>JAOTOL010001430.1:250000-795000 GCA_034440575.1 Imbricaverruca yamaguchii
CTGGTTTTGCGCTGCACAATCGGTCTGCCGCTACGCTCGCACAACGCTTGTAAGCCACGAGTGACTGGCATCAAGAGTTGACGGAGGAGAAGAAGGAAGACGCGGACGAAGTCTCGGCCGAAGGCCGAAGTTGGAGCAGTTGACGCCAGTCGACGCCTGCCACCTGCCACCCACCACCTACACCACCTACACCAACACACATACATCTACTTAGAACACACGCACACAAACACCGTTCCAAACCCAACCTCCACCTACAAACACTACCCTCCCGCTCCGCTAACCTATTCTCAGCTACCTTCAACTTCAAGCTTCTGCATCTACTTCTCAGTGTCATCTCTACCACCTCGCTCTACACCATCGTCTACAAGCTTTCTACCTGCATCTATGTGCTCTACAACATCTCTACATCTACCTCTACAAGTCCTCTTCAGTGATTCAGTGCAATTCCTTCGTCTAAACTTCAGCTCCATCTACTTCAAGCCAGCACTACTACAAGGTCAGTCCGGCGGTGCTGCCACTCCCCCCACCCAGGAACCCCCCAACCCCCACCCGATCTTCCCTCTAGTGCCCTCTGCAAGATCTTTATCTGATCTGTCTATTCGTGCTCCCTTCAAGCACAGTTTCTGATTTTTTTGTGTACTCTTCATCTTTATCTGCCCCCTCTGTTACACCTGTCGGGCTTTCTTCACGCCCTTCCGAACTCCTCCGCCAATTTGTAAACACTGTACTCTGTTCACTGTGTAACACTACGCCACTCACCTGCCACACCACCCGTTAATAAACACCACAACCAAACGAAACGCATTCAACACCATAAACATGAACACCACACAACCCACTGGCGAGTTCTTCCTCTGCCGCCTGGGGGACGGGGAGCCTATGGGCTCCCTGGACCCCTGGATTGTGGAGGAGGGATTCGCCAAATACACGGGAGTGCCTCTGATCGCCAAACAACTGCGATCGGGGGCACTCCTAATCCAAGCACACTCCCACATTGACAGCCACATTTTACTCACTATACACAATACACCCGTCTCCATCACACCCGCAACAAAACTAAACACATCACAGGGTACCATACACGCACGGGAGCTGGCTGGTATCGCGGTGGAGACCCTTGTCTCGAGGATGGGGGCAGGGTGTCTCCGCCGCATACCGGCCGGCCCCCAGAACAGGACAACAACCACCACACATCATCATACTGACTTTCAACACCAGGACACCACCAACACACATTAAAGCGGGGTACCTCCGGTACCTCCGTCACACCACGTGCATCCCTCCCGCGGCGCTGTAAGCGGTGTCAGCGCTACGGGCACTCCGCGGAGGGGGCGGGGGCGGGGGGGGGGGGTGCCACGCCAACACATACACATGCGGCCGCTGTGCCAAACCACATAACAGTGAAGCATGCGACAGCGGCGAGGCCTGCTGCGCCGCCTGCGGGGGGGGGGGGGGAGCACGAGGCTGGGGACAGGACCTGCCCCCCGTGGATGGCGGAGAAAGAAATTATCCGCCTGGTCCACCTGGAGGGCATGGACCTGTCCCTGGCCAGGAGGACAGTGACTGACGGCCCGCTGGCGGCGTGGCCGACCCGCCGGGCAGAGCCCGGGGGATCCTACACAGCACCACCACCACCACGACACGACTACACTGAATACCCGGCTCTGCCAACACCCACAACCACGCGACACCAGCACAACACGGCCACCTACACAAAAACCCTCACCAACAACACAAGCAGGACACACACCCTAACACCAGGAAACATAGGTCAGCGACCGACACACAAGCTACCACCACCGCCAGCACGAACCTGCCAACCTACTCCATCCCCACCCTCCGAACCCCCACCGCCACCACCCCAGCAACCAACAACCTCCCCCTACCCACGGTCCTCGCCCTCAACAGAGGAGTCCCCAACAACCACAATCCGGACGTACACTGACAGGGACACAGACATAGAGGAACACACTGACACCAGACACTCATCAACACACATTCTGGACCATATCCCCACACCAACTACCACCCCCCGTCCATCAACAGCCACCCCTCACCCACCAACAACAAAAGCGAGTAAAAAACACCAAAAAAACTAACTCACCGAAAAGACCACACACGCGCGCCAACACCCAAAGACAATGAACACAATCATACAATGGAACACACACGGACTCATCAGACACTGGCATGAATTCAAACATTACGCACTACAAACAAATCCTATAGCACTGTGCATCCAAGAAACACACTTCAAACCCAACGACCCATATCACTTTCACATCCCTCAGTACACACTACACAGACACGACACACACAACCCACACAGATCAGGCGGTGTATGCACATACATTAGGAACACGACCCCTCACCGCCTGATATACTTCGACACCACGGCAGACATACTATTAACTGAAATTAATGTACACAACATAGCCTACACACTCATCAACATCTACGACCCACCCGCGCGAAACACAAAAACCCTCTCGGAATTAGCTAAAGCACTTGACCAAATTCGCACACCTATCATCCTCACCGGAGACTTTAACTCACATCACCCACTATGGGACACCCGCACAATACAACCGGATCACACAGCACACACAATCATAGTAATAGCCACACAGCATAACCTCACCATACTCAACACCGGCTCACCAACCTACCTAGTACCTATCAGCTCCCTCCTCCCTACAACCCCAGACGTCACCCTTGCCTCTTCCCGCATAGCCCTCACACTGTCCTGGACATCCGACCCTGACCCACACTTTAGCGACCACGCACCCATCACCATTACCTTTGACCAAATCCCGACCACCGGCCCACCCAACCCCCAGCCAGGCCGGTGGAACCTCAAAAAAGCATCCTGGGTCCCTTTTTCAGATTCCTTAGCCGCACAAACAGCACACAATCCACGACACACACCAGAACAGTTTGCAGACATCATCCTCACCACAGCACACGAACACATACCACGAACAAAACCAAGACACCAACACAAACCTCGCGCGGCTCCCTGGTGGGACGAAGAGTGCCACCGGGCGATCCGCGCGAGGAACCACGCACGCAACAGACATGAAAGACACCACACAGCAGAAACACTAACAGCCTACAAACATCAGAGAGCACTATGCCGACGCACCATTAAACAAGCAAAAAAAGACCTCCTGGAATAAATTTTGCACCTAATTTAATAGATTCACACCTCTCGGCGAAATTTGGACACTACTCAGAACTTTCAACACAGACAAAGACGGCCATGCAAAGGAATCACACTTAGATACAACAACAACACTGTCACAGACACACAAACAATAGCAAACATTTTCGCACACCACTACCATCTCAGATTATCAACACTTCCACGAACACCCCCACCTGCAATCAGACACACACGCCCACACCTATACAACAGCAAATTTACACTTACCGAACTACAACTAGCAATCACACAGACAGGAAACACAAATGTAGGACCAGACAACATTCACTATGCTTTCTTCAAACACTTACCACTCTCAGCACTTCAAACACTGCTCGGCACTTACAACACCGCATGGACCACACATACCTACCCACAATCATGGTTACACGCTTCTCTCATACATATACCCAAACCAAACACTGACTCAACTCTCTGCACTTCCTATCGCCCTATCGCCCTCACCAGCTGCTTCCACAAACTATTCGAACGTCTTGTCAAAAAACGCCTTCTCTATATCATCCAAACACAAACACTAATATCTCCTATTCAATCGGGTTTTCTTCCTAATCGCTCATGCATAGATAATCTCACCTACCTCGTCACACACATCCAGGAAGCGGCGGCGGGGAAACGCTCCACTGCCGCCGTCTTCCTGGACCTCAAACAAGCCTACGACACCATCAACATAACAGCACTAATACAACACCTACACAACATAGATATACAGGGCAGACTGCAACACTATCTTCACTTCTATCTTCTCAATCGCTCATTTCAAGTCAAAATTGGATCCCACATGTCAGACACAAAATTCCCCACAACCGGTCTCATGCAAGGTTCAGTACTAAGCCCCCTACTCTTTATTTTATGTCTAAATTCAGTCATCCCAGACAACCTTCCGGCCAAAATTGCAATGTACGCTGATGATATAGTTATATGGACATCACACGAAACACCACAAAACGCACTAGGAATACTACAAACCACATTCATACAACTGCAGAGCAAACTCGCCTCTCTAAACTTACACATTGCACCGCACAAATCAAAATACATGCTTTTTGGCTACCAAAAATACACAGACTTGCCACCACTAAACGTAGACAACACTCCCATACCATTCGTCACCACAACAAAATTTCTAGGCATCACTTTAGACCCTAAACTCACTTTCCGGCCACATATTTTGGACATACAAAAAGGCGCATCAAAAAGAATAAACATCCTCCGAGCACTATCCGGCACAAACTGGGGATCCGACAGAAACACACTCTTAGCTCTTTACAAATCAATCATTCGGCCAATTTTGGAATACGGATCCCCACTTTTCAAAAATGCGCCTAAATCAACCCTCAAAATTCTAGATTCTCTGCAACACCAAGCTTTACTAATAGCCACAGGAGCATTCACCACTTCGCCTTCTTTCGCTCCCCACATCTATAACCACATACCAGAACTCAAGCACCGACGCACAGAAACACTCTTAAGATATCATTACAAAACACAACTCATCGCACAACACCCATGCACCCAGGCACTCAAAATCCGCACCAAACGTAGACACCAACTCATGAACTCAACACGACTTAAAACTACAATATGCTGCCGCATCCACCAACACGCAAATAGACTACACATCACACTCCCCACAGCAAAAGCACTCCCACCACCCACTGCATGTTGGAAACACCAAACACCCAAAACACACCTCCTCATAGACCAGCCAAAGCACACCTACACAGACGCAGAAATACACCAACACTTCCTCCACTTCAAAGCTCAACATCCAAACCACAACATCATCTACACAGACGGATCCAAATCACACACACAGCAGACGGGCACAGCGGCGGTGCTGTATCCCAACGCAGCACCGCCGCGGGTCATCCTTCGTGCCCGTCTGCATGACACAGCATCCACATACACAGCAGAATTATACGCAATCTACTCGACATACTGCACCATCTACAACACCAAAATAGAACACAACATCATAGCCACAGACTCAAAATCAGCATTACAGAGCATAACACCCCACACCACATACAAACACCCACTCATACCCAAAATACTACAAATCCACAAAAAACTCACCATAACACAACGACCAACACTACTCTGGATCCCAAGTCATACAAACATACGCGGCAACGAACACGCAGACACCGAAGCCAACATAGCCACAACACTACAACAAACCACACCCTGCCCACTTTCACAATCAGACTACTACCCCACAATACACCAGGCAATCAACAAAGACATTCAACAAACATGGGACACAACACTCACGCAACTACACGAAATGCATCCAAAGCACGAACTCTGGCACACCATCAACCAAAACACTAGACAAAGGGAACGCATACTAACACGATTACGGCTCGGACACACTGCACTCACACACTCCTACCTCCTACAGCAACTCCCACGACCACAATGCACAACATGTCAACGAACACTCACAATTAAACACATACTCATACACTGCACCAAATACAACACAGAAAGACAACCCATCACAAATTACTGCAACATGAACAACATCCCACTAAACATCACGACACTTCTCAACGATGAACATCCAACACTCCACGAGCACCTCTTCCACTTTCTCTTTATCACACGCCTGATCCACGAACTATGATTAAAAAGAATAAAAAAATCAAAAAGATATGTTAAAAAAGAAACAGAAAATTAACAGAAAAGAAAAAGAAAAAGAAAAAACTAACCCCACGTGACATTCACTAACACTAACTGTTCTTGCAATGTTATTTCAATACTGGCGATGACCCGACCCCAACCCCCCAACTACACCCCACCCCACGCACCGACCGGACTGGCAAACTCTACACTTCTGCACCAGCTCAGCTTAGTCTCCTACTTCATCTGCCTGCAAGACGTCTCAACTTCTACTACCTCTACGCGCCATTCTTCAAGTCACCTCAACTGTCTCACAACTCGCCTCTACAAGACAACTACAATCTTCTTCGCTTCCTCTCATCCACACCACATTACTCCTCATACCCTATCACCCTTAACAAACAGCACCAAAATACTGACACCACAAACGCCCTCCGGAAACAGCCGACATCACCACACGGTGGCAGGCTGGCCAAACACAAAGACACACACACCGTGCACGGTCAGTCAATTGAACGATGCGTGGAACAGGTGTCGCTAGTTGCAAAAACCGTGTACGGGAAGGCGAGGAGGGACGGCTAGGTCCAGGCTGGCAACATACACCGGGAGCTTTTGCCCGTGCTAACAACTAAGAGGGGCGTGGAGAATATGCTAAAACGACTGTGAGTTCCATGAAAGATAGAACTGGAGTCCTCCATGCCATCCAGTCAGTTGTGCTCCGCACTTTAGCGCGAGGATGGCCTTGGATATACCAGTGTTCATTGATGCATGTCTGACATGTGTCCCTTTGGGGAAACAAATTGGCATCGATGGTCCCATGGTGATTACGGCGAATTTTAGTAATCACGGCGAATTTTAGTAATCACGGCGAATTTTAATAATTCTTATCACCAACGTATCTGACTTTCGTCTCAACGTGATGTGGAAAGGCTGTCTGAATGTCCCAACATGTAACGAATAGGTAGGTATTTGGTATGCGATGCACATGCATACAAAGCAGCATCCCTCAATCATGCTACTATGGCAGCGAATGAATATTAAGCTTTGTCTATATGTGTATGCCCAGTGAGTGATGCTGCAGTCTTCAAATGATCAAGTGCATGAACCGCGGCTGTATCATGATTTTTACTTGTTTAAACCTCATAGTTCCTTGTATGCCCCGAAATGGACATTTCCTGGTGTATTAGAAGACATCAGATAAGGGATATTTTCTTAACTGTCGATTTTTCGAGGATATTACGTTGTTTTAATCGACTCAGCTCGTCGTGACGATCAAAAAGAGGTACTATTTGACCAACTTATCTGGATTGGTTCTCACCGCAAATATGAAGCCGAATGCAGAAAACAGTCTTTTTCAAACGCATTTCCAGAAAAATGCCGATTGCCCAGCGATATAATTTGTATGCCAAATTGTTAGGCACATATCAAAGCAAAATAAAAACAGTAGCCGTTTTTCATAACACCACTTTGAAAATTCTCGAGACAGGCTAATGGACAGTCTGAGTTTCTAAGTACTCCAGACGTTTTGAAACTCAGTGGGCACGAATACCTGAATCATTATTCTACGACATTCAATATTTTATGACCATTTTTTCTAATTGCGATCTAGACACGTGCAACCACCTGTACATTACGCTTACTTTGCAACCCCTCACCTCAGAAAGCAAAAAAAAAAAAACGTTGACTGATTTGACCGTGTCAACTTTTGCATGCAAAGAACTTGTGATAAAAGACAAAATGTGCCAAATTTTACGCCAGTAAGTCAAATAACTAACCGGAGAAAAAACTCTAACTTCAAGTCTGTGCTCGCCCCAGGGTCCTAGATGACTTCCAGGTGGGAGACGGCTCACCACCTCCTGCCATGTTGATGACAGTTCACAGCAGTGTGGCACAGCCCGGTCGGTGTCGGTCGGTGTGACGCTCACCGGTCCCAGGTCGAGCTGGTTGACGGCGCTGTCGCTCAGCGGACGCTGGCGGCCGTCTGGCTCGGTCAGCACCGCCTCGGCCTGCAGCGAGTAGCCCTCGGCCACCACGGTCACCGGCACACTGGTGTGACACGTGGCCACGCTGAAGCGCAGGCCGAACTCCACCTTGCCGTCCACCTGGGCGCTGTACTGCAGTCTGCGCACGCACACACCAGTGTCGGTCGGCCGACGTTCAGTCACACCACACCCACACACGGTGGGCGCTGTCTGACTTTCGTGCTTATGATAACTAATTCTGACCTCGCCCGAAGTGTGCTCCGGTCAGATCTCCACACTGTCCCGCGGGTTTAAGACTCTAACTACCTTCCATATATGTGGTGCATGAACACGACCCGGGTGCCATCGAAAAGCCTTCGACGAAAAGTGCCCGAACATTCTCACTTTATATTTCAATATAATTTCGATGCTCAAAATGTCGGTTTCAGAAAGATTGACTTCCCAAACACTGGTCATAATTACATTCCTGATACAGACACGGAGTTAAACACACACCATTTGGTAACTAATTCACAGCGCATATATATACACACACACACACGCACGCACGCACGCACGCACGCACGCACGCACGCACGCACGCACGCACGCGCACGCACGCACGCACGCACGCACGCACGCACACCACACACACACAACGCACCACACACACACACACACACACACACACACACACACACACACACACACACACACACACACACACACACACACACACACACACACACACACACACACACACACACACACACACACACACACACACACACACACACACACACACACACACACACACACACACACACACACACACACACACATATATATATATACATATGCATACATTATGCGCATATATATCTATACATATGCATATAATACGTATATATATATATGCATATGCATACATTATGTATATATTTATATACACATACACTATGCAATATATATATATATATATATATATATATATATATATATATATATACACATTTATTTTAAGGTCAGCCACCCAAGATCAGGTGACCAGGTTATGCCCGCTCATACACAACGACTGCAAGAACCTTACGCTAACGCCATAAAATAAACAGTGATGTCGCGGCACTCGCAGCTAAGATACGCAAAACAAATAAACAAGGATACAAAGCACCCAGTGTTAGAGTAACACAACTGACAATAAATAATGTTGTAAGTAGTCGTAGCCAAAGGAGGTATACCACTGGCCCTAGAACCATCCCCCAAAATAAGTTAATGGGTAAACTCATAATGATAGTATCTGATTCATTACAACTGAGCAACTCTAGTCTGGAATTCATGTATATATCCATGTATTTTACTTGGAATCCTGCCACAACTCCATCCAGCTAAGCATAAGCCTGTTGCAAGGTGGATTGTGGGAGAAACCATGGTTGGGTGTTTTCAACTTCTATATGGCTAAGCACACATGCGATCACACACACGCACATAAAAATACACATACACACACACTCACGTATGCACGCACTGACGTACGCAAACGCACACACAAACATACATATGCAAACACATACGCACAAGTGCATTTCCCTGTTATTCAACAGATATAGTGAATGCATCATAAAGTCATTTAGTGTTTGCTCAAAAAGTATGTCTTAGTGTTATTTTTCAAGTCTTAGAATTTGACATCTCTGTATGCAGGAAATGTTCCACTATGATAACATTCCAAAGTCTATGTCCAACGCTTTCAGTGGTAGAGACGATCACTTTGGTTTGAATAGCTGTGTTGGAAGTGGTTTTGCAACATTGTACTATATGGCGTATTCAGCGATTCCGTGAAGAGGTCTGATGGAATGAGGTAGCTGATAAAAATATTATATGTGAACAATTTTTGTATAATAAGCAACATCTGTAGTTTTGCTATATATTTGACTCCCAAAATTTAGTCAACATTCCACATTACAAAAATAGTCACATTGTTCCAACACGGGCCAAAATTGGCAGTGGTCTTAGGTCACTGGTCAGACCTGAAGCACAAATCCAATGTATATGTGCTTATAACACACGTACATTGGACTGATAAGTTGCAATATCGTAGCAACCTTCATTTTCATAGATCTCAACGAAAATGAGCCTAAGAACATTCTAAAAAATTATGATAGGGTAGTGATCAAGGATAACCTTGGCATTCACTATGATTCATAGTTTCCGTTTGGTTTTGTAACTTAGGTAGTGTAATATACGTTTGATGTTATTCAGACCATTGAAGCTCGAAATAAACCATATAGTAGTGTTTAGATGTGGCTTTCCCACTTAGCGCACTTTATTTCGACCCGGCATCAATTCACTTGGCGGAAGTTAATCAAACTGGATAAGGAACTTATCCGCATGTTTATCCATGCATATCAAGGAAAAATGCGGTTGCAAATGCGCCTTACATGCATCTTACAAAACAGGGAAATTAGTGGAAAACTGGCCGTGACCACAGGCCACTGATCTCACCCGAACAGAAATCCGGGATATATTTAGGCGCTGCCCAATTGCATTCACGTAGGAAGTTTCATTCCATTTTTCCTAATTTAAATGAGTTATCGAGCATTAAATACTTTTTTTTCGAGGTGGTCCTCTTGGACCTTAGTTGGGTCAATGCCATTCCATGACCTGAGGTTTCACTTTTTTCCACATCAGACAGAAAAAAGATGAAAGAGAAGATACTGAAAATTGCGTGGCACTGCGAGACGCCGTACTTCTCTATTGGGGGCAAATCCGATGGAGGGAGCGTAAAAGACATCCCCGAGACCAAGCGGGCTAATAACACTTATGCGACATAGCACAAGTCGGACACCGCAAAAATCTCCAGACAGGTCAAATTGTAGTTTTAAATACCAGATTCGGATTGTATTAGATCATATTGGCTCATTTCAAACACGGTTGACATCAATCAGGCTGGTGTTACCAGCAAGCAAAAAAATTGTTAACTTTATCTTCCTTGACAGGAAGCTAATAGGGGGAAATTCAAGTAATCCGAAGGTACAATTTTCAAGAAGTTACTTTGAGGTCCCAGCCAGGCTAAAGTTCAATAAATACAGGCGCATTGAGAAAGGGCTGGTCGGTAGCGTTCCCTGTTAAAATGCGATCATTTAAGGAGCTCGAGCCCCTTCAAAGGCACGAAACCCCACAAATGTCAATCCTGAGCATCGTCAGCCCAGTTGTTAGCTATTTGAGTTTAAGGGCGCTTCGAACAAAACGTGATCATTTAGCGCCTATTCAGCCCAGTTGTAATCAGTTGGTATTGGGGAGCGTCAGCCTACCTGACTGAAGCAGTGCCACGAGCTGGTATGACGCCCTCCGTGGGCTGCACCGTTAAACGCAGCGCCAGACTGGCGGAATAGCACGAGTCAGGATCCAGCTGGTACCGCAGCGGCATCTCCTCATCGTTAACCAGCGACACCACCCCCTGAGACGACAGACCTGAGAAACACCACGGCACCCACTGTGATGTAAGCCTGACAACCGCCAACCGGAACCCCTGGGACGACAAACCCAACAAACGGCGACATGCCTTGACACACGAGCCTGACCGATACCAACGGTGCCACTGATTCGGCACAGCTTAAATACACCAGCAGCATCCATCGAGATAAAAAGGCTGACAGCCAGCGAGAAAAAACAATCAGCCTCACAACCACCATGAGTGTTCCCTGATACAACAGACACGACAAATGCCAACAGGATCCCCTTAGACAATGCATTCAAAGATTAGAGACAAAATACATGGAACAAGCCTGGCGAACGACGATACCGCTCCCACCTAGCAAGGACCACATTTGACCGGGACAGAACAACCGGAGATGTCCTGTGACCAACATCACTCGGAGTACATGAAAGCTCCGGAAAGACTATTCCCTACCACTCTAAGTATACAGTTAAATATGCCGGGCAGGACAGAAAGCTAACCATACAGGAAGATGTTTCTGGGAGGGGTCCTTTTTCTTCAGTCCGTCCTACTGAAGCTAACCATACTAAAGGATGGGCCCTGCTTTCCTGATCCTACTCCCAGTCTGTCCTACTGAAGCTTATCAACTGGATGAAGGGGGGGCAGCTTGCTAGAAGGGACCCAGAGTGAAGGATACTAGAGAAGAGTAGGAGCCATCCAACTGGGGAATATGGCACTGCATACTGGATGAGGTTGGGAGCATCCTTTACTGACAACAAATATTAATTAATCATATGGGGGAGAGGAGGGGAGAGGAGGGGAGGGGAGGGGAGGGGAGGGGAGGGGAGGGGAGGGTAGGGGAAATATTGAAGGTAAGCGCAAGTGGGGAGACATGGTACCGGGAGCTCAATATAACCATTAAGCTCTCAAACCCCGGGCAAGTGGCATTTTGGCGACGGGTCGCAGACTGTCTGGCCAAGGTCTGTTCTCGCTATATCACGCGCCACCCAACTGCCACGTCATGTCCCAACCAAATCGACGAAGACGCGGCCAGTGGTCCTCAGTTACCAGTAGTCGGCCCTTCAGTGCACATGGCTACAATGCAACAGCTCCATGTGCGCCACTTGACTTGAGTGGAATTTGTGCCACCTGAGCGTGAGCTGTCGTTCCAATGAGGCAGAAATAATCTGAGGTAGCGGCCATCCGCACAAAATCATTGCCTACCAGCACGTTTGACCAAACATAAGGTAATTAATATTTATCGAATATCCCCTGGAGCCATAATGCGCTCAAATCCTTGCAACTTTTGAACTCCAGTGAATAGATTTAAATGCCTCCGCCGTGCGGAACCAAGCTTTATGTTCCAAGACAATTTTTGTCTGCCAACTAGCAAGCTGGAATCGTTATTGAACAGCGGCAATGAATGAGTCACAAGTATCAGAACGCAACTTCACGTGTACGAGCTATGCAGGTTATAACGAGCTCAAATCAGGTCACAACGGGCCACCTAGTGGTTCACCGCATGTAGTGTGCCTGCGGCCTGGTCCTAATGTTCACCGGTGATTCGCTGACCCGTGAGGACTAGGGGCAGTCGTAGCAGCGGCTGGGCGGGTCACACCATACGCACACAGGCCATCCACTGGTGAGGACGGTGGAAATAGATTTAAATTCCCCCGCCGTGAGGCACCATATGCACACAGGCCATCCACTGGTTAGGACTGCGGGCAGTCATAGCGGCGACTAGGTGGGTCACACCACAGGCCCACGGGTCACTGACCGGTGCGGACTGGGGGCAGTTGTAGCACAGGCTGGGTGGGGTACACCACCGGCTCACGGGCCACTCCAACCGCCAGCAGATCCAACTTCAGCTGGTGCTCTTGCACCAGGAACTGCCAGCGAGACCGACTGGTGCCCTCGCTCCGTGGAAAATACTCAAATGTCACTTTGGACCGCTGGCCTGCAACCATCGTGCGCATCATCATTATCACCGTCGTCGTCGTCGTCGTCGTCGTCGTCGTCGTCGTCGTCGTCGTCGTCGTCGTCGTCGTCGTCGTCGTCGTCGTCATCATCATCATCATCATCATCATCATCATCATCATCATCATCATCATCATCATCATCATCATCATCATCATCATCATCATCATCATCATCATCATCATCATCATCATCATCATCATCATCATCATCATCATCATCATCATCATCATCATCATCATCATCATCATCATCACCATCATCATCATCATCATCACCATCGTCATCATCATCATCAGTATCGTGATAATCTCGACATGACCATCGTCACGGCCACTATCAGTATTTTTAGTGTTACTACCATCATTTTTAGTGTGATGTTAACAGCGTTATTCCCAGTGCCATTGTAAACTGTACGTTCGAATAGTATAAAGTGGTCCCTGGTGGCATTGCGTTCAGCTAAGGAGTTGAAAACACTGGTGATTAATGCAAACATCCCGCGCAATCACGTGAACGTGTCGTGTGACCACATGGCGTGACACACAGCCTTCCCCAGTGCACGTGCCGTACGGCTATATTGTGTCATACACAGCCTCCTCCAGTGCACGCGACGTACAGCCATATGGTGTCATACACAGCCTTCCCCAGGGTACGTGACGTACGGCTATATTGTGTCATACACAGCCTCCTCCAGTGCACGTGACGTACGGCTATACTGTGTCATACACAGCCTCCTCCAGTGCACGCGACGTACAGCCATATGCTGTCATACACAGCCTTCCCCAGGGCATGTGACATGCGACCACAAGGCTGTGACCCGCAGCTTTCCTGGTGGACGCACGGTTTGGCATCGACATTTCCCCGGTGGACGTACAACAGATTTACTCCGCAGAGTCACCGAATTACGGTCAATGGTTGGTATTACACTCAGGAGCACCTGGATCTCAATATGCTCAATTAACCTGCACACATTTGAAGGGGAAATGTTACTGTATATATTATATAGTTTGATGAACGACATGAGCATACGATCATTGTAATGAATTGGATGCACTTCTTAGGGGAACCTTCAGTTGGTATTGTCGCAAATTACCAGAGTGGACGATCCCGCTACGGTTTGTGCAGCTGAACCCAGCATCACGAAGAACCGCATCACCGTCGTCCGTGTTGACAAATGTGTAGTGCCAGCTGCTCTCCGTCGGATTGATAATGTTGAACGACCTGGAACAGATCCGCCGCCCTCCGATCAGACCCGATGAAGGGCCCACTGGAAACACAGACGGCGTATACTGTATGTATGCATACACACACCCACACACACGCACACTCACACCCACACACCCACCCATGCACACACACACAACCACGCACACACACACCCACGCACACACACACACCCATGCACACCCCCATATATATATATATACTTCAATAGTGTGACTTCGATAACGATAATCGATAGCCGCAAAGTTGAAAATCGTCGTCGATTCCGACTTCGATAATCGTCATCGATAAAGTTACCGAAACCACTATATATATATATATATATATATATATATATATATATATATATATATATATATATATATATATATATATATATATCAGTGGTGGGCGTTTCGGTAACTTTTATCGATGACGATTATCGAAGTCGGAATCGACGACGATTTTCAACTTTGCGGCTATCGATTATCGTTATCGAAGTCACACTATTGAAGTCCCCGTTTCGGCCAATCGATAACGATAACTTTTTTCATAACTTTTTCATTAAATACGGCGCACCTTTCAGCAGGTTTTCGAAAACGGTCGAATATTTCTGAACCTATTAATGCCGATGGGTACTCACTACTCAGCAACCCCTTTAAAGTAAGTTATATTTTTCCTATGTAAGTATATAATATCCCATGAAGTTATTTTGTTTTCAGTTTTAACACCTCTATTCAAATTCAATATAAGCATAAAAGCGTTAAAACGAACACAGGCGCAGTGGGCACATGGTTTGTTTACTACTAGCTTTAAAGTTGCTAGCCTGTAGTTATTTTTCGAACCTCAACTAGCCAACTAGTAAACTACAACTACATACTTAATAATTTTTACCACCAACGTCTCTGATTTTCGTCTCAACGTAATGTGAAAAGGCTATCTGAATATCCCAGCCTGCAACAAATAGGTAGGTATTTGGTATGTGATGCACATGCGTATAAAGCGCCTCCGTCAATGATGCTGTTATGTAGTTGCATCACATACCAAACAGCGAATAAATATAAAGCTTTGCCTATATTGATATGCCCAGTGAGTGATGCTGAAGTCTGCAGATGAGTAAGTGCAGAAACCGCGCCTGTATCGTAATTTTTACTTGTTTAAACCCTAGGGTTCCTTGTATGCACCGAAATGGACATTTTCTGGTGCATTCTAAGACCCAAGATAACCGATATTTTCTTAATTATCGATTTTTCGAGGACATTGCGTTGTTTCAATCGACTCAGCTCGTCGAGACGATCAAAAAGAGATACTATTTGACCCACCTATCTGGAATGGTTCTCACAGCCAATATGGCGCCGAATGCCGAAAATAGAGTCCATTTGAAACCCATTTTGAGACAAAATGCCGATGGCTCAGCGATCTAATTTGTATGCCAAATTGTTAGGCACATATCAAGGCAAAATAAGAACAGTAGCCGTTTTTGATAACACCACTTTGAAAATTTTCGACACAGGCTAGTGGCCAAGGAGCTCGACTCGTGGCCGTCCGGCGGGATGTCCAAGGGTATCGTGGACGAGAGCCTTTTCCCCGCGCGCTACAGGGAGATGTTTGTTGGCTTGTTCAGGCGCCCCAACACGGCAATCTCCAGCTCAGCCGCGGCGGAGATGGTGTTCTCAATGGGCTCAGACATCTTGAAGCCCAAGGGAAGCACCCTTACATCCATGAACCTTCATAGGTTTGTGTTGCTGAAAGGCAACGCTCACCTGCTACAGTTCGAGATCCCCGAGGACGAGGAAGGAGAGGTCCTTGCCTAGTTTGTGTATGCTTTTTGTTTTGATTTGTATATATTACATATTAAAAATGAACATCTTTTACTGTTGAAGACTTCCTTGTTTTGGGTAAAGAATATGTAATAATGGTATTTTATGAAAGAATGGGTCGAACTATTATTTAGAAGCTATAGACATTATTTACATGCATTTTGTTTCTTCGTTTAAACTGCAAAAAGTTATCGTTATCGTTATCGCGTTATCAAAGTTACCGATTTGGTAATCGAAAGTTAATGAGCTATCGTTATCGAAGTCATCGTCCCCGACAAAAGTTATCGAGTCATCGCTATCGAAGTCGGGATGAAATTATCGAGTGCCCACCACTGATATATATATATATATATATATATATATATATATATATATATATATATATATATATATATATATATATATATATATGTGTGTGTGTGTGTGTGTGTGTGTGTGTGTGTATGTGTGTGTTTTTGTGTGAGTGTGGATGAGTAATGTCATCCTATTCAGACGAGTACCTAACGGGTGAAAGTGATCTAGCTTAGTGTAATGTCATGTACTATTGTAGTGTTTAAGCAATATTTGTTTTGCGTACTCGAAGACCTTTTATGATATAAACATGGACCTGGTGATACTGATAGGCACACTCGTGTCTAAAAAGTGAAATGCACGTACAGATGTGCCGAGGTGAACAAATACAACGTATCCAAAGGAGGGTTAATTCAGGAATCTGACCCGGGAGTTATTTGAAGATTAGAAAAACAGACTGGTGAGTATTTTCAGAAAACCGCAACCATATTGTAGATAAATGTGATACCATGACACCCAGAAACGACACCAAAAATGTTACATTACGACACCTGTAAATGATCCCCAAAATGTGATACTATGGCACATGCAAATGGTCCCCCAAATATGCTTCCATTACACCTGTAAAGTGCACCCAAAGAGTGATACCACGACACCTGTAAATTAAAACCAAATGAATCTCGAGTGATCTTTTGCATCCCCGTGGTATCAGCTTAAGCCTGCGCAGTACGATTGATGCCCACAGCTGAAATGTCATTCATCGCAGCATCATAGTGATAATATGATGCGGTGAGTCCGGCTGGTTAGATAAGAACAAATCGATGAGAAGGCACGGCCAGTAACGTTGAATGCATTTCGCAGTTTGTAACCCAATAATTTGTGATTCACAATCGTAAACACTTAAGATGCTGTAAATGAAATTGCATATGTTCTTCAGGAAGTGGCTCAAATTATTCATACAAATTTTCTTGATAGGAACCGTGCTTGTCCGCGGGTAAAAATGTAGGCAGTGCTCAGGCAAGCAGTCAAATACCATTTTCTTTAAAACTGTAGAATACAATGGCAAAAGTGAAACAGGCCTATCATTTTCAGCTCCATTTTCTGTCACCATATATATGGATAGTAATCACGTTTACCCGCTTCTACTGTCCAGGAAACACACCCTGTTCCAGGGAAGGACGGCACAACGTTTCAAGTTATCAGCTAAACGCATGAACACATTCCATAATACGAGTGCTAAGCCCATCAAGTCCACATGCAATGTGGATCTCCTCTTACCTGGTTACTTTTCTATTGATGCCAACAGAGCGGAATACGATGAGCCGGAGGTCACAGTTGGTGTCCAGGTCCAGATCCAGGTCCAGGTCCAGGTCCAGGTCCAGGTCCAGGTGCTCCCGGCGGTCGGTGTCCTCCAGGTCGAAGTGGCAGATGGGCAGCACACCGCGGGCCTGCAGGCTGACGACTGGCGCGTCCGCCCCGTCCGCCAGCTGGAGGATACTGAGACAGCGCACGGGCGTCACACCTGACCGTCACGTGTGGCTCAGGTCGTCACACCTGACCGTCACGTGTGGCTCAGCCCGTCACATCTGACCGTCACGTGTGGCTCAGCCCGTCACATCTGACCGTCACGTGTGGCTCAGCCCGTCACATCTGACCGTCACGTGTGGCTCAGGTCGTCACGCCTGACCGTCACGTGTGGCTCAGGTCGTCACGCCTGACCGTCACGTGTGACTGCCCGTCACATCTGACCGTCACGTGTGGCTCAGCCCGTCACATCTGACCGTCACGTGTGGCTCAGGTCGTCACACCTGACCGTCACGCGTGGCTCAGGTCGTCACATCTGACCGTCACGTGTGGCTCAGGTCGTCACATCTGACCGTCACGTGTGGCTCAGGTCGTCACATCTGACCGTCACGTGTGGCTCAGGTCGTCACACCTGACCGTCACGTGTGGCTCAGGTCGTCACACCTGACCGTCACGTGTGGCTCAGGTCGTCACGCCTGACCGTCACGTGTGGCTCAGGTCGTCACACCTGACCGTCACGTGTGGCTCAGGTCGTCACATCTGACCGTCACGTGTGGCTCAGGTCGTCACATCTGACCGTCACGTGTGGGTCAGGTCGTCACACCTGACCGTCACGTGTGGGTCAGCCCGTCACACCTGACCGTCACGTGTGGCTCAGCCCGTCACATCTGACCG
Organism: Imbricaverruca yamaguchii; assembly: GCA_034440575.1. Taxonomy (NCBI): domain Eukaryota; kingdom Metazoa; phylum Arthropoda; class Thecostraca; family Neoverrucidae; genus Imbricaverruca; species Imbricaverruca yamaguchii. The sequence goes on from JAOTOL010001430.1 coordinate 268,739, forward strand.
TCACGTGTGGCTCAGGTCGTCACATCTGACCGTCACGTGTGGCTCAGCCCGTCACATCTGACCGTCACGTGTGGCTCAGCCCGTCACATCTGACCGTCACGTGTGGCTCAGCCGTCACATCTGACCGTCACGTGTGGCTCAGGTCGTCACACCTGACCGTCACGTGTGGCTCAGGTCGTCACATCTGACCGTCACGTGTGGCTCAGCCCGTCACACCTGACCGTCACGTGTGACTGCCCGTCACACCTGATTGTCATGTGTGGCTCAACCAGCCCGAGTGTCTGATGTTGATGTGTGTTGGTGGGAGTCGGCGTGGCTGATACGAGTCGGTGTTGGTACGAGGGCTGGGCGTGCGATACGAGTTCATGATGGTGCTGTGGTAGTGGGACGTGTTGGTAAGAGTCGGTGTTGGCACGAAGGAGTTCATGGTGGGGCTGGTACTAGAGCTGGAGTGCTGGGATGTGTTAGTAGGAGTTCATGATTGGGCTGGGATGGTGGGACGTGTTGGTAGGGGTCGGCGGTATTGCTGGGGTGGTGCGTGCGGCACATGCGGTATCAGTACCCATTGAACGTGTGATGGAACTACTCTGAATACTCCATTGGCTGACTTTGTAAAAACCTCTTGGTCAATCAAATTCCGGGTGACAAAAGTAAATCCTGCGTAAACTTTGCTGTTAAAATATTTTGGCGCTTGACGTGGAATGGAAGATGTTAAAGCCAAACAAATGACAACCCCTGAATATGTCGGCACGTGTGCATCCTATAATCCATCCGTACAATTCAGCCATGTTCAAACAGTCGTGACGTGTTAAGAACACACAACTCAGGGAGCGGTCACTTGGCACTGACGGCTGAGCTGCCTAATGCCGCTGACAGTACAGAAGAAAACCAATTGGCTTCCAGTAATTCTAGAGCCGTCAGTGGGATACAACCAGCGTCGCCAAACCACTGCATAGTGCGATGGACAACAAAAGAGCAACTGAAGTGTCGGCAGGTGTCATGGCTGCGTCCATTGTCAAGGGAACAGGGGAAGCTCAGTCACGGACTGACATGGCGAAGCAAGCAAGGGTCGGACGCCCTAATTGCCTGATTTCGCTGGAAAATGGAACGTTCTCGCACATATTGTTAGGTTTGTGACGAATGGAGATCTCCGTTGAAAATAATTTGGCATTATTCAACAAATTAACTCTTTTGCTCAGTATATGCAATAATCAAACAAAACTGCTCGCGGCATACTAATGGCAGCTCGTGGGGGCTGAACCCATCTGCGCTGACGGCAATGTCTCTGAACAACGCCAATGAACAACTTTTGAGTCTTCGCTCCATGAGTCGATCAAAGCAACATCTACCATGTACCAAACAGTTACACAAGATACATGCTTCAAAATCAATCGAGACATCGTGCCCCCTCTCAACAACCCTACAGGAACGACCACGAACCAGTAGGATACATGTCTCGATTAAACCGGAGGTGTGCGATTTTGATCCATATTGTGACCGTCCAGTTCACAACGGCCGGCTAAACATGTGCATGTGCCGCGTGCGCATTGACACTACTTGCACCCTGTGAATAAGATACACCTGCTACAAACAGTGTACAATCACCAAACTTTCGTGGTCGAAGGGCACACCGTACGAATCACGATAATGCTCTAATGATGTACGTGTCTGACCGCCTGACGGTGAATCTCACTCTGCTGTTGGGGCTCAAGAAGCGGCTGGTTCACCGCGAGAGGCATGCCCGACCGGGTCTTAGAATAGTGCTGCATGCAGCACTTCACCTGATTATGATCACGAAATCCGACGTGTTCTCGATTGGACAAACTTGGGTGACACCACTACGATGAAATGGTGCACCATCTTCCAGAAGTGTCTCTCCGCAGCGAGGAAGATGCTCTCGAACAGTTGGATACACGTCAATGATTTTATGTCGCGAAGCAATTATTACTATTATTTGTTTTGTAGTACGTTTGGCTGGACGATGCATATATACAGTTTTCACTCGCTTTGCAAACCGTGGTAATGTCGCTGCAATATGCCCACCACTTCCGCTGGACCTTCTATTCGAGGCACATCTTGATAGTGTGTACTGCATTTCTTGTGAGGACCAAATGAGAATCGATCTGCTCACGAATTTGAAATTGGTTGAGATACATGCATTGTCATCTACTTTCCATCACGTTGTCCTTGTGAGGAATGAACATAAGACGAGTGCTGAGAAGGAAAATCAACAACACGAATTTGCAAGACAAAACAAGTGAACATTTAATAGGAATATGCGTAGCAACGCCGTGCCATGCTGGCAACAATGCAATCGGGACCTGGCGGACATTAATAGCTAGGGTTGAATGCTAACCCAAATGGCTCGGTTGTCAGAATAACAACCGACAATGATCCCCACGTACTAGGGCAAGACAGGGTTGGAGTCGCCACACGCGCTTACAGGTAGCCCGTGGCTGGGAGGCCCGGCTAACGGCAATGTTTCGATAAAGCCGGAAACACTTCAACAGAGTGACAGCGTCGGAGCATCAAGGGACCCAACCAGCTTTGGATCCAAATTTGTTTCTTGAAACAAATATCCCAGATACAATTGTTAGATCAGGTTTCACGACTTAATTTCTGCTTGGTACAGGATCGTGCTTCATTTGGTCAAGCGAGGAAGCATCGGCAAATATATTATTAGCACCAGCTATATATTAGGCAAATAGCTTTACCACCAAACTAATGTGCTGATATCTATGACACTATCTGAACCCAATATTGAATGGACATTCTTTTTCTTGTGTGCATTGGGGAAAATACCCTGAAAAAGTCTATGAGGCGAAATGTTAGAATACAATATATTCTAGGTCTTCAATTGTGGTCCAAATTTTGAAGCTGAGACGCAGCATCCCCAGCTTGACGTGCTGGTGCAGTGTCGGTCTGTAACGACACCAACCTGCAAATGTCACCAGCGTGACGTGTCGATGGGGTGTCGGTGTGTAGCCACACCAACCTGCACGTGAGGTTGGCCGTGTATTCGAGCACGTCGAGTGGCGCGAACCGGACGCGACACGTGGCTGTCTGTGACGGCGCCACCACGCCCGCTGCCGGCTCCACACTGAACGGCACGTACTCGTCCAGTTCGTCAACACGCTGGCTGACCAGCTGCAGGAAACCGGCACAGCTCTCCGTGTCCAGCACTGTCGACAGAACACACGAACCAACAGTCACAACCACATCAGGTCAGCCGCAGGAAACCGACACAGCTCCCCTAGTCCACCACTATCGGGAGAACATAAGGACCAACAGTCACAACCACATCAGGTCAGCTGCGGTAAACCGACACAGCTCTCCTTGTCCACCACTGTCGACAGAACACACGGACCAACAGTCACAACCACATCAGGTCAGCTGCAGGAAACCGGCACAGCTCTCCGTGTCCATCACTGTCGACAGAACACGCGGACCAACAGTCACAACCACATCAGGTCAGCCGCAGGAAACCGACACAGCTCCCCGTGCCCACCACTATCGGGGAACATAAGGACCAACAGTCACAACCACATCAGGTCAGCTGCGGTAAACCGACACAGCTCTCCTTGTCCACCACTGTCGATAGAACACACGGACCAACAGTCACAACCACATCAGGTCAGCCGCAGGAAACCGGCGCTGCTTTCCGTGTCCGCCACTGACAGCAGAACATGCGATCTGGGAGCGACCACCACACCATGGCTTGGGGCCGAGCTCACGGCATGGAAAGACCACTGAACGCCAACATCGATTCGACATAGTCTCGAGCCTCCTCAGCTACCAGCTGCTGTTGAGAAGCTGCACTCATGTTGAGCCCCCAGACCCTCCATCACGAGCCAAACTAACATTCGTAGATCAATGTCCAAACGGTGTGATGGCTGCTGCACATGGATCCTTTACAGCGCGAAGAGTGAGCGACAAACTTCATTTATTGAATTTCATATGATTTTCGTATGATTGCTTGAACACGCTTCTCCAGAACAACTTAACCCTGCAGTTTCAAACTTCCGGCCAAGAATGCCGTCGATAGGGTCAGTCCCTCCTGTGTCTTCCCGATATAAATGCCCATACTAAAATGTCGCGCGATCATTTTAGCATTACTATATCTAACCAAAGCGCCCTTCGGCATTGGTTACGTTTGGCAGTGACCCTTCAGCAACTATGCATACACCCGACATTGTCTGGCGCACATTGGGGCGCGCACGCGACTTGAAAATTAAGACGAAGACGAGGGAAGCTGTGGCAGCGAGGGAAGTCAGCGGTAGGAGCGGAAGAGAGCGGAAGTGAGGGAAGAGAGCGGAAGGACTGACCTGACGTCTGGGAGCGGAGCTGATCGCTGTCGACCTGTGTAGGACTGCACACGGGTGGAGCGACCGGCGGCGTGAACTGCACACTCCACGAGTACTTCAGTTCAGCCATACCAACGTTTTCCAGCGTGATTTCCTCAGTGCGGCTCTGCCCGGGCGAGCAAACCGCTTACGAGAAGACCGACTGTCCATCACCACACTGATACACCGCTGCCACCTAACCTGACGCTGGCACACCATTGCCACCTAACCTCACACCGATGCACCGTTGCCACATAACCTGACACATCTTTGCCACCAAATTCCACATTATTAGCACCCAACCTCACACGGACACACACTCACATCGAAATTATCTTGCCACCGACCCGCGCACTTTCGAACAGTTCAATACCGAGCTGTGACCCTCTGCTCACACTACCGGCCACCTTCAGTCACCAGTCGACTGGATGTCGGCTGAGAGAAAATTTGGAAATTCAACCCCCGCATTTTTCTGACTCCAAATATGGCACTTCTAACGCGCAATTTTTCTTAGATATTACGCCCGAGCCCCTGAATCCCCTCGGTGGCTACCAGAAATGGCTGGCGCGCAGTCCCGCACAGCGATGACACATGCTCGCTGGTCCGCACTGCTGCCTTAACGGATATTAAACAAACACCGTGGGGTGTGTGATCGATTTGCATTGTCTCGCAACAGACCAGTCATTTACGCTGCGAACGTTTACATACGTGATATTTCTACTTAAATTGAAGATATCTGAAGACACAGGAAATAAACGGATGGTCAAAGTGGTTTAGTAAGGCGTCAAATATCATTTCTTTGGATTGCTGCGAATGCAATTGAGACGGGTCAGATAACATGGGCTATGTTATCTACGTCGTCAAAGCGTTATGTAGCTACGTACCTGTGTCCTTAAGGCCCCACAATTGAAATACCGCTTTGTTAGGCAGATACCGTGATCTCGACCAACCTACCGTTACGTTTACGTACATAATCTAACAAGTAGGCATACCATTATCACCGATGAACAAGTTGATTCCTGAAGTTCTCATTAAGCAGCGAAACTAGACATACAAGAGAATGCCAATACTTCCTCACTTAAAACACTAATTACAAATCATAAGAGTATGCATACAGGAGGATGCCATTATTTTGTCACTTAAAATAGTGATTTCAAACCCAACATAACCATAACCTAACCAAGCTGAAGAAGTGCAGTGGATTTTGTCTCATGCAGAGTCGCACAGTCAGGATTTTCCTAAGGGGCACGACCACCAAAAATGTAATGAAACAAAAATTTGTCGGCGCGTACTTAGCGCGCGGAAAGTTGAGAGTTTTGCATGGAGAAAATCTCAAGTTTTTTTTTGCTTCACCTGGTGTTGTTTTGATTGCCAAGGGGGGAGGGGGCGTGGGCCCCCTTGACCGCGCCTCTACTTTCACATCATGACGCTTATGAAGCGTTGGTTCGTGTCGAGCACCGAACCAGCACATGACATCACAGCATACCGTCCCAATCAGCGTCCGTTTTGTGCTCATGGGAAATTGAGAAAATGTTTTCAACCTGATATGTTCTGTCTAACAATGAAGAATGTGTTTTCTTTCATTTCAAGCATTGCAAATCGAAATGTGTGACCTGCAACCAGGCGAATGTCTATGCCAAGGACAATGAAATGTCCGAAAAACAGGCGGACCAGATGCCGTCCTAAACATATCATTTTCATGCAAAGCCCATAGGGTTCAAGATTAAGGTCGCGAAAAAACGTGGAATACCCCTCCGCAATTTCCACGCCTTCGTATGCCCGCTTGCGGGTTAGTAAAGTAGACAAGGTACGACACTGATTAATGCTTGCACTGAATAATACAAACAATTAGCTCATCCTTCCTTTCCCTTGCCCACATAAAACATCATAACGATCGAATTGAGCCGAGTTATAGAGATATACCATCAGTAATACAACGGCGGGCCAAACACGTGACACGGAACTGGGGTGGAAGAAACGAATCGGAAGACTCCTTGGTTATCTCGAGCACACGTCCATCTGTCATATGATCTAGCGACGCGTGGCGCAGCAACACCCCGGGGTGCTATCACTGCTGCTCACCTCACCATATTGGGAAAGACGTGGGGACGGCACTTTCATCTACTGTGAGAAGGGCGTAGAGGACTGGGTCAAACCCACCTGCAACACGAATGTGTCATCGAAGGTGATGCTGTTGCGCGCCACCTTGAACTTCGGCAGGTCAGTCTGTAAGATGGCCGAGATGTTGAGTCGGAGAGCTGGCACTGGAGGCACCTCTTCGTACGCCGGCTCTGGCTCCGGTAGGAGGCGAGAGCACTCCTCCAGCTGCTCCTCCGCACTGCGTACCAATAGTTAAGATCACTAATTAGACTGTAACGCCTCACGCCGTCCCGGCAGATCTGCGTTAGTTATTCAAATGCCACAACGATGGTGAAAAAAAGGCCAAATGCTACATATACTTGCAACTTATTGTATACGCATACAAATTGACTCCTAGATAGTTACTTTCCATCTTGTTTTCCATAATCTGAAATCAAACGGTGTTTCATGAGACATGCGTGACCTATTCTTGCCGACCCACTCCTAGACACTAAGGAATTATTTTAAGGAGGAAAATATTTCACGGATGAAATTTTTTTCTCACCGAAGTCGCCCAGTGGCTGCTAGCGACATTTGCCTTCCTAGAATACCGTCAGCGCATTTGCCATCGTTTGAAATAGGTACGGTACTCATTTTTGTTCATGAAGCCCTCATTTCGGTACACTGTTGGCGATATCGCAATAATTTGCTGCATATGTCATGACTGGACACCGTGGAAAGAATGGGGAGAGTGGGGAAGGAGGGCATAACACTCGTGTTCGAAGCAAGCTTAACAATTATACCTGAGCGCGCACTACATTTTCAGGGCCCAAAATGTATTGCAGACCCAACATCCTGGCCCGCCAGAAGAGGTACGGGTCGGTGATACAGAACAACCCCACCCCGCCAGAAGAGGTACGGGTCAGTGACACAGAACAGCCCCGTCACGTCAGAAGAGATACGGGTCGGTGACACAGGACAGCCCCGTCCCGTCAGAAGAGGTACGGGTCGGTGACACAACAGCCCCGTCCCGTCAGAAGAGATACGGGTCGGTGACACAGGACAGCCCCGTCCCGTCAGAAGAGGTACGGGTCGGTGACACAGGACAGCCCCGTCCCGTCAGAAGAGGTACGGGTCGGTGACACAACAGCCCCGTCCCGTCAGAATAGATACGGGTCGGTGACACAGGACAGCCCTGTCCCTTCAGAAAAGGAACGGGCCGGTAACACAGGACAGCCCGGTCCCATCAGAAGAGGTACGGGTCGGTGACACAGGACAGCCCAGCCCTACGTTTTCACAGTCGCGTCGTCTGATGGCTCTGATGCAGTGAGTGGCATGCTGAAGTGCAAACCAGAGTAATCCGTCATGAGGAATGTTCACATACGAGAAGAGTGGTCACTGGTTATCCAATGTGGCTTCTACATTCATAAATAGCTGCCGACCACACAAAACAGCTTGAAAAGAACCGCAACAATTCAGACCACTTGGCAAACAGCCCCAAATATCTCAATGCGGCGCTCACGAGCTGTCACCGGCGGCCGGGTCAACAGGCGGCAGCTGCATGGTGCGGCTGCGATCGTCCCAGCTGGCGGCGGCGGGCAGCTGCAGCTGGTCGACTGGTGGCGGCTGTTCCTGACACTTGATGGCCGTCACCAGACAGGTCACCACGTGCTCCGGCTGCTAAACAGTGGTCACATGTGACACTGACAATCTGCCACACCGACATACGCCACAGCGGCTACCTGCTCGTGTCTTCATCCTGTCACCAGACAGGTCACCACGTGCTCCGGCTGCTAAACAGTGGTCACATGTGACAATCTGCCACACGACATATCTGCTCATCTGAAAGTCACCGACATACGCCACAGCGGCTACCTGCTCGTGTCTTCATCCTGTCACCAGACAGGTCACCACGTGCTCCGGCTGCTAAACAGTGGTCACATGTGACACTGACAATCTGCCACACCGACATACGCCACAGCGGCTACCTGCTTATATCTTCATCCTATCACCATAACCATTTGTAACACCGATAAGTCACGCTGATCACCTGTCATCCCCACAACCTGTCGCCAGGAACGTCTGTCACACTTGATCGCTAATCACATCGGAATATACCACACTGATCACCCGTCATGCCTTCAACCTGATACAATGAACATATGTCACACTGATCATCTGTCACAATGTTATATACCACACTGATTACCTGCCACGCCTACAGCCTGTCACCCTGACCAACTGTGCAGCTGATCACCTATCACCTATCACATTGATCACCGGCTACACTTAACTTCTGTCATCCGACTATAATTCCAACCAACCACACTGACCACCTGGCATCCTAGCCAATTGATACGCCGACAAACTGTCACAATTTGTCATAATGGTCATCTGTCACACTGACCATCTGACATAATGAAGCATCTCAATGGAAAGAGACAAGACATTTCTTCGTAGGCGCACACTACCATGACAACTTACAAAAGCTCTGTGCTTGTGCCAATATTGCTTTATTAGCAGATATCGCGAACTTCCAGCTGAGGGCGGTCGACATTCTTGAGAGGATATGTGTCAAGAAGAGTCTCATCAGGTTGATACATTTAAACTACTACCTGCATCCGAAGAATGCTTATCCATTTCTTCGATGGACAACAAAAACGCATTATTAAAAATAAGGCATCCAGCTGAACAATTTTAACACGTGCAAAACGGCTTGCAATAGTGCAATGGATCGTGATGAGCATGAGTAGTTGAAAAAGAAATGATTTTCTGAATATATTTTGGGGCGCATGTATGTCGTTCGTTTTACATGCCTGAAGCTTCGCACACCTAGACGTTTTTCTCAATTCCTCATTGTTATATTCAAAATGAAGCCTCATGTAACTGCTCCCCGAGACTTGAGAGACACAGAAGTAATGCATGCAATGGCCCCAGTCGATTTCATCAGGCGTCGCTCGCGCGGTACGGCTTCTCTTCAAACCTGAACACCAACAAATCCACAGCCCATTGTCAAACCCGATTCTCACACATCCGGACCTAGCTTTGGCACCCCAAACTCCAACAACACCAAGACATCTCCAGCTACTGACCGGACCTGAACTGACATAGGCTACCAGCCCGTGCCTTGCTAACTGAATACATAAACCCTATGACCCATATGATAACAGTGACGCACCTTGATGGGCTCTGGCTTAGCCTTTCCTCTTTTCCTCTCCGTAGGAAGATCTATGGGAGGACCAGAAGGCTGAAAAAGAGCAAGTACTGATCTTACATGAGGCATCGCAAAACAGAACAAAGCTTTATTGATGCAAAACGTCTACACGGAAGAGGCTCGAAAAGATATGAATCGCGATGAAATGTTTATATTGCATACATTCGCATGCGAGAAGTCTACACCTCACGACGTTCACAAATGACAATGATTCATAATAATTTGAACGTAGGACTCTACCTTGCAGTACATCAGCTATGCTTCCTCACCATCGTGGTGCATCCAAGTTATCGTCATGGAAACCATCCCGGCTGACACCAAACTTTTCCAAGAATAAAGTTCTTAGAATTTTAGCATACTTATATCAAAATTCCGAGACGAGGTCTTGACGTTGGTAATTCGGCGTTGTAGAAATTGTTACTAGTAATAAAAAAATGGCTTCCGTGCAATTACTTGGCCCGAAAACATGTCGATAGGTCCACACAATTCATTCGTGTAACCGTAGGAAACTGGGTGTCAGGAGTTGACACCATTTTTGCTCTACCTGTGGGGACAGCCGAAGAGATGCATGTGGCTCCGAAAGAGCGATATCTACCTCCCGTGGTCGTTTAGACTTACTCACCGCCATGCCATGTTCACGGTACGACTGAAACACGACCAGGCTGACCGACACAACGACAATGTATACTAGCGTCACTACACCCACGTTTACAGGACGCCTTGCAATGCCAACTGCTGCCACCACACCCACGCGTGCAGGGCACTTTGGGCTGCCAATTGTTGCCGCTACACCCATCTTTACAGGACACCTTGCATTGTCAGCTACTCCCACCACACTCACCTTTACAGGACGCTTGTGCGGCCAACTGCTGCCGCCACACCCACCTTTACAGGACGCCTCACGCTGCCAACTACTGTCCCCGCACACACCTTTTCAAAGTTAATGGCTTCGTCGGCCAAGAACGACACAGATATTGTTTTGATCTCGCGTGGTGCCAGGTGGCCCACAGCCGGGGAGAATGTCAGGTACTGCGTGTTGCGCCACTCAAACCTGAAATACAATAGCCACAGTCAGGCGAACGACACGTCAGCAGAAACAGTCATTTGTTGCGCAGCTGAACATTAAATCACGAATAATTTTCCTATGACAGACAACATAATATGGCATAGGCATATTCCTCAACTATCACCAATTCAATTTTCGTTCTCCCGCTTATTCCTACAAAAGGCAGCTGGTCCAAAGTTCCACGACTTGGCGACACATTGCCTTGTTGGAACTACACATATTCTTGCAACATACCACCACATCTATCTGGATGCAGAGAAGTGTGAAGCGGTGGGACCATGGTCAAAATCGTTAATTTCATCCCTATGCTCCTTCTGGACCAGATTGTAAGTTCTTCGCTTCCATACTATGCTGCGAATTTGTTCAATTATCATCAGGTTTTTTTTAAACCCCAGACATTAAACCTTCTTTAGCACCTAGCAGTCAAGCCTGTGCAGACTTGCCTCACGACTCGTCGCACCATGACGCCAGAACAGTCGGTGTCAGTGAACTGTCAGCGCTGGTAGACATGGCGGTGGTATGACAGGTCGCCTGACGGCCGTCGGGAAGCCCTCGTGTTCCCAGCCACCGAGTGACCGATATATACAGGTGACAGCACAAGTGGCGGTAGGCACTAGTCTACCCTTCAAACCTGATCATATTTTCTGAATAGGAACTAATATCCTGTTCGTATCGATTCAAGTAGTATCGATATTGGAAAATATGTAAAATATGTATTGGAATTAGTATGGAGAATAAACATGGCAGTTCATTTACTGCTCTAGCTCGGTCACGAAACATTTTTTTTCAACAGCAAGAGGTTGTAACTCACTGAGTACGCCATGAACTTTGCTAGAGACGGACGAAAACTTTACAAAGATCGTCGGGATAGCATCCTCACAAAACATTTGAGAAAACCAACTAGGACAAAACATATCATACAATGCACGCCAAGTTGCAAGCCAAGTTACCTGGACGAAGTAACGAGGAAGATTAGCATGAACCCGGTGCGAATCATGGCAGGTTAAACGATATAATATAATTGCAAGTATCAATTCCTCTACAACCCTAAGTTCCTCATGGAGGACCACGTGATCTCGTTGGAAATCGACGAACTTAACATTCGACAGATGCTAAAAATGTGGTGGCCCCTACGGGCCAATAATCGCCCATGCCTTGAACATATTCCATGCATCGAGTTACGTCAGAAGACAGTCACGTCAGTCCCGGGAGTCGATTATGAATTGTACCCAAACACATATTTGTGAAATGCAAAGCTGCAATACCATCCTCGAAATATACGCCAACAAGCTAATGCACAACTTTTGTCTTCTGGTGTCAATGTTCGCAGCAATATTGGATATGGTCTCCCTCCTTGCCGATGCAATGTGCGGTGCTCCAGCGCCCCATAGGTTCGGAAGCCCGTGGACCAGTGGTCCAGTCAACACAAAAGCCCTGCTTAGTAGGGCCTGATTTCAGAGTCAGCCTGGCCAACATTCGTCTGAGATCTCAGCTCACGAGAGGTGAACCTCATTGTACACACCTGTAGCGGCACGTGCCTGAGCAGATCCTCAGTGTACACACCTGTAGCGGCACGTGCCTGAGGTGACCCTCAGTGTACACACCTGTAGCGGCACGTGCCTGAGGTGATCCTCAGTGTACACACCTGTAGCGGCACGTGCCTGAGGTGACCCTCAGTGTACACACCTGTAGCGGCACGTGCCTGAGCAGATCCTCAGTGTACACACCTGTAGCGGCACGTGCCTGAGGTGATCCTCATTGTACACACCTGTAGCGGCACGTGCCTGAGGTGATCCTCAGTGTACACACCTGTAGCGGCACGTGCCTGAGCAGATCCTCAGTGTACACACCTGTAGCGGCACGTGCCTGAGAGATCCTCATTGTCACACCTGTAGCGGCACGTGCTGGGTGATCCTCAGTGTACACACCTGTAGCGGCACGTGCCTGAGCAGATCCTCATTGTCACACCTGTAGCGGCACGTGCCTGAGGTGATCCTCAGTGTACACACCTGTAGCGGCACGTGCCTGATCGGGCAGATCCTCATTGTACACACCTGTAGCGGCACGTGCCTGAGGTGATCCTCAGTGTACACACCTGTAGCGGCACGTGCCTGAGCAGATCCTCATTGTACACACCTGTAGCGGCACGTGCCTGAGGTGACCCTCAGTGTACACACCTGTAGCGGCACGTGCCTGAGCAGATCCTCATTGTACACACCTGTAGCGGCACGTGCCTGAGGTGATCCTCAGTGTACACACCTGTAGCGGCACGTGCCTGAGGTGATCCTCAGTGTACACACCTGTAGCGGCACGTGCCTGAGGTGATCCTCAGTGTACACACCTGTAGCGGCACGTGCCTGAGCAGATCCTCATTGTACACACCTGTAGCGGCACGTGCCTGAGGTGACCCTCAGTGTACACACCTGTAGCGGCACGTGCCTGAGCAGATCCTCATTGTACACACCTGTAGCGGCACGTGCCTGAGGTGATCCTCAGTGTACACACCTGTAGCGGCACGTGCCTGAGCAGATCCTCATTGTACACACCTGTAGCGGCACGTGCCTGAGGTGATCCTCAGTGTACACACCTGTAGCGGCACGTGCCTGAGGTGATCCTCAGTGTACACACCTGTAGCGGACGTGCCTGAGCAGATCCTCAGTGTACACACCTGTAGCGGCACGTGCCTGAGGTGACCCTCATTGTACACACCTGTAGCGGCACGTGCCTGAGGTGATCCTCAGTGTACACACCTGTAGCGGCACGTGCCTGAGGTGATCCTCAGTGTACACACCTGTAGCGGCACGTGCCTGAGGTGATCCTCATTGTACACACCTGTAGCGGCACGTGCCTGAGGTGATCCTCAGTGTACACACCTGTAGCGGCACGTGCCTGAGGTGACCCTCAGTGTACACACCTGTAGCGGCACGTGCCTGAGGTGACCCTCAGTGTACACACCTGTAGCGGCACGTGCCTGAGGTGATCCTCAGTGTACACACCTGTAGCGGCACGTGCCTGAGGTGATCCTCAGTGTACACACCTGTAGCGGCACGTGCCTGAGGTGATCCTCATGTGTACACACCTGTAGCGGCACGTGCCTGAGGTGATCCTCATTGTACACACCTGTAGCGGCACGTGCCTGAGGTGACCCTCAGTGTACACACCTGTAGCGGCACGTGCCTGAGCAGATCCTCATTGTACACACCTGTAGCGGCACGTGCCTGAGGTGATCCTCATTGTACACACCTGTAGCGGCACGTGCCTGAGGTGACCCTCAGTGTACACACCTGTAGCGGCACGTGCCTGAGGTGATCCTCAGTGTACACACCTGTAGCGGCACGTGCCTGAGGTGACCCTCAGTGTACACACCTGTAGCGAGCACGTGCCTGAGCAGATCCTCAGTGTACAACCTGTAGCGGCACGTGCCTGAGGTGATCCTCAGTGTACACACCTGTAGCGGCACGTGCCTGAGCAGATCCTCATTGTACACACCTGTAGCGGCACGTGCCTGAGGTGATCCTCATTGTACACACCTGTAGCGGCACGTGCCTGAGGTGACCCTCAGTGTACACACCTGTAGCGGCACGTGCCTGAGGTGACCCTCAGTGTACACACCTGTAGCGGCACGTGCCTGAGCAGATCCTCATTGTACACACCTGTAGCGGCACGTGCCTGAGGTGATCCTCAGTGTACACACCTGTAGCGGCACGTGCCTGAGGTGATCCTCATTGTACACACCTGTAGCGGCACGTGCCTGAGGTGATCCTCATTGTACACACCTGTAGCGGCACGTGCCTGAGCAGATCCTCATTGTACACACCTGTAGCGGCACGTGCCTGAGGTGATCCTCAGTGTACACACCTGTAGCGGCACGTGCCTGAGGTGATCCTCAGTGTACACACCTGTAGCGGCACGTGCCTGAGCAGATCCTCAGTGTACACACCTGTAGCGGCACGTGCCTGAGGTGACCCTCAGTGTACAACCTGTGTGAGGTGATCCTCAGTGTACACACCTGTAGCGGCACGTGCCTGAGCAGATCCTCATTGTACACACCTGTAGCGGCACGTGCCTGAGCAGATCCTCATTGTACACACCTGTAGCGGCACGTGCCTGAGGTGACCCTCAGTGTACACACCTGTAGCGGCACGTGCCTGAGGTGACCCTCAGTGTACACACCTGTAGCGGCACGTGCCTGAGGTGATCCTCAGTGTACACACCTGTAGCGGCACGTGCCTGAGGTGACCCTCAGTGTACACACCTGTAGCGGCACGTGCCTGAGCAGATCCTCATTGTACACACCTGTAGCGGCACGTGCCTGAGCAGATCCTCATTGTACACACCTGTAGCGGCACGTGCCTGAGGTGACCCTCAGTGTACACACCTGTAGCGGCACGTGCCTGAGCAGATCCTCATTGTACACACCTGTAGCGGCACGTGCCTGAGGTGATCCTCAGTGTACACACCTGTAGCGGCACGTGCCTGAGGTGACCCTCAGTGTACACACCTGTAGCGGCACGTGCCTGAGGTGACCCTCAGTGTACACACCTGTAGCGGCACGTGCCTGAGCAGATCCTCATTGTACACACCTGTAGCGGCACGTGCCTGAGCAGATCCTCATTGTACACACCTGTAGCGGCACGTGCCTGAGGTGATCCTCATTGTACACACCTGTAGCGGCACGTGCCTGAGGTGATCCTCAGTGTACACACCTGTAGCGGCACGTGCCTGAGCAGATCCTCATTGTACACACCTGTAGCGGCACGTGCCTGAGGTGATCCTCAGTGTACACACCTGTAGCGGCACGTGCCTGAGGTGATCCTCATTGTACACACCTGTAGCGGCACGTGCCTGAGGTGATCCTCAGTGTACACACCTGTAGCGGCACGTGCCTGAGGTGACCCTCAGTGTACACACCTGTAGCGGCACGTGCCTGAGGTGATCCTCAGTGTACACACCTGTAGCGGCACGTGCCTGAGGTGATCCTCATTGTACACACCTGTAGCGGCACTTGCTTGAGGTGATCCTCAGTGTACACACCTGTAGCGGCAGGTGTCTGAGCAGTTCTCCAGGCGACACTGACGCCGGTAGGTGACGCCCACGTAGCGCGCCACAAACTCCAGCGTGTACTGCAGCTGTGGACCACGGCTGGCACCGTCAGATACAGCCAAGACTAGCGCCGCACACACGACCGTGACTAGCACCCCACACACGACCACGACTAGCACCACACATACGGCCACGACTAGCGCCGCACACACGACCACGACTAGCACCGCACACACGGCCACGACTAGCGCCGCACACACGACCACTAGCGCCGCACACACGACCACGACTAGCACTGCACACACGACCACGACTAGCGCCGCACACACGACCACGACTAGCACGCACACACAGACCACGACTAGCGCCGCACACACGACCACGACTAGGACTCGCACACACGACCACAACTTGCACTGCACACACGGCCACGACTAGCACCGCACACACGACCACGACTAGCGCCGCACACACGACCACGATTAGCACTGCACATACGGCCACGACTAGCACCACACACACGACCACGACTAGTACTGCACACACGACCACAACTTGCACTGCACACACGGCCACGACTAGCACCGCACACACGACCACGACTAGCGCCGCACACACGACCACGACTAGCACCCCACACACGACCACGACTAGCACTGCACACATGGCCACGACTAGCGCCGCACACACGACCACGACTAGTACCGATACATACGACTCACACCGGCGTATTCGGTCATGACCAGTATGGACGCATTATCATTACTGAACACTGAAGACTATCTTTCAGCATTTTTTGTAGTGACGATTAGCCGGAATACCCCAAAGAAAACAATCCCAAAGTATTTATTATACGGAAGCAAACGTAATATGTAAAATGGACAGAAATAAGTGACAAGTTCCTAGATAGACAGGAAGTGGAGCATGAGAGGGTACGGTCTCGCACAAATTCGAATTCGGCAACGATGCAGTATTTAATAACATGTGCTTGTGTTTTCCTTTAAGGGTACTGGGTGTGTGCAGCTGTCAGTGATGAGGTGTCAATAATTATCATCGACGATCGACCTGACGTCGGAAGCACACCTGTGGCATGTCCTGGCTGATGGTGCTCACTGGCTCCGGCACGACATCTTTCTGGCCCTTCGCGGACGTCGGCACTGGTGGCGGCGGCTCGTAATTCTGAGTCTGCAGGCCGTGCAATATCACGCCACTACAGTACCCATGACCTGCAGATACACCGACGCCGTTAAACATCACATCACTGCAGCAACCATGACCTGCAGCTACACCAACACCATGCATATCACGCCACGGTAGTAACCATGTCCTCCACGTACACTAACACGGTGCACCATCACGCCACTGCAGTAACCATACCGTGTAGGTACACTAACACAACGTATTCAGACGGCAGATCGGTTTGTCTGGTGGAGCTGGCGGATACACCAAAGAGTAAAGATGGGAATGGCATCAGACCGAAACACCGACCGTTGATTCTGACGGCGTGACGTTGGAACGAGTTGAAGTTGACGCTGAGGAGCAGCAGGCCAGTGCAGGCGCCCACCGTTCTCGGGCAGAATGTGACGAAGAGGGTTGCCTGGCCGCCGGGCGGAAGACACAGTGTACCCAGCACGTAGCCGTTGTCACCTGCACACACACACAGAAGGCACGGCGCCACTGCAGCGACCGTCATAGTCTGGGGACGGCGATCCACCCAGCCTAAACAGTCAGGGCAAGTTCGCAATGAGAGCGGCGCTACACCAGTCAGGGGCCACCGACCTGTGACTACAGCCTCAGGGAATCAGCACGGGCAAGTTCACGATGGGAGCGGCGCTACACCAGGCAGGAGCCACAGCCCTGTTACCAGTCCCAGTACCAGACTCAGCCAGGACCAGTCCGCGGTGTGAGTGACATTAGACCAGACCGACCTGTGACCACAATCCCACCACTAGACCACACGACGCTACACCTACAGCTGCAGCAGCTGACGCACAATGCCTCGACGGTTCTGGCTTCTGCGCCTCCACAATCTTGCCATCAGATGCAGAGTTCATATGACAATATAATTTATTGTCCGCGCTTTCTGCTATCACAATGTCCACGTATTTTGACATTATGAGGGGCTTCTTCGCCCACTACGCCCCGCTGCATGACAAAAAATGAATTTCATGACAGTGTAAGTCAAGCAAAGCTTTTTCCCAAAGACCTTCCACTGATACATTCCTTGATCACAAGACGATCACAAACTGCCCGAAAATGTTAAAACGTCCACCAAAATCTTCAGGCAGCAGGCATATGCCACAATTTATGCGTCGTAACATGTAGTTGGAAAACTCTGTTTCTACTTAGCCATCTCTGGAAGAGCTCACGATGAGCAATTTGCCTTCAGACCAGCAAAATACCACATGAAGGTCATGCAACAATTGTTCCCGACGTAACCGCATGACAACCGCACGAATATATACAGATTGACATATGTTACTATAAACATGCCTCTCGAAGAATCTGCCTGGAGCTACCTCTAACCCCTCCCCCGAAGAAATTGTGCATTTCCGAAACATGTAGCAAATATCCTCATTATGTACAAATATGACAAAAAAGTCATTTCAATGAATCTATGTAACCGCAGAACCCTACTGAAACCCCGCAACTTCCACCCTGCATCCGCCCCCTGTAAGCATATAATTGATAAACATGCAGGCACTCTGTACAACCTTAGAGTATGTACAGTAACATTTTTCGATAATATCTAAAATCCATTGAAGGGATCAGACCAAGGAAGACGGGCTCCCCCTCGTCCTCCTCACCCTCCTGAAGCGGCACCGGACGAAAATGTACCTTCAAAGGTATCATACAACTATCTCGCATGCCACAAAATGGTCCACGTAGTCCTATAGTTTCTCGATGTCACCAAATACATGCATTTCAGAAATCATCCTTTACTCTATTTCCTAGTCACCCGCCTCTGAACGCGCACCTGGCAAGGCAAAGAAGTATGATCTCTCAAATTGTGTAGCATATGGCCGTTAAATATTGGCTGCCACATTTGGTACAGAACGGTTCAATAAGTTGGAATATACAGACAGTGGAGGCCAAACATTTTACTATTCCAGAACAGGCTGATGAAAACTCGAACCAGGAGCCGTCTATGATTAAAGTTCAAACTTGAAAATTTTGTACTCCATGTAAAAAGCACTATCAGAAAAATGAACAAGTTCCAGGATAATCGCTCCGAGTAACATGGGATACAACCAAAAAAGCATTAGGGGAGGGTACTTTCTGCTGATCCGTTCCAATACCAGGGCTAAGGATTGATTAGGAGCTTCACATTCTTCAGTTCAGCTTCAATCCGTGACAATCCTCTTCCAAGTTGTTGTTAAAGAGTACACACACGTGGAGTGTTCGCATGAAGACTCAACCTCCGTAGCCAATGACCTTAGCAGCATTTGAGACCAATCACCAGTTCGATTAGCTCCTTTGAGATGAAATGAGGTTTGTGACAGCAGCTAGTGAGTCAACCTTAAGCAATGTCACTGCCTCTGTCTATCGCTACCCAACACGTAGGCTTCTGCGTCGGTTGACCCAGTCTGGTCAAAATTGCGTGTGTTGGTCGACATGTAAAACATGCCGCCAGGTGCCCTGTGCATAGACTCACTGATCATGCCGCCGTCCTCTCCATTCACGGTCAGGAGCAGTGTCTGCTCATCTGGCCGCACCGAAAACACGTCCCGGCCCTCGGGCAGCGTCAAGTCCACCTGACCAGTCCACACGTCATGTCAGTCCACTGGCTGGTCAGCACAGTCAGTACTCAGGTCGACAGACACCCACGCGCAGGGGACGAGGAGTCTAGGGGTAAGTTGCTCGTCTCACAATCGAAAGGTTGCGGGTTCGAGTCTCACCTGTCGCTACTCTTCGCCCGCAACCAATCGGCATGTGATATTGGCGACGCTACATGACTCAACGGTCGATGTGTCGTAAAACAGATAACCAACTAATACCCACGCGCACTCGACTCAGTACTCACGTTGCTGTCATGTACGCTGATATTCGTCCATACAAAGCAACTCATCTTGCCATAACGGTAGCTTTAAATCATGTCGTAGGTGAGATGCCCACAATGATACGGTCATGGGTGTATCGATCACGTTAAGACAGCTAGGACCTGCTTGCTCTCGGCAATATTTCATCACAATTACATGTTAAATTACTATAACACGTTAAACACCGGTCAATGAAGGTAATGCCATAATTTCTCTCCACATAGCATACTACGTTTTGACACCATATAGGAATGCAGCGTGGTGAGCCATACAATCAGAAACGTCTCCAGTCCTACTGAGCACAGGATGGCGCGGGGTCGTCTCACCATACAGCGGACGGCGACAGGGTTCTGGATCCGCACTGTGCTGGTGACGCTGTCGCCGATACGTGTGCTCAGGAAGTTCACCGCCGACTCCTGCTGCTTGTTCACCTCCGTAGGCTCCAGCACCTCCACCCGCGGCAGCATGCCCTGCCCCATCATCTCCAGACAGCCAAGGCCCGGTCACACAGGCTCACAGTGAGCTACCATCAATTTGGCACGTCAAACCCCACATCCGAACTTCTTCTGAATCCAAAACTCGCATTCAACCCGCATGGGACATTTGAGAGAAATAACCAGCAGAACCGTGCTTGTTCATGCTATTTATGTATGTCCAGCAACCTTGAGCACGTAAAATCGGCCTATCAATGCAAGGAAACGGTAATACAGAAATGCGGCTCATCCAACCTACACGTGTACGTGCTTGTGCGTTCGAAGATGACAGCAGATACCAGTCATTTAGGCAAACACATCGTCACAAAAAATGGGATGCTAACCAGGGTGTGCTACTTCATGAAATTCTAAATTTGGTTATGACATAACGTGATAATTTATGCACCTACCATAATACAAATTTGGCGTCAAAAGGCAGTGACTGAAATGCACATAACTTCTGCCATCGATTATATGCCATCGCAGGTCTGAGGTTTGCGGCTTTGCAGTTCTTTAATATCGGAAAATAGAACAAATATGCAGAGCTTCACGCTTCAGTCAATGTTAATCTTTCACTTTCTATTTACCTCACTTACAATTCGATAACTTTGGATACTTGCGCTGCAATTCCGCCGACGCCTACACCTTGACAGCAACAGGGGCATCGCGAACATATTCGCGGCGTGAGATAAGACATGTAGACGGTGTTTTCTCCCGTGTAAAACTGATCTAGCAACTGCGCAGTGTCTGTCTAAATTGCGGAATGCAATAGTGGGCAAAGGAGCACGGTACTCAAGACCGGTAAAACGTGCACGCTGTAGCACGCTTTTCTCTTATTTCTGAATATTGCTCATGCTTTCCAACATATTCCTTTTACCTCACATCTCATCACAGAAACCCTTCGTAGTCAGACGAACAAGGAAAATAGTCATTCTATTGAACACAACTACGTGAACGTTTTTTTTTGTGGAGGAAGGGGATGATAGAGGAGAGCTTATGGTAACTTGAACTCAGAGGGACTAAATTCTGCTTTCAGGTTCCGTTGTCCTGTCTCAGTGAGATGGCCATACATAATATATTAAGAAAAGAACACTGAAAGCCCGGTGTGATTGTGTAGTTCCTGGATTCTAAACATGAACACGACTGAAGAAGTGCCCTACAAGATTTTCCATCTCTGTCGGACAATTCTGTAGGACAGAGTAGTCCTGTAGGACAGAGTAGTCCTGTAGGACAGAGTAGTCCTGTAGGATAGCTGTCGTAAACGATTGTCGTAAACGATCCTGTACGATAGCTGTCCCGCAGAATTAAGCTCTTGGGTAGCCAGCATTTAACAAATTCCGGTAGTGTAGTGCAAAAAGAATTATGAGCGAATCTAGGGGAGGGACAAACTGACATTGCTTCCAAAAGGGTGCGACGTCATCACTTCTGTACATATTTGGTGCTTAAACCGCTCTAAACAACATCCATAAATTCCATGTTCTGCCAGGCTACGGCACAAAGAGCAGCTGCAGCTACCTATTTGTACTGCATTTAGGAACTTCAAGAACATCAATGAGAGTATTCATCGACTTCAGCTGCTATGATCATGCTAAGGTTGGCTCAGTTGGTTAGAACATTGTGCAAACGACGATAATGTCACGGGTTCGGGTCTCACAACCGACACGCATTTCCTCAGTTGCCCTACGGGATCCTGTGAGATACTGCACAGAATCTTGTTTCAACTTCCGCCTGGGATCCAGCACGACAGCATCCTGCACTCTGTGCAGCAAATCCTAAATGACATTTTCATAAGAGCACACCCCCGCCTCACCAGTTCCAAATCATAAACCACAGTTCAAGTTAATTAACAATCGGCGTGCCATTAGGTGTGCTGAATGACCCAGGCTCAGGCTAAGCGTCAGGTTATGAATGATTTGATGACAAGCGGCATGCGAGCCCTGAACATGGGGCTTTGATGCTGCAGACACATGGTCGGGCATCATACTGCTGCAAGACAAATTTCTGACTGACTACAACTGTACATTTGTCGGCAGCCCACGCATACTAAGCGTTGGGTTACCTAAAGAGGCACCTTGCATATTAATAAGGAAACTTTGGATAGCTGGCACCCAACACATCTCGCTTGTAATTCCATGGGATTTATGATTGATTTTGATGAGGACAAACAGAGAGAAACTACTTGAGCACTGAAATTATAGGTCGACTGTAATTATACATCTGTGCACTACCTTACCAAAAAAGAAATATACTCCTTTGCGTTCCTTCAGTAAATCACTAGCAAGGGTATTAAACAAAAATCCTCATGTACCACGTTGGTGACGGTCACCGGTGGAATTCATAGTAAAATGGAGGTGAAATGGGGTTTCGCGTCTGGGTCGCGTAGCGTAAAGTTGTGGACATACATTTAGCCCTCAGCAAACGGCAGCGCCAGTCCACTGGATACATACTATCTGTGGCATATATTTCAATGGCTTCAACAACCGCGTGCTTCACAGCCATCCACATTCACCGCTCACGCACCAATCGACATGGAACTGCATCGATTGATATACATTGTGTGCTGCGAACAGCGCTGGAAATACAGCACCCGTCAGTATCCATTATCGAGCGTTGTCTGGCGTATGCCAATACGCCAGACTGCACCGACCTCGACGCTCCACCGACCTCGAATGTAATGCCCTTGGTGCGATCTATCCCAGTCGCCTCTTCTATCTGGATATCCATCATATTGGTGAATGTCTGAAAGCGAAATCCAGGGTTACGAACTTTGGCAGAAAACATATACGACATAGCAAGCAGGGTGTCACTTTGGGAAACACATGTCGGCCCTTGACCTGCGCCGTCTCTCCAGTCAGATCCCTACACCTCGTCTCGGAGAGGTCATTAAAGACATCCCGTCTATTCTCCAAACTAAGCGTTGCACGACATCGAGCGTGGTACCATTGGCAAGCCTTTGCCTAATATGATCCTCAATGGTCTTATCATTGCTACCTAAAAAAATATGGAAAACAAAATATAGAATTTTAAAGAAAAAAATCAATCTTTTCAACATTTTATGTCGGCATATTAGGTTTCCTTAGGTTGTGCAATGCAGCTTGAACACTACTTAGGCCACGATAACTCGAAATACACCAATATCAGTGTATTTGTACCAATACACCAATATACAATACACATTATTGGTGTATTCGAAATACACCAATAATGTCAGTGTTTAAACAGCCACATTGCGCACTTTATTGTGACCTGACCTCGGACCACTTGACGGAGGGCAAACAAATTATATTAGAAACTTCTTATGCTTCTGCATGGGCAAGGTAAAAAAGTAAAATTGGAAGGCTAAAAAACTGATGCTACACGCATATTACAAAAAGAGGAAAAAAGATTCAGAACTGTCCAAAATTAGTGGTGACCTCAAGTGGCTGACCTGATTTCAAATCAAACCTAAAATATACGTTTCGCAGACAGTGTCAAATTGCACTCACGTAACAAGCTTCATTTCAATATCTCCTCATGTGTATGAGCTATTTCCGTTCAATTTCTGAGATCCTCTACCATTATATGTCCTGGGGATAACATTTCATTTCAGACGTGAACATGATCAAGGAAAGCGTACAACAAATATTGCGGCGCTGCGCGACGCCGTTTGCCCGCCATCGCGGAAAAACCTCGAGGGGAGGTTGTGGGGGTTTTGACGGCGTTGTTATCACGCGCGGCAGCCATGTTGGCGGTGACTGCAGCTGGCCGGACCCGGATGGCCCAGCTGCTGACTAGTGGCTGCTGAGGCCAGATGTCAATGGGCACAGACGGCCACCGATATTGGACACTACCGGGAACATAAGTACAATGTGGCATGGCCACATTCCACCCATGCCTTGCATCACCATGTCTGCCTACATTCACGACAATGGTAACGATTAGACTTATGCTGAACGGGTGAATTCTTTGTGGGGTACAAGGTACCAGCGTCGACGCAAATCCAGCTCGTTGACGAGATAGCGTGACCATATAATGGGCAGTTCAGGGAATTTACTAATAACGCCGATCAGGGTTAAAATAATGGTTTTTCGTTAGGTGTGAGATGTCGAAACGACCACACTAAGATGTCGAAATTTGTCATGGAATTAGTGTCATTTATAATGCTTTTGATGCCTCAGACTCAAATTCCAGTTGATGGTGCAGGCACTTCGAGCTGATGGTGTAGGTTCCAAGGAGCATGATGTCGATACTTCTTGGGGAAGGATGTCGATGGAGCGTTCAGAAAGTGGTATATTCCACCATATTTAACGAATAATTTATCACTGACGCCGATGGACGGAGATGAAGGGGGCAGTGGGCGGCTGCTCACCTGAAGGCCGGGCGGTGTGGAGGTGACCTGCACCAGCTGGTGGCTATGGACGGGGATGAAGGGGGCAGTGGGCGGCTGCTCACCTGAAGGCCGGGCGGTGTGGAGGTGACCTGCACCAGCTGGTGGCTATGGACGGGGATGAAGGGGCAGTGGGCGGCTGCTCACCTGAAGGCCGGGCGGTGTGGAGGTGACCTGCACCAGCTGGTGGCTATGGACGGGGATGAAGGGGGCAGTGGGCGGCTGCTCACCTGAAGGCCGGGCGGTGTGGAGGTGACCTGCACCAGCTGGTGGCTATGGACGGGGATGGAGGGGGCAGTGGGCGGCTGCTCACCTGGAGGCCGGGCGGTGTGGAGGTGACCTGCACCAGCTGGTGGCTATGGACGGGGATGAAGGGGCAGTGGGCGGCTGCTCACCTGAAGGCCGGGCGGTGTGAAGGTGACCTGCACCAGCTGGTGGCTATGGACGGGGATGAAGGGGGCAGTGGGCGGCTGCTCACCTGGAGGCCGGGCGTGTGGAGGTGACCTGCACCAGCTGGTGGCTATGGACGGGGATGAAGGGGGCAGTGGGCGGCTGCTCACCTGGAGGCCGGGCGGTGTGGAGGTGACCTGCACCAGCTGGTGGCTATGGACGGGGATGAAGGGGGCAGTGGGCGGCTGCTCACCTGAAGGCCGGGCGGTGTGGAGGTGACCTGCACCAGCTGGTGGCTATGGACGGGGATGAAGGGGGCAGTGGGCGGCTGCTCACCTGGAGGCCGGGCGGTGTGGAGGTGACCTGCACCAGCTGGTGGCTATGGACGGAGATGAAGGGGGCAGTGGGCGGCTGCTCACCTGGAGGCCGGGCGGTGTGGAGGTGACCTGCACCAGCTGGTGGCTATGGACGGGGATGAAGGGGGCAGTGGGCGGCTGCTCACCTGAAGGCCGGGCGGTGTGGAGGTGACCTGCACCAGCTGGTGGCTATGGACGGGGATGAAGGGGGCAGTGGGCGGCTGCTCACCTGAAGGCCGGGCGGTGTGGAGGTGACCTGCACCAGCTGGTGGCTATGGACGGGGATGAAGGGGCAGTGGGCGGCTGCTCACCTGGAGGCCGGGCGGTGTGGAGGTGACCTGCACCAGCTGGTGGCTATGGACGGGGATGAAGGGGCAGTGGGGGCTGCTCACCTGAAGGCCGGGCGGTGTGGAGGTGACCTGCACCAGCTGGTGGCTATGGACGGGGATGAAGGGGGCAGTGGGCGGCTGCTCACCTGAAGGCCGGGCGGTGTGGAGGTGACCTGCACCAGCTGGTAGCTATGGACGGGGATGAAGGGGGCAGTGGGCGGCTGCTCACCTGGAGGCCGGGCGGTGTGGAGGTGACCTGCACCAGCTGGTGGCTATGGACGGGGATGAAGGGGGCAGTGGGCGGCTGCTCACCTGAAGGCCGGGCGGTGTGGAGGTGACCTGCACCAGCTGGTGGCTATGGACGGGGATGAAGGGGGCAGTGGGCGGCTGCTCACCTGGAGGCCGGGCGGCGTGAAGGTGACCTGCACCAGCTGGTGGCTATGGACGGGGATGAAGGGGGCAGTGGGCGGCTGCTCACCTGGAGGCCGGGCG
This sequence comes from Imbricaverruca yamaguchii, assembly GCA_034440575.1. Classification (NCBI taxonomy): domain Eukaryota; kingdom Metazoa; phylum Arthropoda; class Thecostraca; family Neoverrucidae; genus Imbricaverruca; species Imbricaverruca yamaguchii. The sequence continues at coordinate 294,930 of JAOTOL010001430.1, forward strand.
GTGTGGAGGTGACCTGCACCAGCTGGTGCTATGGACGGGGATGAAGGGGCAGTGGGCGGCTGCTCACCTGAAGGCCGGGCGGTGTTGAGGTGACCTGCACCAGCTGGTGGCTATGGACGGGGATGAAGGGGCAGTGGGCGGCTGCTCACCTGGAGGCCGGGCGGTGTGAAGGTGACCTGCACCAGCTGGTGCTATGGACGGGGATGAAGGGGGCAGTGGGCGGCTGCTCACCTGAAGGCCGGGCGGTGTGGAGGTGACCTGCACCAGCTGGTGGCTATGGACGGGGATGAAGGGGCAGTGGGCGGCTGCTCACCTGAAGGCCGGGCGGTGTGGAGGTGACCTGCACCAGCTGGTGGCTATGGACGGGGATGAAGGGGGCAGTGGGCGGCTGCTCACCTGGAGGCCGGGCGGCGTGAAGGTGACCTGCACCAGCTGGTGGCTATGGACGGGGATGAAGGGGGCAGTGGGCGGCTGCTCACCTGAAGGCCGGGCGGTGTGGAGGTGACCTGCACCAGCTGGTGGCTATGGACGGGGATGAAGGGGCAGTGGGCGGCTGCTCACCTGGAGGCCGGGCGGTGTGAAGGTGACCTGCACCAGCTGGTGGCTATGGACGGGGATGAAGGGGGCAGTGGGCGGCTGCTCACCTGAGGCCGGGCGGTGTGGAGGTGACCTGCACCAGCTGGTAGCTATGGACGGGGATGAAGGGGGCAGTGGGCGGCTGCTCACCTGAAGGCCGGGCGGTGTGGAGGTGACCTGCACCAGCTGGTGGCTATGGACGGGGATGAAGGGGCAGTGGGCGGCTGCTCACCTGGAGGCCGGGCGGTGTGGAGGTGACCTGCACCAGCTGGTGGCTATGGACGGGGATGAAGGGGGCAGTGGGCGGCTGCTCACCTGAAGGCCGGGCGGCGTGAAGGTGACCTGCACCAGCAGGTGGCTATGGACGGGGATGAGGGGGCAGTGGGCGGCTGCTCACCTGGAGGCCGGGCGGTGTGGAGGTGACCTGCACCAGCTGGTGGCTATGGACGGAGATGAAGGGGCAGTGGGCGGCTGCTCACCTGAGGGCCGGGCGTGTGGAGGTGACCTGCACCAGCTGGTGGCTATGGACGGAGATGAAGGGGCAGTGGGCGGCTGCTCACCTGGAGGCCGGGCGGTGTGGAGGTGACCTGCACCAGCTGGTGGCTATGGACGGAGATGAAGGGGGCAGTGGGCGGCTGCTCACCTGGAGGCCGGGCGGTGTGGAGGTGACCTGCACCAGCTGGTGGCTATGGACGGAGATGAAGGGGGCAGTGGGCGGCTGCTCACCTGGAGGCCGGGCGGTGTGAAGGTGACCTGCACCAGCTGGTGGCTATGGACGGAGATGAAGGGGGCAGTGGGCGGCTGCTCACCTGAAGGCCGGGCGGTGTGGAGGTGACCTGCACCAGCTGGTGGCTATGGACGGAGATGAAGGGGGCAGTGGGCGGCTGCTCACCTGGAAGGCCGGGCGGTGTGGAGGTGACCTGCACCAGCTGGTGGCTATGGACGGAGATGAAGGGGGCAGTGGGCGGCTGCTCACCTGAAGGCCGGGCGGTGTGGAGGTGACCTGCACCAGCTGGTGGCTATGGACGGGGATGAAGGGGCAGTGGGCGGCTGCTCACCTGAAGGCCGGGCGGTGTGGAGGTGACCTGCACCAGCTGGTGCTATGGACGGAGATGAAGGGGCAGTGGGCGGCTGCTCACCTGGAGGCCGGGCGGTGTGGAGGTGACCTGCACCAGCTGGTGGCTATGGACGGGGATGAAGGGGGCAGTGGGCGGCTGCTCACCTGAGGGCCGGGCGGTGTGAAGGTGACCTGCACCAGCTGGTGGCTATGGACGGGGATGAAGGGGCAGTGGGCGGCTGCTCACCTGGAGGCCGGGCGGTGTGGAGGTGACCTGCACCAGCTGGTGGCTATGGACGGGGATGAAGGGGCAGTGGGCGGCTGCTCACCTGAAGGCCGGGCGGTGTGGAGGTGACCTGCACCAGCTGGTGGCTATGGACGGAGATGAAGGGGGCAGTGGGCGGCTGCTCACCTGGAGGCCGGGCGGTGTGGAGGTGACCTGCACCAGCTGGTGGCTATGGACGGAGATGAAGGGGGCAGTGGGCGGCTGCTCACCTGAAGGCCGGGCGGTGTGGAGGTGACCTGCACCAGCTGGTGGCTATGGACGGAGATGAAGGGGGCAGTGGGCGGCTGCTCACCTGAAGGCCGGGCGGTGTGGAGGTGACCTGCACCAGCTGGTGGCTATGGACGGGGATGAAGGGGGCAGTGGGCGGCTGCTCACCTGGAGGCCGGGCGGTGTGGAGGTGACCTGCACCAGCTGGTAGCTATGGACGGGGATGAAGGGGGCAGTGGGCGGCTGCTCACCTGAAGGCCGGGCGGTGTGGAGGTGACCTGCACCAGCTGGTAGCTATGGACGGGGATGAAGGGGCAGTGGGCGGCTGCTCACCTGGAGGCCGGGCGGCGTGAAGGTGACCTGCACCAACTGGTAGCTATGGACGGGGATGGAGGCGCGAGACGGACTGAAGTCGAACACCTTCACCACCTCGGCGGCGGCCTTGGACGAACGGTCCTTCGTCGCTGCAACGCACCACCAATTAAACGTCACACAAACTTGACTCACAAAGGTGTAGTGTAGGTGTCGGGTCGGTTGTGTCGTCGTACTGTCTCCCCTATGCGAATACCTAACTGGGATCAAAGTTCGGAGGGCCGCGTGAGCAGTGCGAGACCAAGGCCTCGCGGTAGAACTGCATGTCTCTGGTGAAATTTTATGATACTAGAATCGGAACTGAAACAAACACCCGACAGACATAACTGATAGCTGTTTAAACAACAAGAACTATCGAAAACTGTGTCGCGGACTAGGGATGCGCCAAACTGCAGAGGTGTGAACGAGCCATAAAATCCGAACTTCAGGCCATCCATTGACATAAAACTGAGCGCCAGTATACTGCTTAACATACAGACAAGAATAAGCACAGGAATGGAAAACTGATGTTTGTTAAACCATCTCGGCCTGTCCTGCCCCGATGTTGTACTTTTGCCGTATGATGCCGGCACATGTGGTAGCAGACCTTGTCCGGGAGCTCTGACAGCAATGACGATATCGACAGGAACCATGCTGGTGTTCTCCACACGGAACGTCATCGAGGCCGAGTCACCGACGATGGTCGGGCTGATCAGAAAGCGGTTCTCCAAGCGACCGTACACGCCGGCGAGTGGCGATGCCAGCGGCTGTCACAGCGGGAAATGACACATCACACCCATGCACCGACTGATGACACACACACACACACACACACACACACACACACACACACACACACACACACACCCCCCCCACACACACACACGCACACACACACACACACACACACACACACACACACACACACACACACACACACACACACACACACACACACACACACACACACATACACACAGGCCAGCGGCTGCCACAGGCGGGACACCTTCATACGTACACACCGACCAGCAGTTCCTACAGCTAAGGCATGTCATCATGCACACCGGATAGCAGTTGCTACAGTTAAAGCATGCCATCATGCACACCGGCTAGCAGTTCCTACAAGCGGAGCATCATCATACACACACCGGCCAGCGGCTGCCACAGTCGAGACATGTGGCACTGCGCGGCTGTGACAGTTCAGAGGTATCAGGGGCGACAGCAGGACACACAAGTGGCCTACCCTGTCTGTCGGGTCATAGTCGCGCAGGGAGTCGACGACGGCGTGCTCTCCGAAGACACTGACGATGCCACCGTCCGAATCTCGGATAGTGGCTGACGTCACCACGCCCAGCAGTCGGAACGGGATGCCAACTCCGTCTCCAGCGTCAGATATCCGCACCGCCAGCTCCTGACCATCGGCACAGTCAGTTACCGTCAGCACCAGCGTCAGATATCCTCACTACCATCTCCTAACCGCCAGCACCAGCGTCATATACCGCACCCCCAACTCCTAACCGTCAGCACCAACGTCATATACCCGCATTACCATCTCCTAACCATCAGCACCAGCGTCAATACCCGCACCACCAACCCCTGACCATCGGCACAGTCAGTTACCGTCAGCACCAGCGTCAGATATCCTCACTACCATCTCCTAACCGCCAGCACCAGCGTCATATACCGCACCCCCAACTCCTAACCGTCAGCACCAACGTCATATACCCGCATTACCATCTCCTAACCATCAGAACCAGCGTCATATACCCGCATTACCATCTCCTAACCATCAGCACCAGCGTCAGATACCCGCACCACCAACCCCTGACCATCGGCACAGTCAGTTACCGTCAGATATCCTCACTACCATCTCCTAACCGCCAGCACCAGCGTCATATGCCGCACCACCAACTCCTAACCGTCAGCACCAGCGTCATATACCAGCACCACCATCTCCTACCCATCAGCACCAACGTCATATACCCGCATTACCATCTCCTAACCACCAGCACCAGCGTCAGATATCCGCACCACCAACTCCTAACCGTCAGCACCAACGTCATATACCCGCATTACCATCTCCTAACCATCAGCACCAGCGTCATATACTCGCATTACCATCTCCTAACCGTCAGCACCAGCGTCAGATACCCGCACCACCAGCTCCTAACCGTCGGTACCGTCAGCTACAGGCGACACCAGCGTCATATACCCGCACTACCATCTCCTAACTGTCAGCACCAGCGTCAGATACCAGCACCACCGGGGCGGCACTGGAGGCATGTGCTTCCCCGATGGGAAGGTGGCGCTCCTCAGGCCGAGAAAAAGGCGCCCCTCTAGGAAGGCTCGTGTGTACCCCGTTCCTTTTTTTGTTCAGCCACAGGCGCCCCTCTGAGAGGAAAATGCGCCACCTTGGAAGGAAAGGTGCCCCTACGCAAGGGCCCGAGTGCACCCCTCTACATCTTCAACCAAAGACGTCCCTCGGAAAGCAAAGCCGCCCGGCGCCCCTCACCATCCCCAGGTGCTTTCTAAGTGGCGCCCCTCCGGGCATGTGCCCATGCCAATTTCTGAATTCATATCTGCACCCATGTTCCGAGACAATTGGTATACAGCCACTATATGTACAGGACCCATGGTCACAAATAAACCAGAGGGCATGCCACTGCTCGCGCTGCCTGAAACATTGACAAAATGCGGTCGCGGGACGGAGGCTAGTGACCAAATTTAAATGTCGCATTTTAACACACTTTTCAACATTACAACATGAATATTTAGGCTACAGGAGCAGAACAAGATAATTTCCGATGCGCTTCAGCGTACGCAACTTTCTGACAACCAAGTGTAACCAACTTATGCTTTGATTCTACAGTAGCACACCCAAGAATCGAGGACATATCCGCTCTCGATATGGGAGGACGATCGCCTCCTGTTCGAAAATTGAGAGAGGAGCCGCATAATTCCGAGGGGAGTGATATTTTGGTGTGCCGGACCATAAACGTCATTTGCACCGCCTTTGAAGCGAATACGTTACATGTCTGTCTATAAAAGCGAGTGTTTGAGATCCAGGTGCAGGCAAGTGAACATTTACGTTAAAATATTTTTACGTTATAGTTTGTGATATTCTAGATACTAAACGTGTGTGCCGGGTTGGGGATAACTCCCCGATGTCTAAAATGTTTTAATTTTACTTTACTTTACTTCTCCACAAAATAATTTGTAGTTTGGGTGGGGTGGGGGTGTTCTGAGAGTGGCGAGAAGTTGATTATGTCAGGGTGCGGGCTTTAGCCTACTCTTATCGAAGAGCACCGAGGGATCTTTATCGTGCGAACAAGGAGGTCGCCGCGTGTTAGTTGTTAACAGCAGGCTAGTCTAAGCATGCCATGCAGGGTTGTCAGTTGGGATTGCACGGTGTTTTGCAATTCGGCTCCTCTACGTCCGCTGTACCCCTGGATAGTCAGTTTACGTCATGCTAATTTTTATGTTTAGTTTTTCTTGTCATAAAACAAGTCGGCTCATCCACTACATCTACGGCGCCGTTAGGTAGCCATTTATTTCGAATTTGGAGAGCAAATCGCCTCATGTGCGTCCGACGCCATGCGGGGATGGCTATTTGCATGTTTCCTACGAGTGTTTCGCGGCCATGCATCGCGAGTGGATGTGAAAGTTGGTGGTGTGGTACGTACAGTGCTCCTGCTAGTTTTGTGGCATGCAAATATTCAAATAGCAATTGAAAGACTTCTGGGTGCTTGTCACCGAGAAGCGATGGAAGTGACAGGGAGATGCCCACTCTGGCAGAATGCTTTAAGTGGTTGCCTTTGAGAGCAAAAGCTCCAGCAGTCTAGCAGGTTGTAGCCTATGCTTAACGTGGTGTTGCAAGTGGCACAGTGAGGTGCTGTGTATTCGCTACCCTATAATTGAGGCTGTGTTTGTTTTGAGCAACCAGTTCTAATTCTAGTGAGGGTGACAGGGTGAAGCCCCAAGTTTTGCACCACTTTGCAATGTGGTCTAGTCCTGCTTGAATGTTTTTTTTTCAGCTTCAAGGAAGCATTGTGATGTCCAAATGGCTATGTCGTCTGCGAAAAGTGAGTATTGAAGTGAAGTGTAAGTGTGGTCAACAAGTATGTTGTCGGTCATGATGATGAAGAGGATCGGTGAGAGCACGCTCCACTGCGTGCTCTCACCGAGGCCCTGCTCCTGGGTTGTGGTGTTTGATATAACACCACCGCATCGATCGGCCTTTAAGGGTCATGTCTTTGAGAAAGTTGAGAATAAAGTGTGCCATGTGTCCGCATAGGCCTATCTTGTAGAGTTTGTATGTCAGTGCGGACATGTGTACTCGGTCGAATGCGGTAGTGATGTCTAAGTAAGCAGCTATTATTGTGTGTTTAATGCGTAGACCACTTTTTATGTCATGCACTAATCTAATGAGATTGTCTGCAGTTATTTTTTGACCCTGGAAGCCGTACTGAAATTCCTCGAGCAGGACGTTGTGTTGCAGAAATTTCCTCGATCGTCAGTTGACCATACGCTCGACCATAGCCTTTTTGTGTGGAGTGATCTTTATGCGGCTTTGGCAATGGAATGACTACGTTCTCCCGCCAGGATGCGGGAAAGGTGTCGCTTTGGCACAGTTAATTTATGGCCGTTAGTAGGTACACTAGGGAATTTTTGCTGAGACGTTTAAGAAACTGGTAATGGGCGTCGTACGGCCCAACCGACGTGTTTCTACACTTGCTGAGGGTAAGGCGTAATTCGTGCATAGTAAACGACTGATTGTAGATTTCGCTATCGCTTGAGCTTAAATTTGTTTCGGAGACAAGGGCGTCTGGTGATTACTATAGTGGTGTCGTAGTTGCTGTTGCCAGATACACTAGTACAGTGTAGTTTAAAGCGGTCTACAACGTGTGGGTCAGTGATGTGCCGTCCTTTCACCGTCCGCTTGGGGGGGGGGGGGGTGATGGTGGGCGTTTCAGGCTGAAACGCTTCATCAGGTCCTAGATTCTGCCGGTAGAGGTGAACCTATTGAATTGAGAGCCAAACGACTGCCAACAGTTTTGGTTTGCTGTTCGAATTATGTACCGGCAGTGTTTTTGGGATTGTCTGTATGCTGATAGGTGTGCTTCACACACACATCTTTTTAACTGTTTGTGTGCAGGGCGCCGTGCAGCGATTTCCCGTTGACAGTCCGGGGTCAGCCATGGCGTAAATGCCTTTTTTCCTAGGTTTGTTACTTTTTGGGAATTTGTCCAGTGCTGCTGAGCTGATGGCTCTTAGGATTGTCTAGATCCTACTGGTTAAGTTGCTAGGCTGAGGTCCACATGTTCCTCGAATTTAGCCTAGTCCGTTCTTTTCAAGTACCATGATTGTCTAAATGGCTTAGTGTGGTGGACAGCGTCCGTGCTGAGTCTAACCGTGATTGGGCAGTGGTCGCTCAGCCCGGGAACGCCTGAAACTGACCAGTCAAATAGTGAGCAAGTCGTTGGGAGCAGAACGTTAAGCCAATGCAACTGTCCGATCCTCCTAAGTTCGGGTTGTAGCGGGTGTCGGTCCCGGTGTTAAGAAGTCATAAGTTGCCCGAAATAAACTGGTGAATTTCGCACCCTCTAGCGTCAGTCTGGTCGCTTACACAGGAAGGGTGTTTGGCATTAAAGTTTCCCATAATGAGAATGGTGAAATGACATGAAGCAGCAAGTCGCTCAGCTCCTATGGTGTGGGAGTTCCAGCTGACGGTGAGATGCATAGTGAGATGACTGTGGTTTTGCAATGGGAAATTTTGAGGCTGACTGCCACGTAATTGAGGAGAGTATCTAACGTTCCTCGACGATGAGGCATGCTGTTTGCAATGAGTGTGGCTGCGCCCCATTTCCTACGTGAGCCGTTTACGTTGTCGACGTACTAAGTGTAATCTGGGATTTTGTTTCAAGTGGAGTCAAAATCTTGAAAGTGAGTTTTTCTTTTAGAGCGGACCTAGTATTGATTTTTGTTGCAAGCATTTATATTTGAATTATATAAACTTGCCTGGAAGGCCACCGGAGTTCCACTGGAGAAAAAAGTGTCCCAGGGTTTGGAGGTGACCCAGGTTATACCCTCCCTTGTGACCAGCGATGCCCCTACAGTCAATGCACTTCACGTTTCAGTGCCAGCAGCCCCACAGCACCATAACACCGTCGCAGTGACGGCGTCACGACACCTGTGGGTTCGCAACACCGGACACAGAGCAGAAGGGTACCGCTGGACCTGTGTATCCGAAATTGGCTCGTTGGAGACGGCTTCCACGTTGACCACCACCTGTGACCCGACGGCGATCGTACCCATGGCCGGCTGCAGGCTGTATATGCCGGCCGCCAGCTTCATCGCCTTCGCCTCCCTGGTGTTTGTGAAGCGGTCAGAGGCACACACGGCCAGATACGCTCAGATGTGGGCAGCGTCACACGTGGTCGGTGCAGAGACACATGGCGATCGAGACACGCAGATGCGATAAGGAAGTCAGCAGAAGGCACAAGCAGGAACTTAGACACGGTAGAGGTATGTACAAAATGCAGCCAAACAGACAGCCACACGGCGAGAAAGCGACAGCGGTATAGTGAGAGTGAGTGAGTGAGTGAGTGAGTGAGTGAGAGAGAGAGAGAGAGAGAGATAGAGAGAGAGAGACAGAGAGAGAGAGAGAGAGAGAGAGACAGAGACAGAGACAGAGAGAGAGAGAGAGACAGAGAGAGAGAGAGACAGAGACAGAGAGAGACAGAGACAGAGATAGAGAGAGAGAGATAGAGAGAGAGACAGAGACAGAGACAGAGACAGAGACAGAGAGACAGAGACAGAGACAGAGGTGAGAGAGAGAGAGAGAGAGAGAGAGAGAGAGAGAGAGAGAGAGAGAGAGAGAGAGAGAGAGAGAGAGAGAGAGAGAGAGAGAGAGAGAGAGAGAGAGAGAGAGAGAGAGAGAGAGAGAGAGAGAGAGAGAGAGAGAGAGAGAGAGAGAGAGAGAGAGAGAGAGAGAGAGAGAGAGAGAGAGAGAGAGAGAGAGAGAGAGAGAGAGGGAGATATATATTTTTTGAGCAGAACATTATACAACATATGTGCGGAGATATTACGTACTTATTATATTTGGTATGCCCCGCAGTCGTCCACGAACTATGCAGCTCCGAGACAAGTGTGTGACGAGTGGGTAACCTGACTGACCCCAGGAATTGCTCAATTCATGTGCAGCTTATGTAATGAAGGCTTTAAAAATTAGAGACATTGACTGAACTGGATTGCTGGTCTTTATTGGCCTGCCGGGCAGAAGCTGCGCAATATTCAGGAAATGCGCTACAGCTTGTCCTCTCCGCTCCTCAACATGTGACACTGGGTGAAGAAGGCACCAAGCAACTCAACAAGGCAAGTTATCGAAGCGTTCGTGAGCGTTTGACGTTTGACGACGCGACTCTTCTTTAAACTTAGCATTCACGACGACGTTAAAAAAACTGGTCGACTGAGGGTGCCGGAGAGTAAAAAAAATCCGCGCGGCATCACACTGATGGCAGGGCAGTCTACACGGCGGGGACTCGCCACTGCTGTGGATTGAACTGCACTGCCTGTAGCTGAACTGGACTGGTTCTTGGCTGGATTTGGGAAGCTGTGAACTGAGCTTCATTAACTGTGTTGCGCTGGACTCGACTAGTTTTAGGCTGGACTGGACTGGGTTGAATATGACCAGTTGCAGACTTGACTGAGGCAGCTGTGGTCTGTACTGGACAGACCTGGACCGGGACCGGGACCGGGACCGGGCGCGGACTCACTGTGTGGTCTTGCTGTTCTGGCCGACTGACGGCCGGCCCGGCAGGCCCACGGCCGAGGCAGCTGCAGAGGCACCACCTTCCTGGCTGGACGACTTGCTGCTGGACTCGCCGCCCTTGCCAGCAGATGGCCGGCCCTGCAGCGCAGATGTGACGTCACGCGTGCCTCCGACAACACCCGGTGGCGGCCCAGACTTTACATTACATTATAGTCATTACGAGGGCATTCCATGAGGATGATATTACGGACACGAAATGGGCGTGGTAAAAATAACCTGTTAGGTGACGTTCAGTAAAAGAAATAACTGCACACTGCTCCAGCCAAAGCGAAATTAAAATAGCTCCTACCCAAGTGCAAACCGCATATCATTTTATGCGCACCTCAACATGGAGGGCATGCAACTGCTTTCAAGCAATCGTAGAGTTTCAAATTACCTTTTTTGATTTTTCCTTTGGTGAGTCCGAATGAGGGTCTACGTTCTTTCTGATGATGTGGTAGCTAAAGTCGAACTTGCCGTCGTTCTTGAGGATGAAAAACCCTACTTTGCGCACGGCGACGGGAAAATGGCCCAAATGAAGCTCTTCGCTGGGTGTCACAGAATACCTGCCAAACGAGAAGGTGGGAGACAAACGTGCAAGCTAACGAATACAAAATGTCAGAAAATGCGCGAGTGGCATAACCCGAGTTCACTTGGCAACTGGTGATGGAGTTGGGGTCGTCATGTACTTCCGATAGCTTCTGTTGCACGCAACGGCCATGGACATGCTGCTGAACACGGAATACATTACACGATACTCAACATTCATCCGTCGCAACCGGCTGCGACAGAACCCATGCATATAACCAGGCACGCGGAGGGAGGACAGCACACAATATGGCCAGTTCGCCCCATAGATTGCGGCATCACCATGCCAAGTTCCGTGCTCCAGATTGTACAGAGCTAATTCACTGTCAATTTGTTCAGTGTGCCGAGTATGCCAAGGCATCTGAATTAGTAGTGCTGAATGGCAGAATTAGGCAACAGCCAAGTGATTAGATCTAAGTTGTACTGAAATGTATTTACAAAATTGTTCGGATGCCGTTCTTTAAGGCATGCTATGTGGACAGCACCACGGGTGTGGTGAGGGCGGCGGACACATCTCATCGTTGGTATGAAACAGCAATGGAGACTTCCTCACGTCATAGCAAGGCGTCTTCGGCAAGATAACCCACCAAAAAGGAACCCTGGGTGGTACCAAGATCCACTTATCCCAAAGAGGAATACCACAACCCACGATAGGAATGCTTAAGAGCTGACTGAACAACCAACATTAGCAGCAGGGACTAATTCATATCGGAGGATTCCAAATCCGGATGCTGAAGCAGATCGACAAGTCTCGGTGCAACGAGAGCCCACACATAAGACAAGGGGCACACAGACAATTCATGAAAAAACCACAGTCATGAAAGGTCACTGCAACTGAGAGGCGACGACTATTCCCATCAGAAGCCTATAAAGAGCGCAAAAAACTCCAACGGGATGGTCGGCAAGATCAGCACGAGGCATCAGATGAGCAGTAAGATCCTTTGGTGATGCTGAAGAACATGAGGAGACCCAACATTAGGCCGAAAAGAAGCCCCCATCAAAAATAGCAGATGACAATACTTCCAGAAAACGAGGCCTCGTGGTCGAATGGTGTGCTTAACACATAGTTTTCAACCGGTTTGTGGATATACTACAAATGGTGTGTGATTGCGTTATACAGAGAGCAGAGTTACTGCACAAAGTAGCCACAGTCTGAGGGGACAAACCAGCACGACTCGGTGCTTTTTTCGATACATGGCAGCGCTGAACAGCCACCACGTGCTCAACTCACTTGCAAAAGAGCGCTCGCACGCTGACGCAGACGGGTATCAGTGCGATTACCTCGCCCTCCTCCTTTCGGTGGAAGTCAAGGATCTGCACCCGCAGCAACTGCGCTTTCTTGATCCAGCACTCTGTCTCGGTGGAGAACAACATCTGCAGAACGTTCACCACGCCGTGACGCAGTCGATTGGGTGAAGAGCATCGCTATTCCATCCAATAGAACACGAAGTTGAGACCGGGTACCTATGCCCAATAGCGTAGGGTATTAGCCAACACAGCACTGTTGAGTACCAGAGAGCTGGGCCCAAGACGACACCCCTCAGCGATCAGTGGCACGCCTGGCCGACCAACCATCACACCTGTGTGATGTGGAAGCGTGTCTAGCCAGTGGAACATGTCAAGCTGAGGGAAGGCGGTTGTCACATTCACATTCACATTCGTGTCACATTCGCAATATATCCAGGAGTCTCTGTGATGTATTTTTGGTAGATGCACAACACGAAACCACCGGCAGGTATTTTTTTATGTACTGAAATGCAAAAAAAAACATGGCAAGCGATTTCCTCGTCTTATGTTGCTGAGAATCGCCCGCAAACGAGCGACTCTCACATTTTAAACGGATGAGGCGGAAACGAATCGGTGCTCATATTGCTGATACTCCTACAAAATTATCTCAGGCTATGTAAATATTGGAAGGAAGCAGAACATTACTTCTACACTCTTATCGGTAGGGTGCGGTTGCGGGATTTCCTGGCCTGGACCTAAGGACAGATACTCGCCTGAATCATCAGAGGTCGCTCGTGAGGGTGCAGGATGCCACGGTCAGGATTGATGTGGAAGCCATGAGTCGCCGATTTAACTCCCTTCTGAGGAGGCTCAGGATCCTCCAGCCAAGCCCTGAAATAACCATAAAATAGTTGGCGACGCTTGGTGGAACGCAGCAGCTGTTTTGCTCGCAACGTTTTCCGGAACATCTAGCAGCGTTGCAACCACAGCAGTAGGAAAACCAGCGATCACAATGAGAAGTGAGGGTCCAGCACCGCAAAACTACTACGACCGTAGGAGAAACTCTGGGAAGAAGTGACCATAAAATAGTTATATTCAAGGCACATGTAGTGGACATTATTAATGATAATTTGGTACAGGTTCCAAATTTCAACAGAGCAGACTTTGACTGCATGAAAGCGGCTTTAAGTGCCATAAGATGGGAAGAAGAATTCTCCAAGTTAAATGCCTGTGAAATGTGGGAAAAGTTAAAATCTTACTTGAAGGAAATTCAGATTAGACATGTCCCCCAAAAGCAAAGACGAAAAGAAGGATAGGAAAGCCAGCATGGCTTACACCAGACTTGATAAAAGCAATTAAGGCTAAGAAAGCCGCATTTAGAGTGCTTAAGGAAGCTTCAAATATCGTAAATCTAAAGGCGTATCGAAAAGCTAGGGACACTGTGAAGCAAAAAAACCAGAGCAGCAAAGCGAGCAAAAGAACTGGATTTAGTTAGAAACTGTAATGGGGACAGCAAAAATATTTTTAGTTTCTACAAGCTGAGTAAAGTTTCTAGCACAATTGGTCCACTGGAAGTAAATGGGACTATATTGGGTGAGGATACTGGGATGGATGAGGAGCTGAGCAAGCAGTTTAAATCAGTGTTTACATTGGAAGATATGACCAAGCTGCCGACCGTACACTATAGTTCAGTGACATGTGATCGGATAAATGATGTTGACTTCATTCATAGTTATGTTGTTTTCAATTGTATCAGGAAAATAAAGCTAAACAAGGCATCAGGACCTGAAGCAATTTTTGCTAGGGTATTGCGGGAAGCTGAAAAGGAACTGGCATTTAAACTTAGTATAATATTTTGTAGATCTGTTTCACAAAATGAAATTCTAACAGATTGGAAAAGGGCAAATGTAGTTCCTATTTTCAAGAAAGGAGAAAGAGGGAAAGTTGAAAACCATAGGCCAGTAAGTCTCACATCCATAGTCTGCAAGGTACTCGAATCAATTATCAAGGATAGAATAGTTAGTTATCTGGAAGGAAACAGATTGATTCAAGATACTCAACATGGGTTTAGGAGAGGGCGATCGTGCCTCACAAATCTCTTGGACTTTTTGAACTTCGCCACAGAACAATTTTATCAGGGAAGTCAGGTTGATGTAGCATATCTTCACTTTAGTAAGGCCTTTGACAAGGTACCTCATACACGGTTAATGATACAGCTTCAGGCCCATGATATTGCAGGTAGCATCTTAAAATGGATAGAGTTGTGGCTTTCAGATAGACAACAAAGAGTGATGCTAAATGGTGCAAAGTCATCATGGCAAAATGTTCTTAATGGAGTCTCCCAGGGGTCAGTACCGGGGTCACTACTGTTCATTATATTTGCAAATAACATTGAAAGTGGCCTAAGCAGTAAAGTTTTGAAATTTGCGGATGATTTGAAAGTCTTTAGGGCAATAACAGGTCAAAGTGAGCATATCTCGCTGCAAAAAGACTTGGACGAAATTGTGAAGTGGTCCGAAGAATGTCAAATGAAATTTAATTTCGATAAATGCAAAGTCATACACGTAGGTAAGCAGCATATGAAGGCTCCATACTTGATGGGTGGCCAAGTGCTAACAATGACTTAACAGAAGGATTTAGGTGTTATTCTAAACACAAAATTGGGGGCATCAGAACAGACCAAGGAAGCCAGGAAGAAGGCACTGAGAATGCTTGGGGCAATAAATAGGAATATATCATACAGAAGTGAGGAAGTCATCAGGAAGCTTTACTGTGCATATATCAGGCCACATTTGGAATACTGCGTCCAAGCTTGGCCTCCTAGTTATGAAAAAGATTGTTGGCTTTTAGAGAGGGAGTACAAAAGAGGGCTACAAAACTGGTTAATGGTATAAGCAACCTGGCATATGAGGAAAGATTGAAGAAATTGAATATGTTTTGATTTAGATATAGAAGGCTGAGAGGAGATCTCGAGGTCTTTAAATTTGCCCATGGTCAGGAGAGGGGATATTTTGAGGAAATGTTTGAATCTAACAGAAATGATGCAATTAGAGGTCATCAATCCAAAATTAAAGTTAACCACAGCAGAACAAGGTTAAGACAGTCTTTCTTCACCAACAGGGTAGTAGAACACTGGAACCAGCTGCCGGGAACCATTGTAAGTAGCAGCACATTAAATGTCTTTAAAAACAGCAGAGACAATCATTATAAGAATAGAGGGCTTGCTTTTCAGTATTACAGGGAGGGCTGATCGACGGATTTGGTTGGCAACTGGTTGAGTGTACAGAGTGCAACCAAGAAGGGCCCTTGTGGCTCATAGTTGCACTAATCTTTTATGTCTTTATGTCTTTACGACACTACCATACTCAATATTTGCAACACCAGTACAGTGATATAATATTCGTGAAGTAGGGTGGAATGTACCACTTGTTGAGCACTGAATAGACATCTTTTCCAAGGAAGTATCGATATCGTACTTGTTGTGTGTGCTTATGAAGTTTCCATGACTCGTATCTAAGAGTATTTCGTGCATAAGCATCATGCTTATGCTCACCATTACAGAGTGCGAAAACAAGTATCTCGTGACACAATTTCAGGTACGTAAATTATTTATGGTGTGGTCTGCTAAACAATGCCATCTGCTGATGTCATGGCATTGCAATAGCAATCGTTAACATATATACCGCTATCTTAGGTATCCCACAATGTAAACGAAACGTACATTTATGAGGGCACTACTGACTCAACATTTGGTTTCAATAACTGAAACTATATTTAAATTTGCTTGCGTCAATGTGAAATGTAAACATCCTGCTGGCCGGCTTCGACATTTTAACTTAACGAAAAACCACTATTTTAACACTGCACCAGTACCAACATGTAACACCGTTCGACTGCCCGGGAAGGTTGTTTGACGGATGGCGAAATGCAGAAGCAACAGTAACGAATATCGGGAAGGCCATGAGGGTAAAGGTGTGGTATGGTGCTGGTACTGAAACTCTTGAAATTAAAGTTGCAACAGGGTAGTAACAAATTCACCAACGTAAATACTGCGTTCGACACGTTCGTGGTTAGGTGCCAACTACAGGCCACGTATTGATGATTTTCGTGGTGTATTTCTGCATATTATCGGTTAAGCATTTTAAGGAGGATCTCCCTTATGGTTTTGAAAACACCTGGATGGTTGTCAAACATTATTTAATATTGGTGAATCCTGAAGCGGAGCTTGAACCCACGTATATAATCATATGGAACTATGTAGGTGCGGCAAAGGTGTGTAGGCAGGGAACACCATGCATATGAAACATGAATGGCGTAACTGTATATATGTGGTAGCATTTGTCCCACTTCTTTGCCTCATTTGTCTCACTTAATAGTTGTCACAATATAATTTACTAAAGGGGAACTTGCTGCTTGTTTAGTGCAGTTTTGTAATTCATCATACTATTTATGGTAGCGTGCACACATGACGTATCTACGACACTTGTCACTGTGCAGTCACGTATCACTAGTCACGACATTACGTTAACATTTGTGGCCAAGAATACTCCCGCAATGTGCTACTATGTACCTCGTAGCTCGTGGATATAGTTACGGCTGGTAAATAAGCACCCTTTGCGGTACTGTGTCCATTCGAAAACATTCCTTAACTTCCATAGCTTCACCAATCACAGAAGAATTACCACAAAAGCATTCCCAGTATGCAACTGGTGTACTGTAATCGCTACCACAAGCAAGCCTGGACTAGCGGCAATGCTACTAAGTAACGATAGTGTCGACCGCTTCACATATATCCGACACAATCCTGAATATCCGACATAATCCTTCTGGTCGCTTCATACAAATCCACAAGATAATCCTTTTGGCCGCTTCACATAAATCCCGAACCTAATCCTTTTAGCCGCCTCACATAAATCCCCAACAGCAGCCTTTTGACCGCTTCACATAAAAACCCACACAAGCCAGAGGACTTGCTTCAATAGCTTACTTTTACATGCGCCATCATTTAAAAACCACAGTACAGGACGGCGAGCTTTTTACCTCAGAGCTCTTGGACCTCTGCTATTTACTATATACATTGACGATCTCTGCAATGTTTCCAATTTGGCTAGCTTTTACCTATTTGCAGACGACACTGCCGTAACTATTACAGTTAATGATCATTCTGAATTACAAAGTACAGTAAATGAGGTAATACCCAAAATAATTGCATTGTTTCATACCAACAGATTATCTATTAATCCTGAGAATACTGGATATCATTTTTTTCAAGGAAACCATGTGATGACCTTCATGTCAAAATAAATACTTCCAATATTACAAGGCATAGCTGTATAAAATATCTCGGTGTATTTATTCATGAAGACATGACATGGAAAAGCCATATAAATGACATCTCTTCAAAACTCAGCAGGAATATTGGAATTATAGGCAAGTCTAGGTACTTTTTATCAACTTGTGAATTGCTTCTTCTGTACAATTCTTTAATATTGCCATATCTAAATTACTGTGCTGTTGTCTGGGGAGGTACGTACCACTCTAAGCTCGACAAGATTATTAAGCTGCAGAAACGTGTTAGTAGGATTGTTGATAAGAAACCTTACTTATACCATACAAATGAATTGTTGTATACACCTTGTTCAACTTCATGAACAAGGTGGCCTCAGAGTTAGACAGCACTTTCAAATACCCTTTTCTGATATACATTATAGAATGTTTTCATTGCCCCTTATTGCACCAAAAGCCTGGAATAAAATAATCTGCTCTCACTTCCACAGAATTGACGATGTACCTAGGAGTAAAATCATCTTGGAGAAACACATCAGACAATACATTACCAGAAAATATGAACTTTTTCAATGAATGTTGGTAATGGTAATGTGCTATGCATGGTGATCTGGTACTATTCAGACATTTTCGTTTAAGAATCATGTTTTCTTTTCTTTATTCTTCTTCTTCATACTTGGTTCGTCCTTTCTCCTTAGTGTAGTAGTAGTTTAGGAAATGCATGTTTAAGATTATGATTTTGTATTATTTCCCCATTAACACCTATAGCAGTTATTTTCCTGGAGCCCTCGAAGACGTTACTAGCATTGCTAATTGTCTGAGAGGGCTTCAGAAACATCTTTTACTAATATCTGATGGCGCGATCAGCTCAGCAAGAAACAGGAGCGGGGAGTGGTGTGACCTGCCTTGATTTGCTTACCACGACCTACCTCTCACCCTTGGAATTTAACGTAATTAGGTCGCACGGGTATGAAAGGGCACACCTGCCTACCTATTAATGGGTAGGGGAATTAAAAAAAATATATAAGGCCCAGCGGAGCTAGAACTGCTGCATTGAAAACGCATGCATGGAATGACGCATTTAGGGTGGCTCGCCTATTTCGTCCCGCGTTGAAATATCTAAATGTTGGAGGGGCTCGATCGGACAGAACAGGAATACCATCCGGACAGAAATACCAGTTGCCTTTTGGGAGGGTGGTCATAGTTCTCATTGTCACGTGAGCTTGCACTCAGTACGGTTGCAGGGTGGAGGGCCGAATAACCGATACAAGTAGCTTCCAGTCCTGGGCTGCTGCTCCAGTTCGGACGTTGGGGTAAGCTTGTAAAACGTAATTCATCATACAAATAGCAAAGAATGTGATGATACGCACCACATGGTGATCAGTGAAAAATAGCATTGCATCTAATTGTCGGTAGTGTGGGGTTGGTAGCACCTTCTTTGGCCCCGTTTATTATAGTACACCGGAGTTACAAGTATTTACACAAACTTTGTTCGCAGTAAAGTGGCACGAGGGTGGCTTTGCAAGTGCAGCTTCTCCTTCGCAGTGAGTTTTACAACGGAGCCGAGAAGCATCCAAATGTGGCTGGTAATCAGGATCAGATGTCAGGGACCAAAAACATTTGAGAAAAGATGGTTAACTCACGCAAACTCAGCTGGCCATTAGCCAACGCCCACAATTTTAACGTGATACGCAACACGATTGCAGCTTCTAAAAAAATGCACAAAAGATGCAGGGGTGGTGTAGAAAGGCAATTTTCAGGTCACTTCCCTTTTGCACAACCGTAGTTGTGCAAAAGGGAAGTGCAATGTTCTACGGTTGCTGCTACTAATGCAAAAAATATAACACAATCAGGAGCGCCATGGTCCCTGAAAGATAAAGCTACATCCGTACTGTACACGGTAGAGGAGAGCGATATTTTTAATTCCTCCCGCACTTCAGGCATCATAATATAGGGAATCGAACGTAGTAGCAAACATTTATATGAGCATTGATATGCGCATATTCACTGCATCAGTGCTGTCCATTAACATTAAATGTTGTGTTTGCAGTATGGGATGCGGCGTTTAAACGTGAGTGATGCTTAAGTATGCATAGCAGATGTTGATGCACGTGTAGAAGAAGCTTGAGTGATGTTGGTGTTTGCGTTAAAGACGTGTATGTGTATAATAGACACTTCATGAATGTACTCACATCCTCACCCGTCTGGTCAGTGCACCTACATGCGTTTGTGTGTGTGTGTGTGTGTACGTCTGTGTATGCCTGTGCGTATATAACTGTTCATGTGCAGGTACGTGAGCTTGTGTGTCTGTCTGTAACCGTCTGTATCTGTTCGTTCACATCCTCTACTCACGTTACTAGACCCGTCAGCTATCCACATTCTGCATGCAGAACAGTTATCACCAGAATGGCTTACTTATATATAATTATAAGTACTTATATAAACACTCACTTATACATAATTTCGTATTTTCCCTTATTCTTTATGGTGAACGTCTGCTTGGCTTCTTCCTTGACTTTGACAGTCCCGAAGTCCACTCCAGTTGCCAGACCCTGAAAATGCAAACGGGAAACAAACAAAGGCGGCATTTATACAGCATACATCACAGCAATTCTGAATGTATGCATATCCTCAACGAAACGTGTACGTAAGCCAATAAGAGTTGCAGTCGGAATGTTTCTCAATCTACATGAGAATAACAGCCAAGAGATATCAAAACTACCATAGTGTACCCCAGACACCCTGATGGAGTCTGCGCACCCTGATGGAGACACCCTGATGGAGTCACACCCGTACGCTATGAGCGCCATTTTGTAGCGAGCGCGTGCTCATGCGCTTACCGGTGGGCCTCGGGGTCCTTCAAAGCCTGGCGCAGTGTGTTTACCATCCCCTGAATTCTATATATCTGGCTCAACGGTCGGAATAAAACTCGGTACGAATTTAGCCGATACCATGACCTTGTATACCCAAAACTGGAGATGCCGAGGCCAGCCCAGCCTACAAACCGGCTAAATTGATGCATATACAAGCTGTTGTGAACTACGGAATAGAATAGAGCCTCTACCTGGAGAGCTGTTCCGTAAATTGGGCCATGATTTATAGAGAGGTAGTCCAAGTAATGAAATTAAGCCGAACAAGAGGCACAGAATGTGTGCCGTTTGGTCCCACGTGGCAAGTGTGTGGATATGCTACGGTGAGCCCACGGCCCGCATCACGCTCAAAAGTTCAACGCTGGTCTAGAGAGATCGCATGCTCAGCGGTATTGCTGTCCAACCGCTGTTGAGTTTGACTACATACATCTGGGATATCAGCTGTTCAGAGGCTGACCTATGCGCTTAATCAACCACGAGGTCGAGCACGATGGCTCTTGCACAGGCAGTGACCAATCCACACCCTGAAGCTATTAAGCACGTTGGCTGTGCCACCGACAATGACATATTCTATATAATAACTATGATTCAAACCTACTTCGAAGGGCTTTAATTAACTTGTTTAGTCACATATTTTGATAAATCCTGTACAAAAAGATACGTGGCGAAGGAGCAAACTTACACACAAACATATTCTGCCGATCCATCATGTTTTAAACGTCGAGCTGCCAGGTTATGTACCGTAAGGCGTCAAACACAATATCAATGTGGGCATTGGGGCCGCAAATATAACAAAGAAAACTGCAGGGTTCCTGTCATTCAAGACCTGTTAGAAAAATTACATACCGGCTTGCATGGCATCCTTGCGACAAAAAGTACTGTTCTAGACACTTACCACGACAGGGTAAACCTAGTGTGTCCGGAACTCATCACTTTCGGAGCAAAATACTGTCCAATGCTATAGAGAACCGTGCAGTGTCGCGCGGAAAAATTAAATAGGGAATACGCATCAGCAGATAGCTAATGAACTATCCTATTTGTCTCGTGTGGTTTTTGTAGCCATGGCTGTGACATGCTTTTGTCACAGTTCTGTGACAAATATCTACGGTTTGATCATAACGTACAGCCGATTATCGCACATAATCGTAAAGTGCCGTGCGAAAGCTTTCAAAACGTGTTGTGAAATGTACATCAACAGATAGGCAGAAGCTGTCTTATCTGCGTATGGTATGGGTTTTCTCGCCATGTCTTTATCGTGTTAATATGGCAAATAATCGTCTGCTTGAGCGTAAAATGCCGCCGAGTATTCCAAACAAGCCCGAAGTGCCACCCAAAAATTCTCGAAAATGTGTCAAATGCATATCAGCACACAAGTATGGATCTTTCGAACCTCCTAGCATGGGTTTTACAAACAGGGCAATGTGTAAGCAGGAAACTGGGCAGAGGTCTGACATATTAGTTTGACATAGTTACGGTCTTCGTAACCAACGAATAATTTCCGCTCCAGGAATTTATGAAATCACTATGAAACCAAACTGATAGAGGCAGTGGAGTGTGCTATTTAAGTACCAGACGGGTCCACACAGTAAGCTTATGACTCCTGCACTTCCGGCGTATTTACAATATGCCGTCTCGTTATCCGCGCCGGCCGCACCGCGACGCTAGTACGCTGGCATTACGTTGCACAGAAAAGGCGATAACCAACAGGTGGATGCTGATGTCGTCCATCGACACCCCACGCTTGATGTCATAATGCTTCCGGAAATCAGTGCCGTGAGCAAGTGAAAACTGAACGGGACGTTTCGCTTCGTACATAGAATTAGGATCATGATGCAACTAGCATGGATACAAAATTTAATCTAGTATTTACCACATTTTTTGTGACTGATGACAATTCCATTGAAGCAATTTGTAGAGCACTTGGTGTTTTTATTTTGCAATCAAAGTTGGCGCATGGACATATTCGACGCATCTTAGATGTAAGGAATGCATATGACAAGCTAAAGTTCTAGCGTATAATAATGGTTAGTGATGGATCAATGGAGGATAAATTGGAGGGATATTAACAAGACGCATACAAACGCTGTGTATCCCACCTACCTCGGGGAGACTGTCACACCAAACTCTGGGCGGTTGTAGACCCAAGTTGAGTGGCTGGCGGACCTACCTTGTGGCGGCTGTCACACTAAGCCCGGGGTGGCCGTCACACTAACCTCGGGGCGGCTGTCACACTAACCTCTGGGCGGCTGTCAAACTAACCTCGAGGCGGCTGTCACACTATTCTCGGGGCGGCTGTCACACTAACCTCGGGCCGGCTGTCACACTAACCTCGGAGCGGGTGTCAAACAAACCTCGGGGCGGCTATCACACTAACTTCGTGGCGGCTGTTACACTAACCTCGTGGCGGCTGTCACACTAACCTCGTGGCGGTTGTCACACTAACCTCGGGGCGGCTGTCACACTAACCTCGTCGCGGCTGTTACACTAACTTCGAGGCGGCTGTCACACTAACCTCGGGCCGGCTGTCACACTAACCTCGGAGCGGGTGTCAAACAAACCTCGGGGCAGCTGTCACACTAACTTCGTGGCGGCTGTTACACTAACCTCGTGGCGGCTGTCACACTAACCTCGTGGCGGCTGTCACACTAACCTCGGGGCGGCTGTCACACTAACCTCGGGGCGGCTGTCACACTAACCTCTGGGCGGCTGTCACACTAACCTCGGGGCGGCTGTCACACTATTCTCGGGGCGGCTGTCACACTAACCTCGGGCCGGCTGTCACACTAACCTCGGAGCGGGTGTCAAACAAACCTCGGGGCGGCTGTCACACTAACTTCGTGGCGGCTGTTACACTAACCTCGTGGCGGCTGTTACACTAACTTCGAGGCGGCTGTCACACTAACCTCTGGGCGGGTGTCACACTAACACCAGGGCGGGTGTCAAACTAACCTCGGGGCGGCTGTCACATTAACTTCGTGGCGGCTGTTACACTAACCTCGGGGTGGCCGTCAAACTAACCTCGGGGTGGCAATCACACGAAATTCGGGGAGGATATCATAATAACATAGGACCGGCTATCACACTGATCTCAGGTCAGCTGCCACACTAACGTCTGGTCGGCTGTTACACTGACACCGGGAGGCTATCACTCCAAATTCTGGGAGGTTGTCACACTAACCTAGGGGCGGATGTTGCACAAACTTCCAGACGTCTGCCACCCATGAAATGGATGATTGATAAACCTACTTCGCGGCGGTTGCAACACCTACCTCGGGGCGACTGCCACACTTACATCTGGGTGTCTGCCACATCTACCTCGAGATGGCTGCCACACCTACCTCGGGGCGTCTGCCACACCTACCTCGGGGTGGCTACCACACCTACCTAGGGGAGGCTGCCACACCTACCTTGGGGAACATGAGGTCGACAGCGACATCGAACCCTTCTGCCGACACGGTGATGGTCTCGGCCTGCAGCACGCCGAGTGTGACGCGCGGGCTGCGTGGCGACGTGGCCACGCTGTTGTCGCTGGTGGAAATGACATCGGCGCCGACCCCGGCCGACGTCTCATCGAGCGCCAACGGCTCCTCCACGTGCTCGGTGATCTGGCCGTACACGACAGTCAAGTAGGGCGCCCGTCGCCAACGGCGCCTGGCTCGGCACGCTCCCGCCTCGCAGTGGCTTGCGAGCGGCTTCGGGGCTTTGTATCGGACGAATGGCAGGGCACTTTCGAGGTCTGCAGATGAACAACTGCTCCAACAGGAGCTGGGGATGGAAGCGTTCTGACGTGCTTCATCACCCGACGCCGAAGACATGGGAACATTGGTCAGCAGCCGAGGGAACGGTCATCAAGACCGCTGGCGGAGACGCCGGCACCTGGCACCACACGACGAGCCTGACGTCGCTCGTCGCTGCGGCCCACCTGTGTCCACCTGATGACGTGACGAGCCCGATACCTGCTACTGCAAAGATCCTATTGTCGCCCCGCCAGCCAGCCAACTAAATCGGCCAAACACAACAATTATCTTGCAATGGAGCTGCATGCTCCATTTGCGGCGGAGCGCTCCCTACTTTAAGAACACGAACTATTTTACGCCGTTTTAAAAGAAATGTGCATCACTAACTAATTAGTTGCATTAAACACATCCCTATGTTTCTGCGGACAAATAATATGCTAGCAGATTCCCTTCAATATCGATAAATCTGTTGGAATAACAAACTAATTTCCTAAAATACACGGCGAAGTTCTTAATGCACTGTACAGGTTCTCGTTTATAAAAGCGGTGCAGTATTTTTTAACATAAAAATTTGGACACTTGGATTTCAGCTGTGGCAACGAAAAAAATCATTAGATCCGCCTAGCTCACAGCGAGACTAATTCATTACACCCTGTCCCGTTCACGATAAGAACTTCATTAAAACTGTCCTGTAAAATTATGTTCAAATAATGCTCGATGCAACAGTCCTGGTGGGCACTCACCTCAAGCTTAACTTTCTTGTTGTGGTAAAGGCAGGGTCGGATCGGCGAGAATTCTACCTCAATTTCCGATTGGCCCAGCGGTACCAGATTGCCCTCGCGTGGACGGAATGCAAAGCCTTCACCTGCAAAATAGCACAATATTTCAACTTCTAATCCAGACGTCAACTGTGGTTAGTGTCAGTGGCAGATCCAGAGGCTGGACCAAATTGGTACTCTCCCCTTTGGCCCCGAAGAGACCCAAACAGGCCGTTGAACACATTGTGCTTGAACATGGTCGTGACAAGGCATACAATACAATTAGCGGTCCAGGAGGCCAACGGGCATCGGGTGAGGGTTCTGCGCCAACGTGAAGGGTTTCTAGACCAATGTGAAGGGATTCTGTGATGCAAAGGGCCGAAGAAAGGGCCTCGGGTTGATGGACGGTCCAGAGTCAGTGAAGAGAGCACCCGAGTTGACAAAGTGCTCACGGGCAGACGTCGAGGCCCCAGGTCTGTGTCAACGTGAAGGGATTCCAGGCCGACTGAGGGGGCTCCGGACCATTGGAAGGGCCCCTGAGGATGAACTGTGATTGAGAGGACCTCGGCCAGGAAAGAGGGCACTTCATTCAAAGGGGAGGGCCCCTGAGCCGATGGAGAGGGTTCGTGAGCCGCCAGCGAAGAACCATAGCCGCTAGAGGATCGTGATCCGTTGGAAAGTCCCACAACAATGCGAAGGGACCCCGGACCGCCGGAGGGGTCAAAGCCGACGAAAAGGTCTTCTGATCTAATGGAAGAGGCCCCGACTATTGCAAGAGGAGGCCCTGAGCCGACGGATGGACCTCTAACACGCCAAAGAATCCCGGACAATCAGAAACAGCTTCCACCCAACTTGAAGGACTCTTGGGTCGACGAAAAAGGCCCAAACAGTACAAGGGGCCCATAGACCTCTTACTTCATAGATGGGAAGCCCTTCTTTCACAACCATTGCATTGGAAAATGTCACATGTGAAAATGAGTGAACAGTAAAACGGTTGACGCCATTTCGGCGGTTGTGTCCTGTTGGCAAATGATATGCATGCTATTGTGAATAATGATGCTGCATGTGCCTATGACGCTTGTGTCGTTCGAACAGATATCGATATATCAAAGGTAAAAGAAGTAGGTAGGTAATAACAACCCAATAATGAGCAATAACTGCATACTAATAATAAATAATGCATTGTAGAACAAATTCTTTTGCCACCATGTCACAGAGCGCAACACTGCCTTCAACAAAATGTACCCGTAAAAGTCGGTATTGTTACTAGATTTTGACCGCATAAGTTTTCTCCATGCTGCGTTTTCTGGCACATAATTATCAGACATAAACACACGAGGTTTCATGCGAAAAAAAGCAAAATAGGGACGCAGAATCAGGCCATCTCAGCAAGCTGAAGTCGAATCAGCATAACACGGACACTTGGCGGCCGATTTGTAGTAGAACGCCCCAGCTGCTAATGCTTACAGGACTGCCACAACTAACCAAGCTGCTCCACGTCTGTGACTCTGAACCGGAGAGGGATGAGCGACTTGTTCATTAGCGTCAGCTTGCGTGTCTCCTTCCGCAGGAGCAGCACTCTGTCGAAAGTCAGCAGTTTCTTGTCCAGGTGAACCTCCGGTCGTGCGCCCATACACGTCACCTGTGCACCAGTTGCATCGTTACTTCAACCACATACCAAACAAAAGAGAAAAACAGCGCGACGGCAAACCTCACCCAACCTAAGTTCAATTCGATGTTAAACTTGTTTCCGATAAGGATATTGTCTAGCTGATACGAACACTATTATGCTTTTGATTGAATTACCAGCTATAACTAGTTTATTAAATGCATCGCGCCCCCAAACTTCCGTAGCATCGGTCGGTCGAGGCCGTCGAGCACTCCATCGCCACCAACGTGCGACATGACCGTGGTCCGGCGTAGCGTGACTCTCCTGCTGACCGACACCTCACCATTCGGTCACTGGTCCGGTCAACACTCCCCATGACACTCGTGCTGACCGACACTTCACCATTCGGTCACCGGTCTGACCGAATGAAACGGGAAATTGTGCATCAATTAACAAAATACTAATGAAGCAACTAGTCTTCACACTAAAAATACTACGTTTTCGTCAGAGCGGAACCTGAAACCAAATCAACAAACCGCAACCAAATCAACAAATTATCCTAAATCTGGTGGGTTGCAGCGATTTGCGCAAAACTACATCAAAACCAACCACAACGCAGTTAGATGGGTGGATGTGCAGCCACCTATCCAACAGTGACATCACAACGACCAAATATGTCAGCAACAGTACCTTTGTAATCCACGGCGCCGGATTGTCCTTCACGCAGCCAATTAGCATGTCCTCGAAGGGCTGCGGAGACGGTGGCAGCGCCATCACCTGCAGATAATCCTTTTCACCGGGCTCCAGGCTGAGCGTCAGTGGCCAGATCTGGCGGTACACAGCACACCATACATCTCGCGGCACGCGCATCACATCACCCAACTTGCGGCAGCACATAGAACAACACATACTGGACGGCACACCGTACACCGTACAACTGACGGCACGTGCAGCAGACCACGTCACTTACGGTACACGACACACCACACAACATCACTTACGGTGCACGGCACACCACACACCTGGCGATATGCAGCACACCACATCACTTACGGTGCACGGCACACCACACACCTGACGATATGCAGCACATCACATCACTTACGGTGCACGGCACACCACACACCTGGCGATATGCAGCACATCACATCACTTACGGTGCACGGCACACCACACACCTGGCGATATGCAGCACATCACATCACTTACGGTGCACGGCACACCACACACCTGGCGATATGCAGCACATCACATCACTTACGGTGCACGGCACACCACACACCTGGCGATATGCAGCACATCACATCACTTACGGTGCACGGCACACCACACACCTGGCGATATGCAGCACATCACATCACTTACGGTGCACGGCACACCACACACCTGGCGATATGCAGCACATCACATCACTTACGGTGCACGGCACACCACACACCTGACGATATGCAGCACACAACATCACTTACGGTGCACGGCACACCACACACCTGGCGATATGCAGCACATCACATCACTTACGGTGCACGGCACACCACACACCTGGCGATATGCAGCACATCACATCACTTACGGTGCACGGCACACCACACACCTGGCGATATGCAGCACATCACATCACTTACGGTGCACGGCACACCACACACCTGGCGATATGCAGCACATCACATCACTTACGGTGCACGGCACACCACACACCTGACGGCATACAGCACACCATATACCTGGCGGCTCACAACACATCATATAATTTACGGTACACAGCACGTTATAATCCTGACGACCCACAAAGCACATGCTACAAGTGACGGAACACGGGACACCATATATTTCCACAGCACAAAGAGACCATTGCATGCCATGCCGTCACACGATACCAGCCCACACGGGAAGACGAAGGTGAAGGGCGCACCAATGAACGGACCATAAGAGAAAGACTAACACATCCGAAGCGGTGGGCGGATAATTAAACTATTTGTGGATACATTTACATTTGCATACAAGGAGATAGGCCACTGTGCCAATGTCAGGGCGCGTTAACGACTCACTGGTATAGATTGTGAGTATATGCCGTTTTCACAATAATTTGTTGGTTATCTTTTAGGTGTGGCCAAAAACAGCCTTGACCACACCTAAAATATACCTAGCAAAATCTTTTGGTCAAACGCACATTGCGTCACTAATTTGAGCGCTTCATTTTTGTAGGTGAGAAATATCCGTGATGTTGTGTGCTCGAAGATCGCCTCACCACAAATGGAGGTATTTTGTAGGTGTCATTGAAGAGGTAGAAAGAGATCTCCACGGGCAAAGGAGAGACGTTCTCCATGGTGATCTCTGCCAGGTGGCCGTGCGGACTGGGGAAACATACCAGGTAAATAAGCCGACTGGATCAAGGGCGGACTTAGAAGCATGACTTGGGAAGGGGGGGGGGGAGAGAGGCTGAAATAAATATCCGATTTTGAAGAAAAACATCAGATTACAACAGGTAACATTC
Organism: Imbricaverruca yamaguchii; assembly: GCA_034440575.1. Classification (NCBI taxonomy): domain Eukaryota; kingdom Metazoa; phylum Arthropoda; class Thecostraca; family Neoverrucidae; genus Imbricaverruca; species Imbricaverruca yamaguchii. The sequence goes on from JAOTOL010001430.1 coordinate 323,786, forward strand.
GTCGGTCTGTTTAAGACGACATTCATGCCATACAAACCCCTATATTTCGAGAAAATTCCTCCTTAGTGCAAAATATCGGCAAAACTCAGCCTCTTGGGAGGAGGAATCGCCCATTTAGGCCCTGGATCAACCACCGAACGGGTCCACATCCGTGTGGACAGGTGGAACATAAATCATGGCTCGTGGACACCATAAAATACCAAGGCGGGTAGATAGGTGGACTGCGTCAGCATACGCGTGGAGAGGTGGAACATAAATCATAGGTAGTGGACACCAGAAAGCATACCAACGTGGGTGCGAATGTGGACTGGGACAACATTCGTGTGGAAAGATGGAACTCCATAACTGACGGACGCCAGGAAGCACACAACAGTGACTCAACAAGTTGACTTGTCGGATTGATGTTTACTTTGCAGAGGTTTCTCTCGCGCCATGTGAGGTGTAAATACCATCCCACACGGCTCTGTCCCGATCATCATCAAATAGCGCGAGGCAGCACGCTGCTTTTTCGCACACCAGGCGATGCACCCTTCGATGATTTCCCATTGTTGTTGGTCAAGTTATATCTGGTCACTGAGCTAATATGTCATCGTTGGAGCGGTGTGGAAAACTGAAATAGTATATGCTTGGAAATTTGTCCAATGAAAAGTTCTTGTACAGGAGCAAATTGGGGTGGCAACCTTTGCATCTCTTTCAACCCATGACAGATCTGAGCAGTTACTCTCACAACTCTAGCCCGGGAGAAACAAAGGCAGAAAGGGACGATATAGCCAGCCAGGGACTGATAACGACAGTAACTTCTACACCTCTAGTGAGGAATAGGGGAGGGCGACTCTCAGAGCAATGATGATGCTCCATCCAAGACATTCGACTGCCTATTTGCATTTATTATGCGCTTTCCGTCATCTGTTTGAGATTTAAGCCGATTTTCCCCCTCTTCAGTCATTTCATCGAACTTCGATGCTCCTCAGACGTGCCCATCTCGTTAAGATCCAGCTTGGAAATCTAACACGAACAGTTGGACCACTGCCAGCGAGTGGATGACGGAGGTGCACTACTGACGGCAGCGGAGGTCCGATGGACGAGTTGTGACGCCCGGGACGCTGGCTCTGCTTCACCACCGGCAGCGGGCCGAACGACAACGTCCGCGTGCTGCGCACAAACGCCACGCCGTGCTCCTCTGCAATGTCCTCAGTTCTCATCGGCACCTGCAACAGGTCACAGTGTTTATCATCAGTCCTCATCGGCACCTGCAACAGGTCACAGTGTTTATCACCAGTCCTCACCTGCATCTGCAACAAGTCACAGTGTTTATCATCAGTCCTCACCTGCATCTGCAACATGGTCACGGTGATTATCCTCAGTCCTCACCTGCATCTGCAACAGGGTCACGGTGATTATCCTCAGTCTTCATCAGGGCCCGCAGCAGGTCACAACGGTGACCAAACCACTCAGTACACAATATGCGGTTGGGCACGCCCGCATACGCCATACCAAATGGACGTGTGCTGACGAGACGTTGGTTCGGTGTTGATTCCGTGAGTGGTTGAACAAAATAGGAAGAATCAAGTATGCTCTTGAAAATGTTCCTAACATCGCACGGACAAAATAGATCAAACCAAGGAAGGAGCTTGGAAACATGCAAATAATGAGCCATAGGAAGGCAATGGAGATTCTCGGAATGAGCGTGAGACAGACCAAAGTAGGGATTTGCGTTGAACTCGATCGACCCACACTGCATGGGAATCCAAATGACAGTGCCGCATTCCAGAATAGATCAAACGCTGACATATGTGGCTATTGCGGCACTACGGCTGAATTTCGAATTACTCAAGCCAGTTTAAAACGACCTAATCAGCAAGGTCAGCGCTATTTATCCCACGAATTACGTCTGACAAGTGCGTCGAAAACCACCCCTAGATCGTGAATATATGTACATTTTTCAACTCGGTCCCATTCAAATATAATCCTCTTGGACGACCACATACCTGAAGGTCATCGCGAACGACCTGCACTTTTACTGGTTCAATTTTATCCCACATGAGACATACCACACCACAACACGGTCCAGGTCGTATTGAAGCAGTGACTCGTTAGGAAGGGCGGTAATCTTCCGGAACATTTTATGTCATCCGCGCAAAGAAAACATCCAGGTCGCATATTGTGTACGATATCGATTACGGAGAATAGCAACGGTGTCAAATGTGCACCTTCCGAGACCATGGAAGTGACAGCTTTCCAGTCAGATGTTTTGCCGTTCACGATGACCCCTTATAATCTGTCGGAGCAATATGGGACGAACCAGTTGAAGCAGAATCTTGTACATGAAGGGAAGAAGTTGATGGATTAGGAGAGGGTGGCCACCAGTTTGGAGAGCGGCCGACTAGTCTACATGGTTTGCGTCCGTCTGGTATCCCTTCGACACAGCCACCCGTACTGAATGCAAACATGTAACACGATTTGCGCGACATGAACGCTTTGGAAGAAACCCGTGTTGCTGCACGCATCACATTGGTAAGATGAGGCCTCGAACACATGTTACAATTCTGGCTAGTGCCCATCACAGACACTGCTGTTCTCAGGGCTGAGCATTAGGGTGTGTCGTCGATTGGAGATCCAAAATGCCAGGGTGGGGTTTTACGGGGCGATGATAAAAAACGATATGCAGCAAAAAAAAAAAACATTTCAAAGAGACTTGGAGCTTGCCGTCACGTTTGGAAAGTTCCCCATTCACTTACTATGGCATACTAGCGCCATCTATGCACGTGTTTTAGGGATATCAGCTTCTAGTGGGCGTACAAAGACGAGACAAAAACCACCGTATTGCTCATGATGAGAGACTTCGATTGATACCAATTTTGATGACCTGGGGTCACTAGGTCGCCGTCGAAGGTCAGGTCATATATCTCACTCAACACCGGAACGGGTCATTCAGAGACCATAAACATGTATCGCAGAACTAAGTCACTGAACACTGTTCACTTGGTCTCATTGCGATGTTGTGGACTCTTAGGGGGTACAGTGAGGAATATTTAACCATCGTGAGCTGCAAAAGGCAAAAGGTCAGATACCCAAGGTAGTGGAGAATTACATCTCAGCTGGGTAAGTAGGTGGTAATTCTCCACTACCTTGGGTATCTGACCTTTTACCTTTTGCAGGCCACGGTGGTTAAACATTCCTCACTGTACTCCCTAAGAGTTCACAACATCGCAATGAGACCAAGTGAACAGTGTTCAGTGACTCAGTTCTGCGATACATGTTTATGGTCTCTGAATGACCCTTTCCGGTGTTGAGTGAGATGTGACCTGACCTTCGATGGCGACATAGTGACCCCAGGTCATAAAAATGGGTATCAACGGAAAGCTCTGAGCATGAGCAACACGATGGTCCTTGTCTCATCTTTGTACGTCCGCTACAAGCTGAGATACAAAAAACACGTGCATAGATGGCGCTAGTGTGCCGTAGTAAGTGAATGGGGGAACCTTCCGGGCGTGAGGGCAAGCTCCAAGTCGCTTTGAATTTTTTTCTCGCTACAAATCGCTTTTTTATCATCGCCCCGGAAAACCCCACCCTGGCATTTTGTCCCCGTGACAAAAAGTACGCGTACGTCACACCCTACTGAGCATCACCCACCGGGGGAGTCGGAACACTAAACGGCCCATGTCCCGCGCCGACCGGTATCGACATGAGTGAATGCCGGCCCGGTGTGGCGCCTCACCCTGGCGTAGAGGGTGTTGATCTTCCTGTTGACCAGCGGCATCACGCAGCTGCCGTAGCAGTCGAGTGTGTAGCGGTGCAGCTTGCCGACAGTCTCCAGCTGCAGTCGGCTGCGGTAGCGGCCCGGTCGGTTCACGTCGAAGTGCACCGTCAGCGTGAGCTCGCCTTCAGCCGGCACCACCCAACGGTGGCCCGACACCACCGGGTCATCACGGTCTGCCGCAATTGCCACAACAGGTCACACTGGGCCGCAATGACACCGCCGCATCAGACCAGACCATCAGCACTGTCATGCCAAGCCATACCACACCGTCAACACCACCATTCCAGGCCGTCCCACATCACTAGCTCACCGCCATACCGGACCATTACATGCCGCCGGTATCACTAGCTCACCGCCATACCGGACCATTACACGCCGCCGGTATCACTAGCTCACCGCCATACCGGACCATTACACGCAGCCAGCATCACAGCATTACACTATGCGCCATCGCCAACATAGTCCTCGTATCAGCTGGACTGGCGGCATGGTCTTCGCCACAGCTAAGAAGCCGGCGCCATGGAAGGCTGGAAGTTGTTCACATCGCTTTTTCATCACATACAACCTCACTGGCATCAGTCAGACCGAGCGCCAGACAAACCACACCTAGTCGGCATAATTAGCATCTCAACCGACTTCTCCTTTCATTCCGATCCCATCGGTCGAGTCTTTGACCCGAAAAAGTATCAACACTACGCTGATTATTAGCTCCATCATGCACAGCCAAGGCACAAATGCACTTTGTTGTATGCATACACAAATGCTCAGCATCTATATGATAATATTTTCGTCGCAGAGGCCTTCTCACGCACGGTTAGCCAGCACGGTGCCTGTCGCCGATGTGCACCAAACCTGGCTAGTGAATATTTTCATTTCAATCCTGCAGCCTAACTTCTTACCGTTGCAACTGTTCCCATACAATTTCCCGCTTTCTATGTTTTGCCAGACGCTCGCCGCCGATACAGCCGGCGGTGACGTGGTGGTGTACTCACGCAGTGCCTGTCTGATGGCCGTGGCCAGGTCAGTGTCACACTCACACACCCGCCGCCGACACAGCCGGCGGTGGTGTACTCACGCAGTGCCTGTCTGATGGCCGTGGCCAGGTCAGTGTCACACTCACACACCCGCCGCCGACACAGCCGGCGGTGGTGTACTCACGCAGTGCCTGTCTGATGGCCGTGGCCAGGTCAGTGTCACACCCGCCGCCGACACAGCCGGCGGTGGTGTACTCACGCAGTGCCTGTCTGATGGCCGTGGCCAGTGTCACTCACACACCCGCCGCCGACACAGCCGGCGGCGGCTGGGCACCCCCGTCTGATGGCCGTGGCCAGGTCAGTGTCACACTCACACACCCGCCGCCGACACAGCCGCGGGGCCCCGCCCCCCTTCTTTGCCCGTGGCAGGCACCACACCCGCCGCCGACACAGCCGGCGGTGGTGTACTCACGCAGTGCCTCTGATCCTGTAAGGGTGGCCAGGTCAGTGTCACACCCGCCGCCGACACAGCCGGCGGTGGTGTACTCACGCAGTGCCTGTCTGATGGCCGTGGCCAGGTCAGTGTCACACTCACACACCCGCCGCCGACACAGCCGGCGGTGGTGTACTCACGCAGTGCCTGTCTGATGGCCGTGGCCAGGTCAGTGTCACACTCACACACCCGCCGCCGACACAGCCGGCGGTGGTGTACTCACGCAGTGCCTGTCTGATGGCCGTGGCCAGGTCAGTGTCACACCCGCCGCCGACACAGCCGGCGGTGGTGTACTCACGCAGTGCCTTCTGATGGCCGTGGCCAGGTCAGTGTCACCTCACACACCCGCCGCCGACACAGCCGGCGGTGGTGTACTCACGCAGTGCCTGTCTGATGGCCGTGGCCAGGTCAGTGGTACGTGTTCACGCAGTGCCTGTCTGATGGCCGTGGCCAGTGTCACACCCGCCGCCGACACAGCCGGCGGTGGTGTACTCACGCAGTGCCTGTCTGATGGCCGTGGCCAGGTCAGTGTCACACCCGCCGCCGACACAGCCGGCGGTGGTGTACTCACGCAGTGCCTGTCTGATGGCTGTGGCCAGGTCAGTGTCACACTCACACACCCGCCGCCGACACAGCCGGCGGTGACGCGGTGGTGTACTCACGCAGTGCCTGTCTGATGGCCGTGGCCAGGTCAGTGTCACACTCTCCGCCGACAGAGCCGGGCGGCCGCTGGTCACCCAACAGGGACGCGTCGCTGCGCCGCCGCGGGGTCTTGCGGCGCTGGCCACGCCGCTTGGACGGCGGCGACTTTTCTGGCGTGGCGCGCTGAGTCTTGTCCTCCTGCGGCACATTTGGCCGCGCTCCGAGTCGCCACTCACAACAGTCGACTCCGGCTGACCACACCACCATCCAACTAACACAGCGCAAACCACATCATCGCCGACACACAGCCACCAAACCCAGCCGGCGCTACAAACTGGCTGCAGCGTCAGGTAAGACGGCGGAAGTGCCTGAGACACAGCTGGATGGGAGGTGCGGACCAACCTTCTCAGCCGTTGCCTCGGCCAACGCCTGTCTTTCGACGTCGTCCAGTTTGAAGGTGAAGACTGTCTGAGTGGGCTGGGGCAGCGTTCGCAGCGGTGGCTTTTTGACCAGAGAGAAGTGTCGACATGCGGCGAGGGGCGGCCCGTTTTCGCCCTGACCTGCCGCCCACGGTAATCCCGGGTAAGTCCCGGGCTGCAATGAGCCCGCTGTCCACACCAACATCCTATGGCCTTTGCCAACCTATACGGAGACGATGATCAGCATAGAAAACGCTTAGCCTGGTAAACTAAAACACATCGGGCACTGTAGAACCTAAGTGGTGGTGGATGCGCCTTGCGTCAAGAAGTATTCAAAAAAGCAAGTATGTCATGAAAATATAATTTCAGGGTTTTCAATATTTTTATCGGAATACGTTTAATAGTATATTATATATTTATTGTAGCGAAGCTGGTCGTAGGGGCACTTTCAATAAATCAATTTAGCCCATACCCTCCCCGATGATGTCCCGGCAGGAAATCATATAGAGCCGGATCTCGACCAGCCGACCTGTAACTGCCTACTTCGGCACTGCCACCAGCCGTCGCCGAGGCCAACGGCTATTGCTCCTCCCCTCCCCTTTTCGGTTAGGTGCATAACTATCTGACAACCTGGTACCGCCGTCTGAGATGATGAAATGCTAGTGGGTGATGTGGCCGTCCGTGAGTGATGTACGCCACTGATTCTGTTCTGGGAACAGATGGGCAGGTGTGTATGTATGTGTACCCGACAGGTGTGTAAGGATATGAATAGTGTGGCATTTGACTGACAGGACACATATAGTGAGCATAACTGAGATGGAATGAGCGTGAGATGACAATAGTATGACTGTGATGCGACAGGTCCTGTCACTGTGGCGATAATGCTAGGTTTGTCTCAAGCACAGATGTGTGAGATGTCACGTGCGTCTAGTCTATATGTGTGTGCGCTTGATGAACGTAATAGCAACATAGAATATTGGTTGACTGCTGGATAAATGCTAATGAGGGCAGCACTGAGAGTCGGCCGATCGGAGCTGGCTCGGAGATCAGATGGAAGCAGCGTGATGCCTCTGCCGCGTCAGTCGGAAGTAACGCGGCCTGGCGATTATCTTAGGCCATTTCCGAACAGTGGGTGTAATTGGTAGGCGCCTCGTTAATTTCATGGGCCAACTAGCAGTTCAACTCCCTCAATGTTCCATGCGATGGATCCGCCACGTGAGAAAAAAAAAACTATGAGCGTAGTGTAACCAAGCGCCAATTTTCACGGCAGCTTCGTTATTTGCGTTTCATAGCGTATTAGACGCCTTTAAACAGCGAAAGCTTTGAAATCCCATTGGTCAGGGACCTATTGCCTTGGAGCGCATTGCTAAAAAAAACATTATCTGTAATCTCTGTAATCTCTGTAATGCAAACATCAGCTGTAATAGCTGTAATCTATAGCTGTGGTATGTTTCGCGATTCTGGTCCTATGTTTATGTTGTCGTAAATGCATAATCAATCCAAACGTTTCAGAGTGCCAACGTTTTCACTGTCTGGACACGCCATCCACTTTCTTCAACATTATCCACCACAAATTCAACATGGGGACAAAATTTGCAACCTCTATCATCTAGCAACTCTCCGTACACTATGATATCGAATATATGAACACCCAACGTGACGTCAGTAAACAAATAACAGCCAACCACTAAAACACACTGGCAAGGTGAGAGAACATACCATCCAAAATTCCACTTCGGAGTCGGCCACGCCAAGACGGCAAGTTATCCTTTTAACTGGATATACGAAAAGCCAATTAGGAGGAGCCACAGTTCCAGAACTGCAGTTGAAACTGTTCAAAAATGCAGTTGAAAAAAAGGCGCAGGGGATGGAACATGCCCCTCTTCTCACACACGGAATGACTGAACAAACACCACAAATAAACCGTCAGGTTAACAACACACGCACCCACGAAACTGAATAAGCCAGCTGGAGTCAAGATTGATGTCTGGCTGGGGCTGGAGCGCTGCCAACGTACCCATGTGGTCGCGGACCGAGGAAGGCGTCGGCAGCACATCCGTGTCCACCAGCAGGAGGAAGGCGGCGGTGCAGTCCAGCGAGCCGGTCACCAGCAGATGGGTCACACCAAGGTCAGACGGCACGCGGAACTCGTCCACATTGGTCACCCGCTGTAACAGAGTACCGGCCAACTGAGGTCACCCGCTGCAGCACACCTGTCAAATGAGGTCACCCGCTGCAGAACACCAGTCAACTGGGGTCACCCGCTGCAGCACAACACCAGTCAACTGGGGTCACCCGCTGCAGCACAACACCAGTCAACTGGGGTCACCCGCTGCAGCACAACACCAGTCAACTGGGGTCACCCGCTGCAGCACAACACCAGTCAACTGGGGTCACCCGCTGCAGCACAACACCGGTCAACTGGGGTCACCGCTGCAGCACAACCAGTCGGGTACCGCGCAAACACCGGTCAACTGGGGTCACCCGCTGCAACACCGGTCAACTGGGGTCACCCGCTGCAGCACAACACCAGTCAACTGGGGTCACCCGCTGCAGCACACCACCACTGGGTCACCGCAGCAAGTCAACTGGGGTCACCCGCTGCAGCACAACACCAGTCAACTGGGGTCACCCGCTGCAGCACAACACCAGTCAACTGGGGTCACCCGCTGCAGAACACCACCAGTCAACTGGGGTCATCCGCTGCAGCACACCTGTCAAATGAGGTCACCCGCTGCAGAACACCAGTCAACTGGGGTCACCCGCTGCAGCACAACACCAGTCAACTGGGGTCACCCGCTGCAGCACAACACCAGTCAACTGGGGTCACCCGCTGCAGCACAACACCAGTCAACTGGGGTCACCCGCTGCAGAACACCACCAGTCAACTGGGGTCACCCGCTGCAGCACAACACCAGTCAACTGGGGTCACCCGCTGCAGCACAACACCAGTCAACTGGGGTCACCCGCTGCAGCACAACACCAGTCAACTGGGGTCACCCGCTGCAGAACACCACCAGTCAACTGGGGTCACCCGCTGCAGACACACCAGTCAACTGGGGTCACCCGCTGCAGAACACCAGTCAACTGGGGTCACCCGCTGCAGCACAACACCAGTCAACTGGGGTCACCCGCTGCAGAACACCACCAGTCAACTGGGGTCACCCGCTGCAGCACAACACCAGTCAACTGGGGTCACCCGCTGCGCAACACCAGTCAACTGGGGTCACCCGCTGCAGCACAACACCAGTCAACTGGGGTCACCCGCTGCAGAACACCACCAGTCAACTGGGGTCACCCGCTGCAGCACAACACCAGTCAACTGGGGTCACCCGCTGCAGAACACCACCAGTCAACTGGGGTCACCCGCTGCAGCACAACACCAGTCAACTGGGGTCACCCGCTGCAGAACACCACCAGTCAACTGGGGTCACCCGCTGCAGACAACACCAGTCAATGGGGTCACCCGCTGCACACCAGTCAACTGGGGTCACCCGCTGCAGACACACCAGTCAACTGGGTCACCCGCTGCAGAACCACCAGTCAACTGGGGTCACCCGCTGCAGCACAACACCAGTCAACTGGGGTCACCCGCTGCAGAAGCAACACCATCAACTGGGGTCCGCTGCAGACAACACCAGTCAACTGGGGTCACCCGCTGCAGCACAACACCAGTCAACTGAGGTCACCCTCTGCAGCATAACACCAGTCAACTGGGGTCACCCGCTGCAGTACAATACCAGTCCACCACAGTCATTCCAAATCAATGTAGGTGGTATGATATTCTGAAACACATGTGTAGAAACTTCAAGCACAATGCAACCTTGCTGCCCGTTGCTTCTGATAATGAAGCCGCTAACGAAGGCACAGGGGAGGCAGCACGACTGCCTAAATGTTATCTCTGTAATTGTCCGAAACGTATATAACTACGGACATAACGCAAACGTTTTCAGACACATAAACCAGAATCCATATGGTCACAGGACGCGGAGTGTCAGGTGGAGTACCAACTGTGCGTAATGCACACATTACGCCGCATTTGCGTAGTCCCAGCACGAAAGAACAATACATTTTTAAAAACTTTAGACTAACATTTAAATGACATTTATCTATCTACTAGGTAAAAATGTATCAAAACGATAATAATACACTTCCATGAAGGCACACGTCAGGGTGTAATACTTGACTAGAGTACTTCAATCGAACGGTTTGTCGTCATACAAGCACTTTACGGCACCATGAGGGCCGTGAGCAAGAGCAAAAGGTGGACTACAGGGTCCTTGTGATGCCGGAATAGGATCGGGCATGGTGCTATCTATGACCGACAGAGAACGCCAATGGTGGGGTGGTCTCAGTCACTGTGGGAGACGTCACCTACTAACCAACCAACGTCACTTATGACCCGACGGGGGACAGGCCGCTTGAATACAACCCTTTCTTGGGCGTGGTGTGACTACTTCATGTGACAGTGTGTGATTGGGGTTGATTCCTTGTGAAGAAGGTAATGACTAAAGACGCTTTAGAAGAGACGCTTTAGTTCCAGAGCGCCACACATATACAATTCACTGCCACCTGAGCTGACGCGACTTCCCGTGTCGATCTTTGGTCGCCACCTACGGGAGTATCTACTTGACGTGCCGCCCGTGCCGGACTGATAGACTGCTCGACTTGCTGTTATTTTATATATATATATATATATATATATATATATATATATATATATATATATATATATATATATATATTTTCTTATAGTTTAACTTGTATTCTGTGATTTTGACCCTCTTTTTACCTTTTGTGCTGTGTTGTTTTATCTATTTGACGCGATGTCGTAATAGCCACAAGTCAATTGTGGATGACCTCAATAAAGTCTGTCTGTCTGTCTGTCTGTCATTGTAAATAGCTGCGGCAAAAGCTGAGAAGACTTAAAAGTTTGATAGTCGCGTTAGGTCGAGTTGCTCATAAGAAAGTTTTCGGTATATATATATATATATATATATATACACATACAAATGTATATAAGTATATACACATATATATACACACACACATATATGCACACACACACATATACATATATATACACATATATATACACACACATATATATACACACACACATATATACACACACACACACACACACACACACACACATATATATATATATATATATATATATATATATATATATATATATATATACTGAACAACATCTAGACAAGTTATGTCATCCTGAAGAAGGCCTGTAGCCGAAACGTTGATGATGTGCTTTGTGGTGGAAATACAGTTTCTTTCTATGTGCCACTTATAGTATATATATGTATATATATATATATATATATATATATATATATATATATATATATATATATATATATATATATATATATATATATATATCCTGCATGCATATATATATATACATATATATACATGCAGAATAAAACTCCTACATAGACGGAGAGACAGAAACAGGTTACAGGTATGTATGTACACGTATAGGAACAATGTCTGTCGAGTTTTGTTTCCGTTTGTAACGGCCCCGAATAAGAGATCATCCACGACACATTTCTCAATGCTAGCCGAATTTCTGTGACCACGGCCAGCAGTGTCACACAGAAGACATTTTATGCGCGTTACTCGCTCTCGCATAATCACGCATACCATATTTGCACTTGCAGAGTACCTTGACAAAAACAGAATATTCTGCCCCAGTGACCTTGACAATGGCCTTGTGCAAGCGCCAATCGGCGTGCGTCCGTGAGGTCCGGGCCAATGAGTGTCGAGGTGGCCTGAGGCGGTGGCGAGCGGCACCGGCGGCCAGTCAGTGCGGCCGAGCCCCGTCAGTGTCACTGCCCCAGCCGGGAGCGGCAAGTGTAGCTGGTGGAGTCCGGTGTGCGACATGGCGGTCGGCTGGTGCATCTGCTCGTTGCTGTGTCTGGTGGTGGCGGCGGTGGCGACTCGCGACCCGGACCCACCCGCCGGGAGACTGTCAGCCGCCGCCACCTTCACCGACACGCTGGGGCCGCTGTCCTTGGCGTGGCGCGAGGTCTTCTATCGGCTGCCCGACCACCTCAAGCTGACGATGCGTCTGTGCGACGGCCCAACCCGCCGTCGCATGTTGGAACGCCTGGCGCGGACGCCCGGGCCACGCCGCGATGCGGAGCTGGCGCAGGAGCTGACGCACATCGCCGACCAGTGGCGTATCGACGACGGCTTCGTCGTGCAGGCGCGGCTGGCGTCGCTCGAGTCGGCCGACGGCGAGGGCAGCACGGCAGGCGGCTCCACCGTGTCTGCTCCGAACACCACGCACTGGCCGACGGTGGTGGCGCCGCAGACGCCATCCTCAGTGCCGTCGGTGTGGCGGCTGCTGGCCGAGGCGCAGTTGGCGGCCAACAACAGCGGCCTGTGGCGACTTACGCGCGCCGCCGGCGACACACTGGCTCTGACGGCGACCCTGCACATCCAGCCGAACCAGACTGTCGCGCTGCTGCCGGTGTACACGTCCGGCCGGCCAGACGCGCAGCCCCAGCTGATTCAGGTGACGTTCGGTCCGCACGAGGCGACGCTGCGCCAGCTGACGAGCCTGCCGGGCGAGCTGCTGCGCACGCTGCCGGTGCGGCTGGTGGCGCGGCTGGCGGCGGGCACAGCCACCGCCCTGGCTGTTGAGCATGCCGGCGACGTGACTGTAACCGGCCTACTGATGGCGGCAGTCGAGATGGACGACACCCAGCTGGAGACGCTGGTGAACAGCCTGCTGCAGCTGGCTATCACGCCTACCGAGCTGGATGCGCTGGCGTCCACGGTGCACGCTCACTGGCCGGACGAGCAGACCGCCTGGTCTCCGACACACGTGAGCGTGATCACGGCGCACCGCTGTGAACTGGTGGCGCACGTGGCCATCGCGGCGCTGCTGCGGCTCCAGCCGGCCTCCGTGACAGCCGTGCTGCGTCGCTGTCGGGAGGTGTGGCCGCACACTGCCGACGGACCGTCGCCGCTAGGCCGGCACGTGCGCACCTGGCTGCTCAAGGTCAGCAAGCAGCGCCGACCACTGTCGACGTGGACGGCAGACCAGCTGATCGAGAGCGCCCTGCTGCTCCAGGGCGCGCTGCCCGAGGAGCTGGCGCAGATCCCGGCCGGCCGCCAACGCAACGCCTCCACGGCGCTGTCGTTCGCGAGACTGGACTGCATGCAGGCGCAGCCGGTGCTCGACCAGCTGCTGGCCGACCCGGCCACGGCGGCCGAGGCGAGCAGCCTGCACGAGCTGGCGCGTCACCTGCAGCCGGCCCATGTGCGCCTCCTGCAGCCGTTCGGTGCCCAGCTGCTGAACGTAGCCGGGTGGATGCTGGACACGCGTGGCGAGAGCGACCCGTTCGCGACGCACCTGCAGACGCGCCTGTTGCTCGACTGGCCGGGCGGCGCCAACGTGTCCGTGACGGCGGTGGCGCGGCTCGGCAAATTTTTCTACACGCTGCCGCTGGACGAGGTGTACAAACTGCATGGCCAGCCCCACTTGTGGCGCAGCGCACGTCTGCTGGCCGAGATCTCGTCGCCGCGGCTCGAGCCCATGGCGCGCCGCCTGCTCATGTCGATGTTCATGGTGGAAGGCCAGCGGTTGTGTGCCGGCTGCCTGCGCGGCGTGCCGGTCGAGCTGCTGGGCAGCATGACCGACGCCAGCCTGACGCAGCTGCGCCGCACCGGCCTGCTGACGGCCGACACCGTGCAGCTGCTGCTGCCCGCCGCCGACTACATGCTGGCCGGCAAGCGGGCCGACCTGCTGTCGGCAGTGCGGCAACTGCTGCGTGCCGGCTCTGCGCCGCCGCTGGTTGGTAGCCGGCTGTGGCGGCTGGCCACGCCGCACGACATGACTCTGCTGGTGCCGGCCGTGCTGGCACGCATGGAAACACTGTCGCAGAGCGTGGATGCCGCCCATCTGCTGGCAGCCGCCGCCAAATACCCCCGTCGGCTCCTCGCTGAGGTAGGTGACACGGACGCCGTCCAACTGGTAGCAGTTGCCGCCAAATATTCCCGCCGTCTCCTCATTGAGATAGGTGACGGGGACGCCGCCAAATGCCCCCGCCGTCTCCTAGTTGAGGTAGGTGACAAGGACGCCGCCAAATGCCCCCGCCGTCTCCTCGCTGGGATAGGTGACACGGACGCCACCCGTCTGCTGACAGCCGCCTGCAAACACCCCCACTAGGCTGTCCCACCATACCAATATCCATATTTCATTCGATCCACATATATTGCCGCATTCGTTTATGCAAGAAACCACCACACTGAAAGAAGTCGACAATTTGCTCAAGATCTAGCGGGCCCGCAAGTTGGCATATTTCAGAAATGGGTACATATGGCGCGGCAGGGATCGGCGGTCACTCGGCAATAATAAGATTCACACACCGGGTCCTTCAGTCAAAGCGTCAACTAACCGACCTGTATGTAGGTGTCACACTTGTCGTTCAGATCATCATTTCCTTTTTTTGTTTTCTTTTGAATCAGCCTTCTATTACCATGCACTGCCTTCAGCAGGAACTACCGCTGCTCTTCTGTCGTTGTCAGGGCGTTGTTGAACTCCTTGATCAAGGCGATCGCTCGTTCCGCGTGGTCGTTTACGACCGCAAGCCGTGACACGCGCTGCTTGCCCGCCTTGTACGCGTCGTTTTCTTCCCACGACTGGACTGGTATGCTCAGGAAGCTACCGTCCAGGTCCGGAGCCTCCAGCAGCACTGTTGTCTTGTGAGGTGACGAAATCAGACGGGCGTTTTCCCTTGAATGGCCCCTCATTTTCCTTTTCGAGTCGCTTCAGTGCCTTTTTCTTCGCAGGCTTTCCGAGGTTGGTGACCATACACTCCTTCTCACACTGCGGAAAAGCTTGGTCGAAGAGTGCCAGCCCGACCAGAGTCTCTGATATATACCACACATGGCGCATCATGGCTTCCAGAGCTGTTTGCGCACAGCTGCTGCTCCCCTTGTGTGCAAGTGCCTCCAGGTCCTGGAGGAACTCCAGGTCCACACGTGGTGCGAGATCCGCTCGCGACGCAAGAGCCCATGTTCTTGAGTAGACCAGCGCCACGAAGAGGCTGACTGACGTGATGCCTTTGAGTTCGTCGGACGTCACCTGGAACTGTCGCTGCAGCAGGCACAGCTTCAACGCGTATATGCCCTTAACCATCCACCTCGCATGATGGTGCGCTCCTGGTCTCTTCAGGGAGATCTCGTCCACCGTCGTCTCCCCCAGGAACAGGAGCACGAGCTGCAGCGCTCCTTGTAGTCGTTCCGAGGCTGCGCCTGGACCAGAGCCTCCGTGATCACCGGCACCGTTCGGGCTTTCAGCGCGGACAGCGTTCCGCTGGCTTCAATTTTGACGGATGGAGTATCACTGGCGGCGGTGACATCAGTCTTGTCCAGTGAGTTCCACTGTCTCTGGAACTTATCGAAGAGCTTGTCGTCTGGCCCGGTGGAAGAGTCCATAGCAGACTTCATGGCGCGGGAGAGAACGACCTCGTACACATGATGCCCGCAGGCGGGGCATCTCGTACGCATGATGCCTACACATGTCCCGTCTGCCAAGTAAATGACTGACGAGATAGATAACCTGTAAAGAAAACATTTCAGATGGCCTGAAATAGACCGTATAGCGCACTCGGGCAGCTACAATCATGAGCCAAACAGATGACGAGGCGCGCAACGGAAATCATTGCGTGCCAGTGAACGATGATGTCACCGTGGCGTTATCGAGCAGTGGAATGGCAATGATCTACGAACGAGGCCAGCTTGCGGGACCCCTACATCAGTTCGGATGTGTCTAAAACTTAGAGGTGAGCTTTTAAGATAAAAGGATCACGGAGAGACATGTGGATCAAAGTTCGAACAAATTTTGTTTTTACCATTGTTCGGTGGCACAGTCACATACTCTTCGCTGAGGTGGGTGCTACGGATGCGACTCCCCTGCCGTCCCAGTACTCCCATCCTTTGCTAGCAGTCTATGCTAGGATATGTGGAACCGATGCGGTCCAGGAGAGAAGTAAATTTTCATGTGGTAAATAAAGCTCACGCTCACTCGTGGCCATTTTTGGACCTGGATTAAATGTCTACTTTTGTATCCTACTTAGATTGGTGGCGGATTCCTCCCCCTTGCCATCCCAACTGCTGTGTATTTTCGCCTCTCGTCCTCTTTATGATGGGGCGAGACCTTCGGTGATTCTTTTTATGGTTGTGCACTGCGCAAAATGTTTATTTCGTAACTAGATCTGAGGCGGGGGCCATGACTACATTCAGGGGATTAAAACATTGGCGACATGCGACCGGCTTTCTCAAGGAGCCAACATTTACTTTTCCATCGGTAAATTAGATGGTCTGGGTGAATTTAGGACAAAAGACATCGCCAGCAGTGGCGGAGGAAAAATATCATCTCAATGGCGGGTCCAGGTAACAAGAGGTACTCAAAATATACCCTATTCAAACAACTGCAATCAATGGCATGGCGAGGGAGACTCTTTGCCAATGGTGAATCGATGAGTTAGAGGAGTGAATTCGGAACGAGGGATTATAATAAATTGCACGCCCTCGACATAATTCCCTGGCTACTACTTTGGACAAAAATATCATGTCAGGCAATGACATAATGTGATCATGAAACAATTAAGGGCGTCTGTGGCACCGACTGCGAAGGACCAGCATACGGAACAAATGAAACCCACCTCTCCTTAGGCTCTCGGCTACGCCATTAGCTATTTTTTCTTCATGTACGTGTATTAACATGGAACACTGTTTTGGACTATTGATGTTTCATACCCGACCATGTACGATTTTACCGGTGTAAAAAACGAACTGCTCCCATGGGTTATCATCAATATCCACCCATATGTTCCTCCTGACTTGACCACAATGAAGGTTTTGTCATTTTGACCTGAAGTGTGGGATACGCAAGCTCGGTTCAGCCATTTAGTTTTGAAATCGGCCGATTGGATTCACATATCTTGAAGGATCTACCCATCTTCATATATTTATGACAAAGAGCTAGCGCTAAAAAACCTTTTGGTCCAAGATCGAGAAACACCCCTTTGGTCCCATCGGCACTTTACAAAGATGCCACGTAATTTCGCATCGGAACCTCTATGTTCTGCAGAGTATATCCAAATAAATTCTTGCACAATGAATATTGAACTTCTGCTGCCTGCACTCACGTCAGTAGGCGAAGATTGAAAAAAAAACATTTATAACGGTGATTGGATATTGAAAAGTCCGATCCAAACCATCCTTCCTTTTGAGCCATCCTCAACCCTACCTGGACAACAATCTATCTTTACGGATATGCGTATGCGCCCATGGGCGTTTACTTTAATTCTTGCAGCGTCAAGTGCGTTATTGTGTGCCGTATGTAACTCATATAATTTCTGCACCGTTCACGCCCATAAGCATCGCATTAAACTTCAGGAATATTAAGGGCCCGAGGACCCTAAAATACATGCGAATCAAGCCCATGTGCACTTACCTTCGTACTTGATAATGATTACCCAAGTTCCTAAATACATAAAAGGTTTCACCAAGAGGCAGGTCAAATTATAGACTGATGTACACGTATGTCTATTGTGAATTTTCACCACAATGTATGCCGCAAAAATCACCGAGTAAACTATGTCAACAACAGTCTCAAAGGCCTGTGATACTTTACAGAAACCATCCAAGCCGTCTCAACAGGAAATGTACAGACCGTCTCAACAAATAATATATTGTAAATCATCTCTAAAATAACCCTAGATGGGACCCTACTGGGAGTTGGGGGTAGCCTGTCTGAGACATTGAACATTTTATATTTAATACTATGCGGTGGAACTACTCGTACAAAAGCACACCCAGCGATGTGCTGCTATAATCTGCTCTAACCCCGACCGTGCTCCGACACCGCAGTGATAATGCCGCTCTGGCCGACAGATTCTGTCGTACTACCGGAGTCGACAGCCAGACGGCGTGTGGACGACCGAGGGTCTGCTGGGCCGTCGGCCGGGCCGGCGACGCGTCGCCCACGGCCCCTGGGTGTACCTGACCGGCCTGACCTGCACGGACGTGGCCGCCATCACGCCGCTAGATATGGTCCCGGTCGCCGAACAGTACGAGCGCCAACTGCGCGCCACGGGCAGCGCCAGCGCGCCGCTGATGCCGCTGGAGGTGTGCGTTTGTCTGCAGCGGCGGCTGATCACGTACCTGCGCGTGCGGCACGTCATGCTGCGGCACGCCAGCGTGACCACGGCCGGACAGCTGGCGCTGACCAGCCTCGCCAGAACGCCTCTGCACCGGCTGGCCGCGTGGGAGGCGGGCGCGGTGCCTGCCTGCGTGCTGCTGCTGCTGCCTCGCCACTACCTGCTGGCGCTGGACAGGTCGGTGCGGCTCGCCGTCTGGCGCAAAGTGGGCGAGCTCACCTGGCCGCAGATCATGGCACACTTGGCCGTGCAGCGTAACCAGCACAAGTTCCGCTGGGTGGCCAGGCAGCTGCTTCACGACCTCAACGTCTCCGTCAATGACACGTTAACGTTCGAACACGTGGCTCAGCTGAACCAGCTGCTGCACTTCGTGGACGCGGCTGTGGTGGCGCGGGTGGCGCCAGCCGCCTTCCGCGAGTGGATCTACACTCTGCGGGATGGCAACGAGCGCCTGGTGTGCAAGCCGGAGCCGGCCTGGGCCGACCTGATGCGCCGCTCCTTCGGTCCGCCAGCTGCCTGGAACATGTCGACGCCCTACTACGTCGGCGGCTGGGTGTTCGCTCTGAACGACAGCGATCAGAGATCGGTGCGACGTGAGCACATGCGCTACGCGGTGGACCAGCACAACGCGGCGCTGTTCCAGCGGCTGCCGGACGTGATAGGCGCCGGCTCTGGCCGGCCGGTCACCTTCCTGGAGGCGTGCCGCACACTCGGCGACAAGGCGCACCGCCTGCGACTGCTGCTGGACGCGGCGCGCCTCGCCGGCCTGGTCGGCTACCCGAAGCGGACCGCTCGACTGCTGGCGGCCGGCGAGGTGCAGCGGCTCAACGTCTCGCTGGCGCGCGCCGTGGACGAGAGCGTCTCGTCTGCCGCCAGTCGCCGGCTGGCCGACGGCTGGGTGGCGCGGCTGATGGCCACACTGCAGCGCGACACCAGCCAGTCGCCTCGCCTGCAGTTCGAGTTCCGACCGGTCAGCGGTGGAACGGTGAGCTGCGAGGACCTGCGCGCGGCCGGGCCGGCGGCGGTGGCCGTGTCGCCGCGCGAGCTGACGCAGATGGCCCAGACTGATCGGGTGGGCCTCTGGAGCTGTCTGAACGCGCTGGGTCGGCTGCACTGGCCGCTGGGTGGCCGGGACGTGCGCCAGGTATGGCTGGTGGCGCGACACGCCAACGGCGACAGTCTGCTGCCAGACAACGTGGCCCACCTGGGAGGCCTGATGGCGGCGCTGACACCAGCCGAGCTCGCCACCGTACAGCTGACTGTAGCCGGCCAGCCGCCCAGCAGCGACGCCATCGCCGTGCTGGGCCGTGTCGATTGGAGCGGCGAGCAGCTGGCAGTGCTGGTCAACACCACCCTGGGAGTCACGGAAAATCCGGCCACAAGCCGAGTGCGGCTCTACTCCAGCCCCGCCTACGTCTCTGCGCTGGGCAGCCTGCTGTGCGGCTTTTCGCCCGACCAGATCGCGCTGCTGTTCGGCGACACGGCGCTCTACCGCGACACGTGCGCCGCCGTCGGCCGGCTGGTGAACTGCGCACGACACGGCGCGCTGGAGGCGCTGGCGCAGCTGGCCGTCGACACGTTCGGGCCGACGTCCGACTGGACGGAACAGATGGTAGCCGCCGTCGGCACGGTGGTGGCCGGGCTGCGCCGCTGGCAGCTGGAGGCGCTGTCGCCACACGCGCTACGCGGCCTGCAGCCGTACGCGGCGCGGCGTGCAGCCGGCGCCGTGCTGACCGCTGGACTGTCGGCACACAAACTGCGCCACCTGTCGCCGCAGTCGGCGCGCGAGCTGCTCGTCCAGCCCGGCCTGAACACAGAGCAGAGGGATGCGCTGCAGCTGGCGCTGCACGGCGACAGAGCGGCACGTGCCGCGCCCAATCCTCCACCGCGGCCGGGACTGGCATCGACAACTGAGCCGGAACCGCAGCCACACCCGGAGCCGCACTCGACGGAACGCTCGACAACACACCCGGAGCCACAGCCGGAGCCCCACCCGACAGGACAGTCTGAGACACAGCCGACAGCACAGTCTGAGCCGAAGCCGGAGCCCCACCCAACAACACGGTCTGAGCCACATCCGACAGCACAGCCGGAAATACAGTCGGGGGACCACAACGGTGACGGCCATGGGCAGGCAATGAAGCGGCAGCCAGGATCGGCACCACTATCGTCTGAGGTTGGTTGGCTGGTGCTGGTGCTGGGGCTGGCCGTGCTGTCAGCCACCTGGTGACCCACTCACAGGTGGCTGACAAACTACACCATCTTGTTATTATTCCTGTAATTTACCAGCCCTTTGTTGTGTTGGCGTGGTTGGTCTATCCTGCAATACACTAATGCATGCGGTTGGGTGCTGTCCCGAGTACACCTGCAGTTCGGTCCATTGCAAATTCGTCCAAGAGAAAAGCGTTCTTAATATTACTGAGGTGGCTTTGGTAGGCTATTAATCACCAAGATGTATTTAATGGCTATTCAGAAGCTCGTGAGTGCTTGTACAGAGACCAAATACGTTGTTTTTGCACGAGTAGCGCAAGCATAGAACAAGAACGGTGGTTTGTTGTCGCTACATTCTCAGCATGGACATCATGGCATTAGTGCCTGTGGGACGGACAAAACATCTGGCAGTTCCTATCATTTTTAACTTGCCCCTGTGGCATTGCTGATGGCAGTGAAATAACTTCAAAATGCTTACGCTCTGCTGACACTAGCTGCGCCAGCTGATCCGTCCGCGATTCGTCCTAAGTCGCGTGAACGTATGCAGAGCTGCAGTGGTTGAAACCCTAGCACGGCTGTCCCTAATGCCTTGTAACCCAGAGACCGAGGCATACTCATGACCGAATCTCCAGTGTTTGGGATCGCCGGGACGAAAACATGCGCGAAACAGGGTCTCTAATGTCTAGTATTTCCCAACCTAACGCATACGCGCGACCGTTTGCAACGCCTGGGATCGCCGGTCGGAAATTTCAGTGTTTAAACAAAACGAACAAAAAACGCATATCGGCCAGACCAAGGTGCACACACGACGCCATCATATTTAGCTACACGATCAATATCTTTAACGTGCATGGGCTGGATGAATGCGCAGTCCAAAGGGCTATGATACCTACGTATTTGGGACCGCAACCATGGACTGTAACCACTGGGTGTTGATAGAATAGAATCAGAAATACTCGAATTAAGACTGCTTGCCATCACTGCACGCCTTCGACTTTTCGAATACTTCGACCATCACTTTTATATTATTTAGACTATTCATGCATATATAGAAGACGAGGATGATCAGGATATTAAGTGAAATTATTTGACGATTAAAACTACTGCACGTCCCAAATCTGTCTTAATACGGCTTCAACGTCAACCCGACAGATCACCCTGTGAATCATTTCGTTTGTCAGAGGTGGGTTGATAGTTATTTGTTTGCGCTCGCTTGCAATGTCATCTGGGGAAATTTTCGAGACATGGGGGTAGAATACCGCAACACCGTAATTCGGCCAGGTAAACGCCAGGGATCAGGGTGAAACAACAGCTACCCTTTCAAGATCGAGAGCTAAGGAAGTCAATGCAGTAATTACCATACTGGGGGAGGAGTGTAAGTAGGAACCCCAGTGGAATAACAAAGTATAATTACGGGTCATATTATTGCATAGGGTTTGCAGCCCCCGCCGCCGCACACCAGTCGGCCCGCGCAGAGCACACCGCCGACCGGCTGTGAGGAGCTGTAGTCTCTGCGCATTGGTATCCCCACATGTCAGCGCACAGTCCGACCCGGGGGAATGGCGTGAGGATCAGTAGGCAAGACGACCATCGACACTACAGAGCACACCGCCGACCGGCTGTGAGGAGCTGTAGTCTCTGCGCATTGGTGTCCCCACATGTGAGCGCACAGTCCGACCCGGGGGAATGGCGTGAGGATCAGTAGGCAAGAGGACCATCGACACTACAGAGCACACCGCCGACCGGCTGTGAGGAGCTGTAGTCTCTGCGCATTGGTATCCCCACATGTGAGCGCACAGTCCGACCCGGGGGAATGGCGTGAGGATCAGTAGGCAAGAGGACCATCGACACTACAGAGCACACCGCCGACCGGCTGTGAGGAGCTGTAGTCTCTGCGCATTGGTGTCCCCACATGTGAGCGCACAGTCCGACCCGGGGGAATGGCATGAGGATCAGTAGGCAAGACGACCATCGACACTACAGAGCGAAAAAAGTAAAAGCAAGTTGGAGTGCAATCCTCATCAGTGCTGATCATGGACTATTCAACTGCAATCATTATCATGCGGCTGATCCTCAACTGGATTCAACTTCCTTTAAAAATACCATCCCTGCCTGAGGCAGGTGGGCAGAAACACGATACCTTGGAGAGCTGGGATGCCTTGCCAGCGCGCTGCCCTCGACCCTTCGAACTCTTCTTGTGAGCGGTCGACCCAAACTTGAGAACGTCGTCGGTGGGAAGACCCTGAAGCAGGACGGTGCTATGTTGTTGTATGCTAGCACGCGAAATGGTCGGCGTCTGGAGATTGGGCGCATAGGCGGGTACTGATCAGAGGTGGAACATTCTGCACACTCATCTAACGCGAAATCTGCTCAAACCAGCCGGACACAGCTCAGCACGGAGCCAGTCTGAGTTCGATCAGTTTGCTGACCTGATAACGGAACTGGCCTAGGCCAGCTTTATACCATTTACCCTAGCGAAGTGACACAATTACAGCAGTTTCAAGATGCTCTTGGGTTGGAAACAGCACAAAGTTTCTGCTATGCTATTAATCAGCTTATCTCAATACAGGTTTGCAGGAAGCTGATTCCGGCGATGAGATTACATACAGAAAGCCACAAGGGACATCGTTCCGACTAACTGACGTGAAATGCGTCCAACATATGATAATAGAAGCGAGAGAGCATGGGTTGTCGTGCCTTATTTTTAACTTGGTACTAAAATCACCAGTTTAAAAATGCGATGCCAATAAGCTCTTCATACGTTTAAGATATCTCAGTTGCTGCAGGTCACAGAAACATGAAGCGATACACCATTACGAAGAATCGAACACGGAATCTTGTTAGTCCGGATAAGTCGTCAAACATTCTCATGTGCACGTCCCAGCTGACCCATACAGGAGGCAAGCTGCGAAACGTATTATTTGGGGGCGCTTTTCACAATCAAGGTCAGCTCTTCCTATTGCCAACCGGAGAATACGATATGAAATGCCATATTGCATCAGGTGCATGTACCACCTGCGGTCCGCATATTAAACATAAACTCATGCGCATACGTGTACGGCGCTTGCGTGGCCAGAAAGAGGCAATACTACATTTTTGGAAAATAGTCTCGAATACGAATCAGCTATGTCAAAACATTGGAAGCTGGGCAACATAAATCGCATATACAAATATCTCGTTTAAGTATGATTTACGCGCGACCATCAAATGCATCCTAGCAAAACTATTTTGGCGACAATCTAATCTCCCAGCAACATTTAATAAAGTACCGGTTGGCCCATTTCGAACAGCTTCTTCACGCATCAGATAAGTTGTCCGGTCAATGCCATTCCTTCAGCAATTGAGAACTTGTAATGACGACGTGCAGCCACGACAGTCTGACAATCCGTCGAAATATGTTGACAACGAATTAATAAATGATGAACCGTGCTGCACACACTAGGAAATTGAAGCCGGGAAAGCAGTTGCCTGTTATCTACATGTATTACTTGCAACGATTAAAACAACAACGCGGCAAGGAATCACAGGGACGAAAGCGGAAAATTCAGCATCATTGAAAATTACAAGCATTGCGTAGGGTAATTACACACATTCTGCATACTATGGGCATATTACACACATTGAAATATATGGCGTATATAGCGCATGTGCACAAATATGGGAGAAACAAATTTGGCTCTTGAAGATGTCTGTTAAAGTTTTCGAAGGCAAAGGCAAAGGCACAAAGTAATTTCAAAGGATTTACTTTGCCTTGCATGATATCTTTAGAGTGATAGCAATTGGCTAGTCAGGGATGAGTCCTTATTCATACTCCATCCTCTCTGGAGACACACAAATCGGTGATTTTATACAATTAAAGAACGTAAGAAATGTTGACCATCGAACTCCATCACTCACATTATAATTGCTGATATTTAAACTAGAGATCAAATGCTTTTCAGAATGCCCACAATCAGGGACATGTTCCCTTAAGTTCATAGGGTTAAAGCTTAATTCAGAGAGCAAGTAAGGTTGCAACAGGTCACGCGGGATTGACGTATTCTTGTGTGTACCTTTGACGGGGCATCATACATGATGGTTAAGGAATAATGTTATAACAATTATGTTGCCCTTCAGGTACACCAGCAACTGAATATAAAAAGGAGAGCACGAAATCAACGCCACTGAATGTGACCTGAGGTGAATAATTTTATGTTGCAGTGAGGTAAACACCGATTATGCCATTTACTATGATGCGTATTGCACTGTGGTGGGTATCCGTTGATGAAAACAAATGGCAAGCTTCACTTTCGTCTAGCCAACTGGTATACCTCGGGCACCAAGCGGTCACGATCCACAATGTCGAGCAGGCACACCAGGCTGGACAGTGTGTCACCGAAGGCTTTGAACTGAGCGGTGATCATCTTCTCCTCCTCTAGCCGTCGCTCGTCCAGCACTGCGGGCAGAGCAGCCACGTGTCCATCAAGAGACCACGTGTCAGGCGTCACGAGCCGAGACACAGCAGACTCTCAGGTCCACAACTGGGAGACCGCAGACTATGATGTCCAGAACCGAGACGTAACAGGCTTGCAGGCCCACAACTGAGATACCGCAGACTATGATATCTATAACTGAGACGCAGCAGCCTTTCAGGTCCACAATTGGCAGACCGCAACATATGATGTCCCGAACCGAGACATAACAGGCTTTCAGCTCCACAACTGGCAGACCGGAGCCTATAATGTCTAGAACCGAGACAGAGCAGGCTTTCAGGTCCACAACTGGGAATCCGCAGACTATATCTAGAATCGAGACACGGTAGCTTTTCAGGTCCACAACTGGCAAGCCGCAGCCTATGTCACGAACCGAGACAGAGCAGGCTGGCAGGTCCACAACTGTGATATCGCAACCTATGCTGTCCAGGCCGAGACATAGTGCAACCTTCCATCTCTCAAACTGAGACAACGGCAATTATTTAACTTGATGCAACTTGCAACCCACAAAACCACATATGGCTTGCGTTTCAAAACTTTTTTTCTCAAAAGGTCGGAAGTTTCTCAGCTGTTCTAATACAAGTTTCGTGTGCTGAATCCGAAAATATTATCCTTTTTTCTCGATTAGCTCAAGTTTTCACACTACATCAAAGATAACAACTCACACACTGATGTATCAGTATGCATAATGCAGTATAATATATCAGTAGCGGACAGAAGTTGGGCGCTAAATAACCAACCATGGTCGATGCGCCCTAAAACCACAATCACACGCACACACAGCGGAGAGAAGTGAGAAGTGTGAAACTTGGTGATCAGGACAAGCCGCTTGCCCCTCATATCTGCTGCAAGTCATGCGTGTAAGGCCTACGAGCCTGGAAGAACAAGACCAGGAAATCCATGCCGTTCGGCATTCCCATGGTGTGGCGGGAGGGAAAGGATTATACCACCGACTGCTATTTTTGTATGACATATCTGAAATGAGTAAATCGAAAGAAACAGAAGCGTGTAAAATATCCGGACGTGCCAGCAGCCATCAAGCCAGTCCCTCATGGTCCAGATGTCCCCATCCCTGAACCCGATGTCGACATCGAGTCATCTTCCGACTCTAATGGGGATGAAATGGACGCAGACGCGTCTGGTGCATATGAACCGACCGAGAACGATCGACCGGTACCGTTGAACCAAGCTGAGCTCAATGACCTAATTATGGACCTGAACTTGTCCAAGGAATCTGCTCAGCTGCTGGGTTCACGGCTCCGCGAGAAACGTTTGCTGGCGCCTAAAACGACATTCTTTTGGTATCGGAATCGCGAAAAAGAAGTCAGAGAATACTTTACCTTCGACGAAGAACATTTTCTAGCCTACTGCAACAGCATCGCGGGCCCAGTAGAAGCAATGGGTACAGAGTACAACCCGGCAGAATGGAGGCTGTTCATAGACTCCTCGAGTAGGAGCCTGAAGGCAGTTCTTCTGAACAACGGCAATAAGTTCGCGTCGATTCCTGTTGGACACTCCGTGCAACTGAGGGAAACGCATAACAGCATGGCACTTTGGTTGTCTGCTTTGAACTACAAAGAGCATGGTTGGCTAATCTGTGGTGACCTCAAGGTAGTAGATCTCGTCCTTGGGCTGCAGGTCAGCTACACGAAATATCCATGCTTTCTATGCCTCTGGGACAGTCGGGCTGACAAACAGCACTATGTACAACGCGACTGGCCATCCAGGCATGCACTTGAACCTGGCTCCCACAACGTGCAGTTACACCCCTGGTTGAACCACAGAAAATCCTACTTCCACCACTCCATATCAAACTCGGTTTGATGAAAATTTTGTGAAAGCACTGGATAAAGAAGGACGAGGATTTGCATTTTTTGGACAGAAATTTCCTCATGTGAGCAGAGAGAAGCTGAAGGCTGGTGTATTCGACGGCCCTCAGATAAGGGAGCTCATGAAGGATACTCGATTCGAAGAATGTCTGGAACAGTCTGAGCTCTCTGCATGGCTGGCCTTGAAGTCAATCATCACCAACTTCCTGGGTAATCACAGAAGTGCGGAATACGTGAAGGTCGTTGATGAGTTGATGGACAGTTTTCAGCAACTTGGTGCTCGGATGTCGGTAAAATGCACTTCCTTAGGTCCCATCTAGATTATTTCCCAGATAACTGTGGAGATTGCAGTCAAGAGTAGGGAGAACGCTTCCACAAAGCCATACGGGTGATGGAAGAACGCTACCAAGGTCGGTGGGATGTGAACTTTCTGGCGGACTGTTGTTGGTGCCTGAAGAGGAATGTCCCACCTGCTCAACACAGTCGGAAGTCCATGAAAAGGCCATTTATTACACAGTAGTGTGTACTGTTGGGATGCGCTCTGAATACACTTATGGTCCATCTGTTTAAAGTTTAAGCCTTTATTTATGCTTCTGTCGGATTCACTAGTAAACCAGCAAGAGCAATGTTTTGATTCATATGAGTGAAATAACATTGAAAAAATCGAGCTAATCGAGAAAAACTGATGCCATTTTCGGAATCAGCATGAAAAACTGACCTAAGAAGAGCTGAGACACCCTTGACCTTATAAATCACACAGACCAGTGATATTCGTGTTACAGAATACGAAGTGCTAAACTGAGGTCAATTTCACTAACGTTGCAAGCTGTGTACTTACACCGAACTTGGTGTGAATACACATTTAGGAAATCTTTAAGTATTACCCCTCACACTTCCTTTATATCAACAAGGTATTTAGTCGCCATCAGCCAAGTGCCAGTCAGTTGTTGGTGACCTAAATATTACATAGAATTACACATAATTAAATAAATAAATCATATTAAATGAAATATAATAAAATAAAAAGAACTAAATGTCTATTCAAATCAAATTCAGTGTGAATACACAGCTTGCAATGTTTGTGAAATTGGCTTCTGGAAATCCTGGAAACGTGGAAATTATCAACCACCTACGAGATATCACCTTCTCTACACCATAAAGCAGGCAAATATCAACTGCGACGTGACATTGACAAGGCGCAAGAAATCGCAGAATGCCTCTAAAATCCTCCGTGTAAATCCCCATGGAAACACTAGGATGGATCCTTTTGAAAGGATGTACGATATAGTTATGAACGTTCACCCAGTTCCACAGCTTTAGCTTGAACGCTATTTTGAAAGCTGCAGAAATAAACGATAAGAAATGAAGCAGAAAATGCCCACTCTGTTTTTGCATTGCTTCTTTTTTAAAGTCAATGCTTCCCATAACATACCACAGGCATAATGTTACACTTATCGAAGCTGGGGCGACACGTCCCATCCGATGCGCCCTAAAACTCAAATAACCAACAACCAACGACACGTCCCATCGCCCCCGCAGTGGCGACGCCCATGCGAACATGAATGGGTTTAAGATACACGATCTTCGCTAACACTGATAGTGCATGGAAAACACTAACTTGAAAAGGTTCAGATTTGTCCAATTTTGGACATTTTCAGACCCGTGGAATGTTGGTGCATTAATCCCAAACAGAGCATGGCCCGTTTGTACACCCCTCAGTCTGCAATTTCATACATACATCAAACATCGCCCAGTGTGCAGGATTCACGTAGTGCTGTGATGCGCTCTCCCACTTGACGTGGGTCGCTTCACGAGGCTCTCACTCACCGTCGTCTTCGCCCTTCTTCTTGGGCACAACACGCCGCTTCTTGTCGTGCCCTTCCATGGACAGCTCGGAGCGCCGCATACTACCTATGGTGGAGGGACGCCAGTTATCGACCACTGCCGACCACTTGCGGTCAACTACTCAACGCAAAATCTGTATTAACAACCATACTCATAGGAATCTAGACATGTTCCATGAAGAACTTTGTTTTTTTAACGCCAGCAGTCGGATTTTGCTGTAATTTAGCACCAAAAGGAATTTGTCTTCAAACGAGTATAGGAAAATTCCAGTGAACATTGTACCGTACAATCACTTAGCTTGTATTGCTATAAGGCTCAGGTTTTTGCTTCACAAGGGCCAGAGGCTGGTTTCATAAAAGCACGACACACGGGTCACAATTAGTTCAGTATGAACGGCTCGGTCACCGTTTTCGAAAACAAATAACCACGTAAATTTGTCTACGAATATTAGTGCGTAGAGTGCAAATGTATGTACGTTTGAATGTATGTAAGGATGCGACCTTTCAATGAGACCTCTTATCCCCACCCTCCCTCTATCACTCTGAGATCGTTCCTCCGTCGACATGAAATTACAACCAATAGCAAACTCCTGTACATCATTGAGCAGATATACACCAAGCAATCAGGCCTGGAACACCGTACAATTGGTGGAAAATTACAGCACCTGCTGTGGTTAGTGCAACCGTTTAGATAGGTGTTTTCTACACCGCTAAGTAGGTATGTATTACTCTGATGGTGCATTAAACAAATAAAGCATCAGTCTGATTTTTTACATTTTCCGAATGAATGCTCTTTTTTTGTGGCAACTTCGGCTCTCAAAACTCCTTCATAATCATCGCAGCGGAAGTTCAGTTCAACAAAGTTCGTCGAATGTGCACAAGTTCCGAATGTTCGGAAGACTAATTTCGGGTAGCCTTCTCATGCATGAGCTGCTAATGACAGGACTGGCATAGAAGTGGGGAATGCAACTAAGGGTCACGCTAATTGTGAGATGTTCTTGGCAAGATGGCAAACGAGCAAAAAAGCTTACACTAACTATATTCATTCATATATATATATATATATATATATATATATATATATATATATATATATATATATGTATATATATATACATATACATATAGTATACCATGCTCCCTTCTGATGTTCACAATTTTCCGACAGTATCCACGAACTACAAGTGTTCTGGAGCATAAAATATGAATATTGCGAAGCAAAATTGGCTATATCAGAGTTAGCCAGGGTAACCTTGTGTGTCGATTTCTTTCCTGCTATAAGAATGGTCACAATACCTGCTCTTTCATTTTGCATTGCTTAAGAATTGAAACATTTTGCAAACGCCCCTCCACCTCCCCTCTCCCCGCACTCCAAGAGGTAGAATATTTTGCTGCACGATAATTCTGTGTTTCGCGGAAATCGAAGGAGTCTGGGAGACAACTACAATATATTCAGAAAACACGTGAGGGGCTAAGGACAGTGAGGGGCAAATGAGAGGTCAAAGGAGGAAGTGAGAAAGTGAGTTTGCGGAGGAAATGAGGGTAGGAAGAAAGCGAGAAAATGTAGTAAACGAGACGCAGGAATGTGGTGAGAAACATGGAGATAATCATTGGAATCTAAACTAAAAAGACTGAAAAGGAGCTAAGAAGTATGGCGAGGAAGTAACAAACACGAGAAAACCCATATACGTGTATGGCAACATAAACCAATAAATGGAGGAAATGGAAGTACGGGAAGGACGGGATATTGTTTCTAAGTACAGTGGTGAAATTGGAAATCTGGCTAAAGCGCCGAAGGGTCTGTACAGAAACATATAAATCTGAAGAGAATCACAAGGCCTGGTAAGGTGTTTAACAGCTTTGCATGTGTAGATAATTGAGTATTAGAAATATTGCAGCAGCTAAATCGATCGAGTGGCAGCATTAATTAAGATATTCATCATATCAGCACGGGGATGTGCGGGGCAGCATCAGCTACACAGGCACCATAAGCACAGGCTGACAACTAGTGGTGACCAGTAGACAGCTCATACTTCTGCTCGGTGCCGACGGTTTGCGGACTGACGCCTTCCGTGACTCTGTCTGTTCCGAGAGAGGAGGCTTCGTCATGTGGTGTGACATTTGCTTGTGAAGGGGCGGTCCGCCCTTGCCTTTGCGATTTTTCTTCTCCTGACGAAAGAAGTACAATATTGGAGCTAGAGGAGGTGAATGCTCCACCCTTTCAGAGGAGTTGACAGTAAAACAGCACGTGCGAAGTAAAACACACGTGCACAACACCCCGCGTTTCCTCACACAGTATTGAAAATACAGTGCAGGTAAATAAAATGCACTGGATAGAAGCGTCAAATCTCGACAACACGACTCAGTACTACATAGTGTGAAATAAAAAGTAGGCAGACCAGACCAATATCATCCAATTTACTTATCGTAGAGTGGTGGGGTGGGGTGGGGTGGGGCATTATGAGCTCAAGACATCGAAAGAAGTCATCAATATTACACATACAAATAACGAAATGATAAAAATGCACACACATTTGTTAACCACACATTTTCATGATAGAAATGCCCAAACAGTGTAATCAAAATAGGAAAATGAGGACATAAATCACTGACACTTGATTCAGGAAGTTAAACCTCTGTTCGATGAGGTAAAACACTTCGATTGCAAGTTGGCTTCACGTGAATTGTTGTGTTTCTTCGCCGTCACACTGGACCAACCTTCATTAATTAAAATGCACCGTTCCTAAAAACTAAGCTGCCTCTTCTGGATACTTACATGCTTCTAGGTTACGTCACTCAATTTCCCGCATACCAAAAGCGGTAAGGCTAGACCAAGTCTGCGACTTAGCTCGTTCTGTTTTTGCTAAGTGAAGACTAACTTGACTCACCCTTTGGCCTCTCTCGTAAACAACTATCGTCTCATCATTTGACCGACATTGCTACGGCTTAGGTGTTTCGTGAGCACTCAAAGACACTGATACACTACGAAATGCCTGCTTGATGTACATCTACATTCTAAGATGTTCGATGTGAAGGAGATATGACGTGGGTGCCTAAATCACTCTTTTCCGGCAACGCAGTAGCTGGAACTGGCGACAATTTGCTATCACTCCGACGACTAACTGCTTCCACGCACAGTTGGCTGACTATTGTGCTGCCCGATGTCAAAGCGATGCCACAGATTTAGGATTGGGGGAGAGGAGGGCTTGGGTTGATTTTGTCGTGCAATGCCACAGAGGTACTGCGCAATTTCCCAAATCCGACGCCTTTCCAATTAGCAGGACGCCATATTTAGCTGTGGGCAACATTAGCTTATGCGACACAATGTCCACCTGATTTTAAAGTGCAACAAACCCCAGCATTTTTCTTACTTATCTGGCTCAAATACACATGTTCCAGTGTGAGATGTGAGACGGGTGACACGGAGGCATATGTCTTCCGGTCAGCCGATACTCGCCCCTCCGGCCAGGCTGAACCGGGTCGACCCGGCAAACTTGCAGCGGATGTGTCGTAATACACAATGCGAACAGGACAGTCTCATATCCCTATGCTGAATTTTGAAGGTTGATTCATCGCTCGTGTCACTCATCACTTGAAATAGCCGTGCACTTCATTTTTCCACAATTCACCTGCACATGTGCGTTCAGTGCGCATGCATCTGCACGATGTACTATTTTGCTGTGATGAGATGCGGATCCAGGGTTTTCTTTAAAGGAGCCCGGTATAATACATATGACGAAACAGACTGCTTTCAGCGCGCGAAGCACACTGACAAATTTTGCTTGTGCGTGGTAAAAATCTCAAACTAGCTGATTTCATTTGGTGTATTTTTCGTTGCTAGGAGGGGGAGGCTCCCCTTGGGTGCGATCCCATTTAATATTGATACATAACGCCGCCGACAACCTCTACGTTGGCACTAACAGGGGCCCGGGCCGTGCGGTGGGCTCACGCGCCCCTATCACAGCTGGTTCTGTATTCGGGAGCTATCGGCACTGGCAGGGGCCCTGGCCGCGCGGTGGACTCGCATGCTCCTATCACAGCTGGTTCTGTATTCGGGAGCCATCGGCAATGGCAGGGGCCAGGGCTGTGAGGTGGACACACGTGCTCCTGTCTTAGCCTCTCCTGTATTCGGGAGCCATTGGCACTAGCAGGGGGGCCAGGGCCGCGCGGTGGACTCACATGCTCCTGTCGCAGCTGCTCCTGTATTCTGGAGCCATCGGCACTGGCAGGAGGGCCAGGGCCGCGCGGTGGACTCACACGCTCCTGTCGCAGCTGCTCCTGTATTCTGGAGCCATCGGCACTGGCAGGAGGGCCAGGGCCGCGCGGTGGACTCACATGCTCCTGTCGCAGCTGCTCCTGTATTCTGGAGCCATCGGCACTGGCAGAGGGGGGGGGGGGGGGCAGGGCCGCGCGGTGGACTCACATGCTCCTGTCGCAGCTGCTCCTGTATTCGGCGCAGTTCATCTCGTCGCTCACGGCCGCGCTGGCGCCGCTGGCGCCTCAGCAGGCTGTCCAGCCGGCGACAGTCGTGCTCGGACAGCTCCTCATACTCCAACTCGTCGCAGGCCATCAGCTCCGCGTCCGTCAGCACCGGCCCGTCCGCCTGATGGTCCGGACTCTCTGTAACAGCCGCGTCCGTCAGCACCGGCCCGTCCGCCTGATGGTCCGGACTCTCTGTAACAGCCGCGTCCGTCAGCACCGGCCCGTCCGCCTGATGGTCCGGACTCTCTGTAACAGCCGCGTCCGTCAGCACCGGCCCGTCCGCCTGATGGTCCGGACTCTCTGTAACAGCCGCGTCCGTCAGCACCGGCCCGTCCGCCTGATGGTCCGGACTCTCTGTAACAGCCGCGTCCGTCAGCACCGGCCCGTCCGCCTGATGGTCCGGACTCTCTGTAACAGCCGCGTCCGTCAGCACCGGCCCGTCCGCCTGATGGTCCGGACTCTCTGTAACAGCCGCGTCCGTCAGCACCGGCCCGTCCGCCTGATGGTCCGGACTCTCGTACAGCCGCGTCCGTCAGCACCGGCCCGTCCGCCTGATGGTTCTTAAACCCTCGTACACTGTAACAGCCGCGTCCGTCAGCACCGGCCCGTCCGCCTGATGGTCCGGACTCTCTGTAACAGCCGCGTCCGTCAGCACCGGCCCGTCCGCCTGATGGTCCGGACTCTCTGTAACAGCCGCGTCCGTCAGCACCGGCCCCACTGGGCAACATAGTCACATGGGCAATGGCAGCACGGAACCCACACAGGTACCACATCAACAGTATAACACTGTAGTGCTCTGTCCCATTGGGCAACGTAATCATATCGTCAATGGCAGCTGGGAACCCACACCGTTACCACATCAACAGTATAACACTGTAGTGCTCTGTGCTACTGGGCAACGAAGTTACATCGTCAATGGCAGCAGGGCACTTACAGCCGCCACACCAACAGTATCCCACCATAGTACAAGGCCCCACTGGGCAACGTAGTCACATCGTCAATGGCAGCAGGGAACCCACACCGTCGCCACACCAACAGTATCCAACCGTGGTACACGGCCCCACTGAGCAACATAGCCCAGCGCACCGCCCGATGCTATGTCCGGCGAAACAAACACTCCACGGAAGACCACTGGCATCTGCAGATGGATGTGCAGGATCACCAGGGGCCATACTGGGATCATTGGATGGGCGCCTGGGGCGCTCAGAACGGAGCCCCAGATCCTCAGAGGAGCACTCTAGCTTTGTGCACTATCAAGAGGGTACGATTCTTGCGAGATAAGGCTACCAATTCGTTCCCAGTTAAAATTTGACACCAAGTCAGAGTTTCTCGCCGGGAACGACAATCTGTTGTCTGCAACCTAATGTCCGGTCACGCACGGTTAGTCGACAATCGCTAAATCTTTCCAAAATTATACATGGGCGGGTGGAGAGGCAAATTGATGCATGGTATGCTTATTTGTTCGCTCCTGTAACATTTATCAAACCTTTTCCATAGCATGCACGCCATTCGATAACGAACGAGCAGTTCCTTCTACGGCGTTGAGACAATACTGATTAAAAAATAGGCGCGATTATAGAACGATATTATTCAACAGTTTGGTTTCAAATACAAGGAAACACTTGATGTCTCCTATTTTTAAAATATTCTTTTTTTGGCTCA
Source organism: Imbricaverruca yamaguchii (assembly GCA_034440575.1). Classification (NCBI taxonomy): domain Eukaryota; kingdom Metazoa; phylum Arthropoda; class Thecostraca; family Neoverrucidae; genus Imbricaverruca; species Imbricaverruca yamaguchii. The sequence continues at coordinate 358,777 of JAOTOL010001430.1, forward strand.
TCTCGTTAAAATGTTGAGAAGTAGTGCATGTTCTTATTACGTATGTGTACTTGTTTATAATGTCATCATTTCATAGAGGCGAAATAAGATATAAAATGAGTCATGTCAGGCCACGTGAACCTAAACACGCTGTGGTACATTGCTGGGCGAAGCACCAGACAAGACAGCATGTCATGGTTTCACGACGACTTAACGTCTAATCCGAATAATACTCATGCGGAATTATAGAAATAATTAAATCACTAGTTTTCTTCGTCATTTTTCTTACACTCGCAAAAGCTAGCAAAAATATTCAAGGAAAACTCCTAACTCGGAAGATATATGGGTGCCTTTTAACCAGCGTGTCCTACTTCCCCACGTTTTGGCTCTTAACCAACGCACTGACGAGGTCCCCGTCGTTGCGCGGCAGCGCGCAGAAATATGGCACACTTTTTTCCACACCAATTGGCATGTTGTATCAATATTGTGAAGTTAAGTCATCTAGGGTCAACGAGTTAGTCAAGGTCAAGTGAGGTCACCTCCAAAAAAGTTCAACCAGTCGTCACGCTTTAATGGATAAAGATACTTTAATGAAACTATCAGCGTTTGCTTATCTTTAGGGATGCAACAAAATGCACCAGATATTTGTTTTCGTTTTTTACTTGTTAGTTTGTATATTTGTCCATTAGTTAAAATAGAAGATTCTGGCTAAAGTAAGCATTTTTTATTGGGAAAGTTGACTTCGAACAACAATTTTCGGTCCACTCTATCCATTAGAAGAGGTTTTTTACACTTGAAAACTCACAATTTCGAGATTAAAAAATCAAATTGTGATTTTTGGGTGGCCAAAAATGTATGGTCCTGGTCGATTTCGCTTTCCTTTTCCGATTCCAAACAATTTTTTTTATTCTCAAATCTCCCTCAAAATGAACCCCCAGAACCACAAACATAATGTCAGTCGTGAAACTTTAGGACCCCTAGTGACCTCATTTGGGGGATTTGTTTAAATTAGGGGGGGGGTCTCTATCGACCCCACCCTAGACGGGGTGTGAGGATCTGACAGGAGAGACTAAGGTTGTCTAAGACTTGTCTAAGGTCTTGACAAAAATTATTAAGTTGTGAGATGAAGCTTGTAAAATCGATATAGTTGTATCAATATCTCTCTCTCACATAACGCAACAACACAAATATAACTACGTAATTTTGATTCTGTTTAGGTCAGACCCACCGTCACGAAGGCTATATGTTCTGGTGGTCTCCCTGTACTCGGCGGCCGTCTTGTCTAGTGTGATGAAGTAGGCGTGTTTGCGTTTTCCCAGGCCGAGCAGCAGGGCCATGACGGTGTGTGTGGCGTTGGCGCTGAATTGGCTGTTGTGTATGTCCCAGAACACCACGCCGCCGGCCACGTCCACCTGCAGCAAACTGACAGTACGGCTATGACGGTATGTGCGGCGCTGACACTGACGCTGAATAAGAGCTGCCGATAAGTGGTAGGCAGCACAATGGGGAAGTCTAACCCGATACGGTACACCCAGTTCCACTTAACCGCTCCACTATCATGTTCTCATAATCATCACCACCCCCGCAGACGTGTCTACCTAGCTGATAACTTGCTTCCTCAGATATTTTTTATTCGGATGGGACAATCTGAGGTGTACCTAAGCAAGGTTGTTATGGGTGCAATATAATCCACATGGGTTGACTCACCCTAAAACCCCAATAATCAATCAATCAACACCCAATTGTTGTTATTGGGGTTTTGGGGCGCATCAACTGCAAAGGTTATACAGCGCCCAATCAACACCCAATTCACCACAGCCAACTCCAGGACTACTCATAGAATTCCAGCACAGTCAACACCAGCGCTGTTCGAACCCTCCCGCTACAGCCAACACCAGTACTCTCCGAACACTCCGCCACAGCCAACACCAGCGCTGTCCTAACCCTCCTGCGACAGCCCTGTCCGGACCCTCCTGCCACAGCTAACACCAGTACTGTCCTGACCATCCCGACACAGCCAACACCAGTACTGTCAGAACCCTCCCGACACAGCCAACACCAGTACTGTCAGAACCCTCCGCCACGGCCAACACCAGTACTGTCCGAACCCTCCGCCACAGCCAACACCAGTACTGTCCGAACCCTCCCGACACAGCCAACACCAGTACTGTCCAAACCCTCCCGCCACAGCCAACACCAGTACTGTCCGAACCCCCCGCCACAGCCAACACCAGTACTGTCCGAACCCTCCCGCCACAGCCAACACCAGTACTGTCCTGACCCTCCCGCCACAGCCAACACCAGTACTGTCAGAACCCTCCCGACACAGCCAACACCAGTACTGTCAGAACCCTCCCGCCACAGCCAACACCAGTACTGTCCGAACCCTCCCGACACAGCCAACACCAGTACTGTCAGAACCCTCCCGACACAGCCAACACCAGTACTGTCAGAACCCTCCCGCCACAGCCAACACCAGTACTGTCCGAACCCCCCCGCCACAGCCAACACCAGTACTGTCCGAACCCTCCCGACACAGCCAACACCAGTACTGTCAGAACCCTCCCGACACAGCCAACACCAGTACTGTCAGAACCCTCCCGACACAGCCAACACCAGTACTGTCAGAACCCTCCCGCCACAGCCAACACCAGTACTGTCCGAACCCTCCCGCCACAGCCAACACCAGTACTGTCAGAACCCTCCCGCCACAGCCAACACCAGTACTGTCAGAACCCTCCCGCCACAGCCAACACCAGTACTGTCAGAACCCTCCGCCACAGCCAACACCAGTACTGTCCGAACCCTCCCGCCACAGCCAACACCAGTACTGTCAGAACCCTCCGCCACAGCCAACACCAGTACTGTCCTGACACTCCCGCCACAGCCAACACCAGTACTGTCCGAACCCCCCCGACACAGCCAACACCAGTACTGTCCGAACCCTCCCGCCACAGCCAACACCAGTACTGTCCTGACACTCCCGCCACAGCCAACACCAGTACTGTCAGAACCCTCCGCCACAGCCAACACCAGTACTGTCAGAACCCTCCGCCACAGCCAACACCAGTACTGTCCGAACCCTCCCGCCACAGCCAACACCAGTACTGTCCTGACCCTCCCGCCACAGCCAACACCAGTACTGTCCTGACCCCCCCGCCACAGCCAACACCAGTACTGTCAGAACCCTCCCGACACAGCCAACACCAGTACTGTCAGAACCCTCCGCCACAGCCAACACCAGTACTGTCCTGACACTCCCGCCACAGCCAACACCAGTACTGTCAGAACCCTCCCGCCACAGCCAACACCAGTACTGTCCGAACCCTCCCGCCACAGCCAACACCAGTACTGTCCGAACCCCCCCCGCCACAGCCAACACCAGTACTGTCCGAACCCTCCAGCCACAGCCAACACCAGTACTGGACGAACCCTCCGCCACAGCCAACACCAGTACTGCCCAGACCCCCCTGCCACAGCGAACGCCAACGCTGTCCGGACCCTTCTGCCACAGCCACCCTGCCTGGTCACACTGATCCACCTGGGTGATAACCAGCACGGGACGGGCGGGACAAAACACCAGGCGGGTGAAGCAAGGCGTCTGGTGGGCGGGACAAGCCGCCTACTGGGTAGGGCAAGGCGTCTGGTGAGTGGGACAAGCCGCCTATTGGGTAGGGCAAGGCGTCTGGTGGGCGGGACAAGCCGCCTATTGGGTAGGACAAGGCGTCTGGTGGGCGGGACAAGCCGTCTATTGGGTAGGACAAGGCGTCTGGTGAGTGGGACAAGCCGCCTATTGGGTAGGACAAGGCGTCTGGTGGGCGGGACAAGCCGTCTATTGGGTAGGACAAGGCGTCTGGTGGGCGGGACAAGCCGCCTATTGGGTAGGACAAGGCGTCTGGTGGGCGGGACAAGCCACCTATTGGGTAGGACAAGGCGTCTGGTGGGCGGGACAAGCCGCCTATTGGGTAGGGCAAGGCGTCTGGTGGGCGGGACGAAGCGTCTGACGACGACTAACCGTGCGCAGATGAGTTCGCCGAGCATGACTGGAGTGAGCGGGCGCGGTTTGAGCAGATCTCGCAGTTCGGCGACGGCCGTCTGCGACACTGACGAGTTGGAGGCGGACCGTCTCCGACCATTCATAGTCCTGGCACCGGACTGACCCTTCTTAGCTGAAACATGGCAAGCCGACACCTGTCCCTTTCCGTCTCAGCCCAGCACCAGTCACCAGCGGAACTGAACATGAACACCAGTCACCAGCGGGGCTTAACACCAGCCACCAGCGTAACTGAACACTAGTCACCGGCGGGGCTTAAGACCTGCCACCAGCGGAATTGAAAACCAGTCACCAGCGGAAACGAACACCAGTCACCACCGGGGCTTAACACCAGTCACCAGCGGAACTGAACACTAGTCACCAGCGGGGCTTAACACCAGCCACCAGCGGAATTGAAAACCAGTCACCAGCGGAAATGAATACCAGTCACCAGCGGGGCTTAACACCAGTCACCAGCGGAACTGAACACTAGTCACCAGCGGGGCTTAACACCAACCACCAGCGGAACTGAACACTAGTCACCAGCGGAACTGAACACCAGTCACCAGCGGAACTGAACACCAGTCACCAGCGGGGCTTAACACTAGTCACCAGTGGCACTGAACATCAGTCACTACCCTTGGACTTCCGACGCCGTTCAGTATGCTAACTCCACATGCAGTGGCTGTTATGGGCAGTCTGAGCATAACTCACAGATATTTATAAAGAATGGATATATTTGTGGTCAATACTGGGAGCAGATACGCAGCAAACATTCGTACACCAACATAATATAATACCCATATCACTAGCTGCACTACACACACCGTGCTTGAAACACGAGCCATAAACGAGTAGTTTATAGAAGTGATAGGAAAGCGATGGCCTAAAGGTGAGTTCATAGTGTACACACATCCAATTTGTAAGTTTTTTTTTGTGTGACTAGTGTTGTTCGTGGAGATAAGCTAGTGCATGTTTTTTTAAGTTAGACAGCCTCGGTGTTTTTGTTTCAGTAGAAAGTTTGTCATAGTGGAAGATAGACGAGTAGAGAAATCTCCTGCGGCTAGCCTCTCTGTGTATGGCTGGCAGGTGCAGGTGGTCGTCTGCACGTGTGTGACTGTTTCGCAGGGTAGAGTTTGCAGTGCTTTGACCGGCAATGTGCGTTGGCTAACTCGTCTTGTGGAGATCATGATCATGATCGCCATGCTCTTGTGGAGTAAAGTAAGGCTGTGAAACAGATCAGCTGCGGTGAGGAGACCCAGCACGTCACGGGCATCAGAACTATGATCAAATTTCCGTAGATATGACACGACTCTAGTAGCGAAGTTAATGATCTTGTCTAGTCTGTGGATGTTTGCCGCGGACCCGTTCCCATAGACAGATATGCAGTAGCGGGTATTTGATATAACTAGGCTATTGAATATAGTGAAGAGGGTACTGCGGGCAGATGGTGACGCAGATGGCTCAGGGCCAGAAGGAACCCAGTGCACTTGCTGGCCACAACAGCTACATGGGAATACCAAGACATGTGGCGATCAGATGTCACCCCAAGGTTCTTACACGAATGACTCTCATATATCACGGCGTCCCTAAAGCACGCTCGTATCGAGGTATCATTTCGAAGATTTTGACGAGATCCGAACGTAAGAAGCTGAGTTTTGGTCGGGTTCACCTTCAAACCGTTATCCAGGAAGTAGCCGTAGAGCCTCATATTCCTCTAGAGGCACTCCTCCTGGGCTTGTGGCATGATTTTATCACGATGGATAACATAAGAATGATAATAATAAGAATAACAAGAACAATAATAATACTAATAATAACAAGAATGATCCGTATTTCTGTACATCCGCACTTTATCCACTTACTTTTATATTTATCATGTGATGGAGTTTCTTATATATATATATATATATATATATATATATATATATATATATATATATATATATATATATATATATATATATATATAAGCACCAGTCATTCAGAGAAATTAGTATCAAATGAAGTGGATAAAATACGGATTTCGATTAACTTACCAACAAGCAACGATGGAGTAAACGTTTACCAATGATGAAGATAACGACATCATCGAAAACAATGCCAGAAAACATTTCCTGTTTCGCAACGTCGTTGACGGAGCCGCCGCACTCGCAGTCACGTGGCGGGAAATAGTAAACCACCGCGACGTCGAACTATTGAAGAACGTTAGCTTTATTAGGTTTTGCTGAGTGATATCTGATGAGTGGAATTTCAAAAGGAATTAATCAATTATCATGTATAGCAAATCATAATAGGCAGGACTGGGCGTCTTGCCGCTGCCGTTGACATCGTTGATCATACATACCAGCATGAAACCAAGCGAAATGTAAAAGTACCCACCGGAAATTTGTGGCAAATGCTGACTTTGAAAGCAAGATTTGATCCACCGCCCATGACCTCATGAATGCTGATTGATCACCGTCTAGATCATTGAGAGGCGTAGGACCAACAAATAAGCGCTTTATCATCGTACGTTCGCACAAACATTCACGGAAACGAAAACAAAGCATGTACACACTTGGAGCATCACGAACTAGAATTCCTACCCACAGACGGTCAGTAATGCCGACCTGTAGCCGGTCAGTAATGCCGACCTGCGGGCGACCAGTAATGCCGACCCGTGCCCGGCCAGTAATACCGACCTGCGTCCGGCGAGTAACGCCAACCTGCAGCCACCCCACATCATCCAACTGCGGTTGGCCAGCAGCATCCGTTTATAGCCGGCCAGTAATGCCGACCTGCGGCCGGCCAGTGTTGCCGGCCTGTAGCCGGTCAGTAATGCCGACCTGCAGCCAGACAACAGCATCCATCTGCGGCTGGCCAGCAGCATCCACCCACATCCGGTCGCCAGTGCCCACCTGCGGCAGTCTGCTTGGCGGCGGCTGGGGCGCGGCCGGCCGGCTTGCTCGTGTCGCAGAGAAAGTCTCGTGCCCGCTGTGCCGCCGCCGTCTTTGGCTGCAGCACGCTGTCCCACACGAGCTGGTCCACCGTGAGGATGGTCAGTCGGTAGCGCTCGGCCAGCAGGATGGCCATCAGGTAGGGCTCTGGGGACGACGGCGGCCGGTCACTCTCGCTGTCCGTCTCACTGTTCGCTTCGTCACCATCACCCCAGAAACCAACTGCACTACAAGTGGCAATGCCCAGTGGAGTGGAGATACCTCACGCCCACACGATGTTAGGCATGGGAATACCGTACCATGTCATGGCTATGTCCTTTATTTATATATTTCACGATACATGCACTCCACATACAGTAGCTATTATAGACAGTCTGGGTCCCATGGGCTGGGGCGCGGGGCTATCTGGGTCATTGCTTTCCCGTGTTATAGAGCAGCCGTCTGGGGTGGTACAGACGACAGCTGAGCCCGCCGTTCATCTTACCAGTGTAGGGAGCACTGATGATGACGAAAGCGGGAGCGTTGCGTGACAGCTGCAGCTGCAGGTGGGGAGGCTGGTCGCGAGCGATGTAGTTACACACTGCCTCTGACACGGGATCAGCCGATGGCGAGCTGTCCTCCCGTTCCGCCAGTTCCTGATAATCTGTCGGACGCATAATGCAGAACGGCATCCACTAACACAGCGGATGTCTATGCGGCTATGTTCATTATTAACTTAGTATTCGCATCCGCTAACACAGGAGATGGATATGTGGCTATGTTTATGATGCGCCTAGTATTCGCATCCACTAACACAGCGGATGGATAGGTGGCTATGTCTATGATGCGCCTAGTATTCGCATCCACTAAAACAGCAGATGGATAGGTGGCTATGTTTATTATGCGTTTTATTCGCGTCAACAAACATCAGATGGCTACGTGACTATGCCTATGATGCATGTAGTACTTGTAATCAATATCCTTCTACGCATTCTTCCATCCATATTTTAAAAAATTCAGTTTTTCCTTGCTGGAGTTTTTGCAACACTCACTGTACAAGTGCATAGTAAGTGTACATTTACTGTAGAGTGCAACACATCATTCTCACATTGCAACTACAACATACCAACATATATACAGGCGCTACGAGAACAACACACAACGCAATCCTGCAAAATCATTCAACAGTTAAATTCAAAGTATCCGTGAGGCCCACTATAACTAATTCATTAACTGGCAGCCAAAATACCGGGTGTGTTTTGATGACGTTACCTTCAATCGAAACAGTAATTTACCGTTACTCTGTCAGGAAGCACACAATTTGAGGAAACAAATTAGCAGTAAAGAAGCGTTCTATATATGCATCTATATACATATATAGGTAATGATATTGGACAGAAAACATTAATCAAAGGCACGCCTACCAACTTGTCCAGCATATGATCTACAGCATACAATACACAAGAAGCTTAAAAAAAGCAAAACCTTCACGAGTTGACCCGCTGGGTTGGCTGCAGTCATCAGACTATTACCAGTGTAGTGGCTGTAAGATGTCCTGAACATTTTGGTAGCTATGCAGCGGCTGCACCCTGTTGTACTCTGGTGACTGCGTGGTGGCTGTAGGGCCTACTGTGTATTTAGTGCCAAAACCCACTTTAAATAAAGGCCTAAAACTGTTAATTCTCCTTTACTTTGGTGACTGTGGCGGCTATAGGGTTTTTCCGTTCTCTGGTGACTATGTGATGACTGTAGGATCTCCTGTGCTCTGACGACTGTGACGACTGTAGGCTCTCGCGTACTCGTGATGACTGCGTGACGACTGTAGGGCAGTGTTAAAAAATGATTACTTGTTAGGTGTTAGATGTCGAAACGAGTACAACAGGATGTCGAAATTGTCATGGAAATGTTATAAAAAGTTAAATCCTGCAAACCCGGTTTTGAGACAATTGCGTACATATCGCTGTTTCCGAGTTAATATATGCACGGCCGATGAACGACTGAACTGCTGCCTCTTAGCCACAACCATGCATCGTGCCATCATCGGTCGTGTATATATTAACTGTATCCCAGAAGTGCTTTGTCGTGGTGGTCACGTTGTGTGCAAATAATTCAAATTTGAACGCGATGTAATTTTTTAACTTTACTGAAATACAATGAACTGATGCCGACCCCGAGATGGGATTGAAACGGGGCATCTTCAAGTTTGATGTATCACAATGTTGACAAAGGATGTCCCATCAGCTATGCGGAGCAGCGACGCGTCCATACGTACCGATATACCGTGGCCATTAAACAAATACCATGAGGAGCACGTGAAACCCCACAAGCGAGACCTAAGTTTTTCACGATTACTAAATCTAGTTTTCAAATACTTTCAACCGTTTTTCCTAATACTGAACGATCTAAAAGGTAATGCAATGTTCATATTGCAATGCTTTGCGTTTTTTGGGAGGTACCTAATTTGGGGACACTTATATCAGAGATTGCGATGCAGACACCAATGCTATAAACTGGCAATATATAAAATAGCACATCATAGGTACTCCCTTCGCCTGTAATCGCGCTACGGGATGTTCGTTATCATGATCCCGGATCCGTTATGGTGAGCATGAGCAATGCTACATGTGAACGGGATACAGACAGAAGCGAGACATGCAGACTTCACGAACAAGCACCAAGAGGTACGATGTTGATACTCCTTTGGGGGTTGTCGATTCAGTATTCAGTAGGTGATATATTCTACCCTATTGCGCAAATAATTTGCCACTGCTGTAGGGTCTTCGACACTCGTGATGACTGTGTGATGAGTGTAGGGCCCCCTGTACTCGTGATAACTGTGGTGACGACTGTAGAATCTCTCGTACTCGGGTGACAATGCGGCGGCCACAGGGCCTGCTGTGCTCCAGTGCTGGTGTGGCGACCGTCACGCACCGCTCAATACTCACCCCTGACGAACTGCTCCTGGGCGTCCAGTGTCCACATGGCCGGCTTGTCGAGCACGCCTGGCCAGCCGGGCCAGTTGGCCAGCTCCGAGCTGTCGCTGACCGGCGACGCCGCTGCCGACCGCACGTCCGTGCCGCCGCCGCCGGGCGAGTCCACCGCGCGTGAGCTGCTGCTGACCACGGCGCGAGTGCCGCCGGTGGCCGCCACCGGCGAGCCGGCCGTCGTCACGGTGCGAGAGCGAGTCTTGCCGACGGCACGTGAGCCGGGGGTGAGCACCAGACGAGAGTGGGTCCGTGCCGTGCCGGCCGCAGCCGGCGCAACGTCCATGCTGACTGAAACACACCGCCACTGGTCGGCAACACTCTGAGCCAGATACCGGAGCGGACCCAGCAGGCGTGATGATATATGATGTGCATGGATGGCTACCGAAGCAAAACCATCAGTATCAACCAATCACAAGTATCCTACACCAGAAAGTTAGCAACCAATCTAAAAAAAAAAAGAATGTGTGTTTGATTTTTGCGCAAGACACATAGCTTAGCATATGGTGAATTGCATGCCAGGCAAATAATTTGGAGGAATGAAACATTTACGTCACGAGACGGTCCAGAGTCTATAACTGCCCACACACAGCGGTATGAAGTGTGACACTTCGTTCAGACCCGGCAAGACCGCCGAGTGCTGGCCGAAGCCACCGTGCTGACCATGCGATGCCATGACCACGTCTGCCGTGATCAGCTCGTCGGCCGGCTTGCCCGGCTGGGAGACCCGGTGCACCAGGTCGGTGTAGTAGGCGCGCAGCTCGGCCGGCAGCGGCTCGCCGGCCCGCCGCGGTGGCAGGATGAGCGTGTCGAACTCGCTGTAGTTGGGCAGCAGGCGCAGCATGTGCTCCTCCTCCAGATACTGCCTGCGTCAAAAGTCAGCACTCAGCCGACTGTGGCCGGGCAGTAGGCAGGTAACACGGACTCCTTAACCAGCAAACAGTACCTATATCGAAGCAGCCAGCAAACGATCAATTGTAGCTGAAAGATGATAGCCATTAAACGTGATCGAGCACGGAACGTTGCCACATTCCGAGTGCAAAGGGCAGCGTGAGAGCCACACTAGTGTTTAAAAGGTGAGTGCTAGCGAATGGAAACAAAAATAGCGTGTGGTGCGTAACGAAATCTCGCGATTCATTCATCGATTTTTCTAATTTGCGTTGTTGAATGAACTCCCAGGCAAGTTTAAGGATAACTTTTTCATTAAAAATGAGGAATATCAGGCTTAATCACTATGTTTGTATGAACTGATACCCGCTTGTAATGTTCCACATTGTGCTCTTCAGTATCTCAGAATGCCAACGATTTCTTCATGCTACATGTCGACCCATAGGTCAAGGGTTAAATGAGGCCGAAGAGTTTACCTCTTTTAAGAAAGTAACGAAACAGTCGCTCAAAACACTATTAACTTGCACCCAGGGTCCGAAATAAACGCTAAATACAGCCCCAACATCCAAGTTACATCCAGTGACTCAGGAGCAGAAAAACAAAAAAATAATAATCGAAGATCAAATTGGATTAATGACCTCACATAACTTTTAAAAGGTAAATGATCTGTGCTAACGCATGAGCTGAGCTGTCCATCGCCAAATCACACCAAAGATTGACCATTTTGGAGCAATTGACATTGATCGCCCACAATTCAGGATTTCGACGCAACAGACTATTTTCCTACGCTTGACGTCTCAGGTGTAATTGGGCGTCTTCGATTCATATTAATGTTTGTGACTACGGTGTATATATCAATTTCGGGCACGGTCCATTGAAGACCGTGGTAAAAAAAGATATTTTTTTAAAAGGAAAACCGGTTTCAATCCCGTCTTGGGTTCGTCATCACCTTGCATTTCGGTAAGGTTCAAACTGGCATCACGTTTACATTTGAATTATTTACACACAACGTGACCACCACGACAAAACACTTCTAAGGTACAGTTAATATATGCACGACCGATGAACGACTGAACTGCTGACTTTTAGCCACAACCATGCATCGTGCCATCATCGGTCGTGTATATATTAACTGCATCCCAGAAGTGCTTTGTCGTGGTGGTCACGTTGTGTGTAAATAATTCAAATTTGAACGCGATGTAATTTTTTAACTTTACCGAAATACAATGAACTGATGCCGACCCCGAGATGGGATCGAAACGGAGCATCTTCCAGTTTGATGTATCACAATGTCGGCAAAGGATGTCCCATCAGCTATGCGGAGCAGCGACGCGTCCATACGTACCGATATACCGTGGCCATTAAAAAAGATACCATGAGGAGCACGTGAAACCCCACAAGCGAGACCTAAGTTTTTCACGATTACTAAATCTAGTTTTCAAATACATTCACCCGTTTTGCCTAATACTGAACGATCTAAAAGGTATTGCAATGTTCATTAATTCGGCAGCAAGGGCTCTACTGAGTCAAATTTCACGCAAATTGGCATCCAGGTGCACACAGATAAGACGATTTGCTTGACAGATGCTGCATTGCATCTAGTTATGGTTCAATACAGCAAGGAGAAAATACTGGGTACAATTTTGTCCGTAGGCCGGTGCCTCCGTAGACGAGATGGGTACAAGCAAGTCATTGGTACTGCAGATTTCAAGAGAAAGGACCTTAATCCGAAACCAGATGAAGTGACCACCAACATACACTTCCAGAAACCGGCAGAGCTCCCGAAGACGATACGCGACCTGGCTCCGTAACAATGATAACTTCCCCAGCTTCATAGCCACTGATTTTATGATGAGGAACATTTCACCAAAGGGAGGCACGGGCTGGAAATGTCTGCCGCTTCCGACCACATTCAAAATTTCGCTTGTCCTATATATTTCGAAGGAAAAGATATTCCTTTCCATTCAGATCACTGGAAAAAATGCGCCTTACGGAGTCTGACTTTCTATGGTGATTAGATAATATAAATAAGTCAATTCGCTAGTTTTAATTCCAAAAATGGCTTCCCACGAGACTACCAAGAAATGCAGGTAAATGTGGGAACAGCTCGGTTAGACATCCGAATATTATTATCTGCGCTCAAATCCTGATGTGCACCCTTTTCGGAGTTTTCCCAGCTGACCCTGTCGGGTGGGAGCTGAGCTCTCGCTATTCCGTGAAGCAACGTGGACCTACGTGGCCAAGATACCAGAGACCAATGGCTCTACCACCCGGAAAACCAATCTAACAACCATGAACTGCTTACAGCAAAGATAATGTAGGTAAAGTGATGGCAATAATACCAAGCCCAGGTAGACAGCAAATCACCACGCAATGTTCCCAAACACAGTAGGTAACGCATTGTAGCGAGGCCGCCAGCTTCTACCAGAGGGGGCACAGTTGTGCCGTATTTTCGGCGCAGTCGAACAATTTCCACCAAAGTGTGCTCACCAGCAATCACCGGCTCACCTGTCGAACTCGAGCGAGTAGATCTCCAGAGGCACTGGATGCTGGTTGAAAATGGTGACCTGCATGTCGGCGCCGTCCGTGTACGGAATGATGGGGTCGAACGCCAGCTCGAGGGGCGATACATCCAGCTGCATACAGAGCGGTGTCCAAACAATCCGCCCGAATCAATACAAAATCACGTATTTGTGCACATACACACACTTTTATACCTTACACGAATAGTGTGTACATACATTACACGAAGTGTGCACATACACACACTATTATACCGGGGTTGGCAGTTTCGAACAGCACATCTGTTTTTACTGGTTTTCATCACTGGTAAGAAACGACATGCTAAAACCAGTGTGTAACCTAGCTTTACCGGTAGGTGTACTGCAAATACGTTGCTCAATCTTTTTCAGATATATAAAACAGTCTGGTTGCATGTCTAGTAGATTGTCATCTGACAGCATGCACAATACATAGAAACAGACAAAATCGGAGCTGAATGTCACATGATGTGTAAGCACAGCATCAACCCTTTTCCGATTTACTAGTTTTCAACCGCTTTTTGTAAAACTAGTTGCGATGACAAATACCAGTTATTCCCAGTAAAACATCTCACCGTATAATATATTGACGCAATATCTGGGACATATGGGTAGACGTGCTTCAGCGAATATCTCACCCTTAGTACGATACGTGGTGTCGAAAGAATTAATATTACCACAGCCAAACTGGACATCTATATCAGGGCGGTGACGGAGTTGACTTCATTCCAGCAATGGCTACCATCAGTCCTACACCACTGATGGTATAAAGATGAAGTTTATGCAAATGACCTCGAATGACCTTGGTAAAGGTCATGACCTATGCCAACAGTTTAACTGGGCTATACATCACCTGACTACACCGAACATTAGCCACTGTGGGTTGAAGTGAGGTTCATTGCTGATATTTCAGGAACGGATCCACAGGTTTCCCATATGACATCATAGGTAAGTGGACTGATTGGAAAATTTCCACAATGTTTACATCATCATGTGGATGCCCCATCAGCTGCGTCAGGCTGCGGTGTGTCAACGCCAGCTTTCCCTAGTGGCAAAAACAAACGATACGGAGCGTATATAATTAAAGGACACTGTCATACATAAACCGAAGTGACACGACACTAAGTGACGATTGCATGTCCTAATGGACACTGTCAGTTGTACACTTGAGCAACGTGACACGGAGTGACGACCGCATGTCCCGAGGACGACCGTCAGTTCAACACTTGCGTGGCGTCACACTGCAACGCGCAACGACTGTGCGCCATTGCGTCACGGCGGGTGACGTCGGACTGCGGGATGGCCCACAACCCTGCATGTCAGCCATAGATGTCATGGTCAAGGATTATCCAAAAAAGAAGTACCTAGTCCTTACGAAAACTATTTAGTATGTTGAATCTTCCTTTTAGAGAAAGTCCAACATATTTAGGGTTATTTTGTCTTGGGACTACCTCGACCATGTCGGAGCCCCAGATTGGGCTTCCTTCCTTAACGAAGTTCAGGAACAGCACATGGGTTGAGGATTCTTCAAGCCCGGTCCCCTCTGCCATCCTCAGTTCTCGCCACTGCATAGATGGAGATGGCGGTCATACGGACACGCCAGTTCCTGTACACGAGTGCATCGTCTGTGCAGTGAACATCACATCACACCGCACTGGAAGGGTGCTCCGTACCGCGCTGTCCAGTCCCTCGCCGGTCATCCGCTTGGTCCACGTACGAGACGACCCCTGCACAGTCAGCACCGCCTCCATCACGTACGATTTCTGTCAACAAGATGCAACATAATTCAGCTCAACGTCCGCATCGGTAAGGAGGCTTACGCTCTTCTTCCAGGGGCGTTTAGGTTCTGCCAGACGACGGAGCAGGACCGTCCGACCAGCTGACGCACGGTCGCCACCTCCAAACATGTCTTTCAAGTCAGGCCGGGCCGGATCTCGCGCACCTGCACTGCTGACAACAGGCGGGAATGATAGATCTGGAGCAACACACGGTGCCAACACAGGCAAATCGCCACCTGTTCAGCCCCGCTGCGCCGCTCCAGCTGCCGGCCCGGACCCGGAAAGGAGGACGGCCGGCCGGTTGACCCAGAAGCAAGTGACCCATAGACCGTGGGAAATCCAGATCACCACCCGCTCAAGAAAAAAAAAACAACAGACAGAAGCAGAACGTTACGAGGGCCCCAGACGGCATCGGATAAATCAAGGCCGCAGCGAACAAAAAAGTGCACTTCCCACCAATTAAACGTTCATACGATTCCACCCGGAGCCCAGGGGAGGCCAGGAAACTGGAGAGGACTGAGCAAAGAAAATAAAACGAAAACACGTGCATGGCACAAGAGCCACTAAGGCACCGACAGATAAATCGGGATATATAATGGGGACACAGAGCTCCATACATATTGTCCACGACGCCGGCGTAGTGCCCCGGCTGCCCTCTCCACCCAATAACGCACACTTTTGCTGGGTGCGAAGATGACGTCAACGACAGTCCACTGGTCCGGCTGTAGCATGCCTTGAGAGGGTTTGAACGTGAAGGCAGGAGGCAGGCCGGTGGAGGCGGTCGGCCGCCGTGTTGTGCGCTCGCCAGAGCTGAAGGGTAGCGCGGCAGGACGGTCGGGCGTTCGAGCCACCACACTCCACACGGCAGGCAGGATCCCACTGTCGACCAGACGGACGTCACACGGGTGCCACACATACATCGCGCGGTGCCACACATACATCACACGGTGCCACATATACATCATACGGGCGTCACACATACATCATACGGGCGTCACACATGCATCACACGGTGCCACACACACATGACACGAGCGTCACACATACATCACAGGTTGCCACATATACATCATACGGGCGTCACACATACATCATACGGGCGTCACACATACATCACACGGTGCCACACACACATGACACGAGCGTCACACATACATCACAAGTTGCCACATATACATCATACGGGCGTCACACATACATCATACGGGCGTCACACATGCATCACACGGTGCCACACATACATCACACGAGCGTCACACCTACATCACAGGGTGCCACATATACATCATACGGGCGTCACACATACATCGCGCGGTCCCACACATACATCACACGGTGCCACACATACATCACACGATGCCACACATACATCACACGGTGCCACATATACATCACACGGTGCCACACATACATCACACGATGCCACACATACATCACAGGGTGCCACATATACATCACGCGAGCGTCACACATACATCGCACGGTGCCACACACACATCACACGGTGCCACCCATACATCACAAGGTACCACATATACATCATACGGGCGTCACACATACATCATACGGTGCCACACATACATCATACGGGCGTCACACATGCATCACATGGTGCCACACACACATCACACGAGCGTCACACATACATCACAGGGTGCCACATATACATCATACGGGCGTCACACATACATCGCGCGGTCCCACACATACATCACACGGTGCCACACATACATCACACGATGCCACACATACATCACACGGTGCCACATATACATCACACGGTGCCACACATACATCACACGATGCCACACATACATCACAGGGTGCCACATATACATCACGCGAGCGTCACACATACATCGCACGGTGCCACACACACATCACACGGTTCCACCCATACATCACAAGGTACCACATATACATCATACGGGCGTCACACATACATCATACGGTGCCACACATACATCATACGGGCGTCACACATGCATCACATGGTGCCACACACACACACACATCACGCGAGCGTCACACACACATCGCACGGTGCCACACATGCATCACACGGTGACACACATATCACATGGTGCCACATATACATCACACGGTGCCACACATATATCACGCAGCCACATATACAGCATACGGGTGTCACACATGCATCACTTGTGTGTCACGCATACATCACACGGTGCCACACATACATCACACTGTGCCACACATACATCGTACGGGCGTCACACATGCATCACACGGGTGTCACGCGTATATCACACGGACGTCACACATACATCACACGGGCATCACGCATATATCACACGGACGTCACACATACATCACACGGGCATCACGCATATATCACACGGACGTCACACATACATCACACGGGCGTCACGCATATATCACACGGACGTCACACATACATCACACGGGCGTCACGCATACATCACACGAACGTCACACATACATCACACGGGCGTCACGCATATATCACACGAGTGTCACGCATACATCAAACGGGCTTCACACATAATCACAGGGACGCCGCACATCCATCGCACGGATGTCACATATGTATTGTACGGGCGCTACACATACGTCACACGGGCGTCATACATGTACGTAACTGCGTTGACTCGTCTGACCGCTGCGTTCACAATGGACACTTACTTATTGTGCACTTTGATTTGGCAGATTTTGCACATCCCTATGTATACGGTGCCAAAAGTAAGGTCACCGAGGTCCATCTCAGCTATGGGCATGGTGACCGTCGCCTTGACCAGGATCGGTATGAAGAGACCGAACTTCACCTGTGAAAATAAGTGGTTCTGGTATTCACAAGGAAATGGAACACGATCTGTTTGCTACATTTGCAGCTCAATGATGCTGATAAAACATGCGATTTGCATGCGATCGTCACGGAAAAGACGTCACGGTCGGCACTGACAAAGCTGGCCATGCCGCCCAGCTTTGACTCAGGAACAAAGTATGGAGGTACCCGGCCAGCGGAGCAAAACCGCTGCCGATCCATCTCGGCACACACTTCATCAGCTTGCCTTCACCTGACAAAACCACGTGCCAAATCGGACAAAAGTACGATGCATGCATGGCGCACCATTAAACGTTCACAGTAGCCGTGATGCCAGCTCAGAATACCCCAATGAGCGATAATTGTGCGATAATTCGTATCATAAGTTCACGATCATATCTGACTTTGCGCGTTGGAACATGGCAGAACCTTGTCCAAGCCTAATCGTTGGCAGTGTTGTATCGTTAGATTCGACTTTTGATTATGGAGTGTAGCGTTCTGGCTAAAAGTAATTCCAAAAATCGCTTTCAGTGCGTATTTATTAACAAATAACACTCAGGTGATTAAGTAAAAAGTGCTGTCCCACGACATACTGCTCGGAAGAACAGACGCTAAATTACCAATCACAGCAGCAAAATCAATGTAGTAATACTCAGTAAAACTACATTGATTTTCATTTCTTTTTACAATACGAGTCGTAGTGTGAAATTTGCGACGTTAAAAAGCCCCTTACAGCAATGAAGGAAATAAGATACGGACAGGATGGTGGACTGTTGTGCGTGAGTCGCATGTGCGGAGCGCTGGCCGTGATTTATGGCTATGGAACCACGGACGCGCGACCCACTTCCGACTGTTCGCTCCGGCAGGGCCCAGTCGCGTCAGGGTAGACCTAGAGACAACAGCGTGCATTGTCGAGCCGTCGGCAGAGAATACAGAGACCGTGATCTATATGTGCATCGCTTGCAGACAGTGAGGACTAAGCGTGCACTACCAGAGTGGACAATATGATATGGCTAGGAAATAGCCATAGGAAAATGCTAAACGTGACCAACGGTAGAAGCTGATGAAGGGCCTGTCAGAAACCAGAGTAAAGAAGAGCACCAAGGGTACCATCGAACACTGACCTCCAGGTAGATCATCCTCTGGATCATTTCTACCGGCTCTTCCAGGGAACCGGGTCGTAGCCGGACGTTAAGGAATGACGACTCGCCGGGAGAGAGGATGCCCGATTGACTCTCAAGCGTGACGGTCATATCGTCGCTGCCAGTCACACACCGACAGTCAGCATGACTGTTAAGTCATGCTCACAGCCCACCAACAGTGGCACAGCACCGCCCACAATTGCTACAAGCGATGATAAGTTTGATGTGACGTCAGGAATATCGTGACACAGCTGAAATTATCCCGGTCAAGCCATTTTGGGTTGGGTCGAAATGCCAAAGGTAACCAATTGTGACATGCTGAGCGCCGTGGACTAGGGCTTGTAAACTTATCTAACTTACATTAGAGTTCCACTAACCTGACATACTTAATTTTTCGATCTTTTCCTTTCCTCACCTAGATTCCCAATTATTAAGTGTGTGGTGGGGGGGGGGTGGCAAAGCCCATCCGTCCCGAGCCGTAGATGGGCGTACTTCGCCTCCCCATATTTGTTTGGTTTTGATGTTCGAAACGTCATACACAGGATTTCTTCACTGCTTGTGTTAATTTGAAAGATTCGAGGAAAAAGCCAATTTGACAGCTGCAACTAACTGCAATCGCTTTATATCCTTCTACCCGTGCGCCGGAGTCGGATTTATGATCACAACAGTTCTTCACATAGACATTTGCTTGAAGTCCGACACCATGGTTATGGTAGTATACACGTTCATGAGGTCACGGGACTGGGATACTCACCGAGTAGGAAGGTAGCGGGGCTCGGACATTCAAGCGGGAGGTGGTTCGTGAGGTTTTCAACACCGCGACTCTCGAACATTCCCTAGTCAAGGTCATGGGGATGACGAAGCCACTCCAGATAAAGATGAGACTGAGACAACCATGCGCAGGGATGTCATGGGCCGAACACCCAAGCGCAAGGCAGGCTACTGTTCGGAGACTCACTCTGCAGCACGGATGGAGCCCATGAGGCTGATGGCCACCGGCAACTGGGAGATGTTTGTGATGGTGATGGCGCGATGCAAGTCGCTGCCCAGCAGAACGAGGCCGAAATCTGCCCGTACAGACAGCGACGCCCGTCACACCACCACAGTCGACCTGCTCTCAAATGAACGCATGGTCTATGGCTAACTTCCAGTCCCGTCCCCTGGCTAACTGGTAAAACGTGCTAGTGCACGCAAGGGCCCATCCAGAGACTATGATTTTTAATTACGCTCCTCTGACTCCCTTCCTTTAGGACTCAAAACATTATGAGAAGCGAATATTCAGTAAGGCGTGATGGGCCCCCAAAAACTTCTTCTTTTTTTCTGAGAGGCCTACTAGTGTTTGTAGTACTGCTAGCCTGCTCTCTTAAACCTCATAAAATCCCTGTAGTTACTCCTTAGGTAAGCAACAGGTTGAACAGGTTGAAAGTGCAACTCCAGGTAATCACACCACTTCCGTGATAAACCATGCCAGCTTAACTATAAGTAGTGGGCTGCGGTGACTATTTTGAGGGGGCGTTACTGAGAGATAACTTAAGTAAGCCTATGATATATGCCATATGTTGTTAATGCTATGCACATACACATACACACACACACACACACACACACACGCACACACACACACACACACACACACACACACACACACACACACACACACACACACACACACACACACACACACACGCACGCACGCACGCACGCACGCACGCACGCACGCACGCACGCACGCACGCACGCACGCACGCACGCACGCACGCACGCACGCACGCACGCACGCATGCACGCACGCACGCACACACACCCACCCAAACGTACAGCTCGGCGTAGTGGACCACTGCATCCGAAACAAATGTGAATGCCATTTGAAGACCTACGAGCGCATGCTCGTGTAAAACCTGGTGACATGTTGTCTGTACAGCAAACCATGCATAAATACTTGGATCTCACACAGCCACAAAACAAGTCTGTGCATCTTTATCCCGATAAAGGATTAGGTCAGCGGTGTTTGGCTGCAGCAACTTCTGACCAAGGTAATACTTGAGCAGCTCCAGACTGACGGCGTTACGCCGCAACGTATCGCCGCGCAGAAACGACGCCGTCGTCGGATTGGCGCGAATAAACTGCACCGTCACCAGCCGCTCCACCTCCAGATCAATCAGCGACGCGTCCACCATGGCCGGGTCCTGTCGGCGGCAGACACACCGCGTCAGTGTCCACCACCTGGCCAACGTCCACCGTCACCAGCCGCTCCACCTCCAGATCAATCAGCGACGCGTCCACCATGGCCGGGTCCTGTCGGCGGCAGACACACCGCGTCAGTGTCCACCACCTGGCCAACGTCCACCGTCACCAGCCGCTCCACCTCCAGATCAATCAGCGACGCGTCCACCATGGCCGGGTCCTGTCGGCGGCAGACACACCGCGTCAGTGTCCACCACCTGGCCAACGTCCACCGTCACCAGCCGCTCCACCTCCAGATCAATCAGCGACGCGTCTACCATGGCCGGGTCCTGTCGGCGGCAGACACACCGCGTCAGTGTCCACCACCTGGCCAACGTCCACCGTCACCAGCCGCTCCACCTCCAGATCAATCAGCGACGCGTCCATCAGCACTGAGTTCTGTCGGCGGCAGACACACCGCGTGAGTGTCCACCACCCGACCGATGTCCACAGTCAATATAGAGTCAGCGCTACAACGGAGTCTATACGGAGTGCTTCAACATCTCTGTAAAGCCTAAGCGAGACGAGCAAAAACACTTAAGGCATTTCCACGCCCACAACAGCCAGCCAGTCAGCTTATGCAAAAAAAAATGACGTAAGATATCCTTCCGAGATACATATTATGCTTCTGCTAGATATCATGCATACCTTTTTAATAACAGCATATTATTGTTTTGTCGAATGCTGATCACAACGGTATCAGGGAGCATCAGCAGATACTCCAGATTGTGGTACGATACTGTTCCATTTGCATGTCATGGTATAACAAAGCTCTTGGACAATGGGCCATCCAAGTCCAGGGTCCTATCAAGCCACCCACCGTCAGTAGAGACAAGCGTCTGCATTGGAAGGGCGGCTCATGGGGTGACCACTCTTTTAAATACACATGACACATACGTGACGAAAACTGTTGCAATGTGAAGGCAGCTTAAAATAACAGATGTGCAACAACACACTGAATACCTTATGCCAACCAAAAACAAAGTGATTAAAAGAAAAAAACAAAGAAACGAGAGCATTGCCAATGTCAAGCGGAGAATCTGATTAGCACGCGCCCTGGAGGGGGGGGCGAAATCCGCCCACCCCTCCGGTTTTTTGTAGGTACCTTCAGATTTTACCCGCCGATGTACGCCATTGTTTGTGTACCTGCTTATAAATGACCGACGCGTTGCTTAAAGCAAGAAAAATGCAAATCGACCGAACATTTTTTGAGTTAAGGGTCGCGAAAGTAAACAAAATTATCAGCGCCGGACCAAAAATATCGGCGCTGATGCGCTTGCCGTGGCAAAAAGGAAGTGTTCTTGGCAAAACAAGCGAATTGTTTGGTGTACATTGTTATGCTATATTGTTTCAAAGTCATGTCAGGTCACCGAGGTCAAGTCAGGTCAAGTTTATGACAGGTTACCATGCACCCTGGAGGGGGATTGTGAAATCCGCCCACCCCTCCGATTTTTCGTACATAACTCCATCTTGTCCCGGTCGATATACGCCATTTTTGCGTACCTACTTGTAAATGACCAGCTCATTGCTTAAAGTAAGAAAAATGAAAATCGGCTGAAAACTTTTCAAGTTATGGGTCGTTAAAGTAAAAACAATTCGCAGCGCCAGACCAGAAAAATCGGCGCTGATGCGCTTCCCGTATATTGACAAAAGGGAACTGTTCTTGACAACATTAGCGACTTGTTTGATGTATTTTGTTATTCTATATAATTTAAGTCATGTTAGGTCGCCTAGGTCAAGTCAGGTCAAATTCATGACAGCCAAAGCAAAGTTGACCGAAGCAAACTCGGTCAACTGGAATGTTGTCAAAAATGCAAATGACCGTCATGCGATTGATGTCACTTTACATGTTACTCCCTACACATCCCGAAATCTACTGTTTGTCATCGTGTGCCTGAGCGTTTCCATACTTTATTCATGTATTTCACTCCTTTCTTTGCGAAGCCGATTGTGCCGAACCGCCCAACGGAACAGTCGGGTGGGCAGCCCGGCTCCGATAACTGAAGCAGGTAATGACCTGCTAAAGTGCTCCTATATAGGCGACCTGAGGTCAAATGACTGACCTGGCATCTGTATTGCATCATTAGTAATGTTCACAACATCATTAATGCCAATTTTGGAGCATTTAAACACAATCACAGGGATCCATAACAATGACAAGCCAATCCACACAAAACCTATTGTACACTTTTGACCTCATTTGACCTGGAAGATATTGACCTAAGGTCATGAAATTTGCACACAATAGAGTTCACTATCGTGCCCATCCACCCGGCGAATTTCGTTGCTCTAGCCTCAGTAGGAGCCGAGATCGTAGGGGGCGGAATCCGCCCCCTCCAGTGCGCATAATTTTCCGAGGCCCTCCAGGGCGCGTGTTAAAGTTTCACGGCAACCGTTTGCATTTCAAAAATCATCAATGACCTGGTGATACAGCACCACTCGGCTTTTCTCTTCCGACCTGCGCATGGAAATTTGCTGTTGTGGCCTTGCCCGTGCACGGAATTTCGCCACCTTCTGAAGTAATGGAGGACGTGCGACCCCTAACGTTGTCAAAACTAAGTGTGCCAACGAAACGAAACAAAGATGAGCGTATCTCATGTGACGAGGTCCCGCGACTGACACCCGCCATTCATATTTTGGGTCCTTAGTCGAGCTACTAGGCCATGCCAAGGGCCCGTCTGTTTCCAAAACTGAGAATTCGCCATTAATTCCGTTATAATTTGGAACAAAGCTATAATTGGTGTGCACTTTACTTCCAACAAGGTTAAACTAATAATTAATCGTGAGAGCGAATTTGACATGAATGATGATGTTTTTCAATGAGCTTCCTTCTTTTGAAGGGATTCAACGAAAATGATTCAGACTACAGACCGGTGTGCTTGAACTCCGATCGAAAACAATTGCACGAGGAGAACCTGGTGTGCTTGGTGCTGCTTCAGCGGCACCAGGGTGCACCGCCCACATACCCCGTGACTGATGATGCTCCAGGACGGACTGAGTGGCGGCGTGACCTGGTCTGCATCTTCGGAGTCGCACAGCTCATGTTCCTGCTCCGGGTCCGACCCGTGCTCCTGCTCCGCCTCGGTCGAGTCGCTGGCTACCTCCAGATGGAACTGTACTTCACCGTCGGGCTCGTCCTCGGCTCTGGGCTGGAACTCAGCGGCCGACTGCCAGCCACATGAGTCACGCAATCATGACATGTACCCAGCATTATGTCAACGTACGGGTGACATATCTAGGGACCTCGTACCACCACAGAGGCCGTGAAAAACTGACTTAATCATTTTCAACTTCCTAGTTTTGCTCGCTGGCAGGATATGTGCTCCAAAATTCCTCCAGGCTGGCTACATCTCCTGTGAATGTCATTTCCTTTCGAGCGAACAGCATAGGTCGTGCTTACAACGCTAATAAAGAGAGACGAGTGTGCCAAGGCACCCCAGATAGGTGTCACTCCAGGTGTCGAGTGGCACCCGAGACAAGTGTTGCCTAAAGTCTGCCTGTGTCGGGTTGCATTCCAGACACGTGTCACCTCAGACGTCCGCTGACCGGCAGCAGCCGAAGTTGCGAGAGCGTGAGTGATGAGCTACAGCACAAGAACGGAGCTCGCCAGCTAAATCGTCCCGGTTTCTCTTTTTTTTGCAGTGAATCGGGGGATTGTGGTCCAGTCTGGTATGTCGACCCCGAGTTTCCGCCATAATGGCGAATTCAGTGGTGAGCGATCAAGGCTCGCCCTGATGGTGTACCCTGAGTGTCAGGAACAGGGCGCGGAACGTGACCAGGTTTTCCGAGTCGAGCTAACGAAGCATGCCCAGATCCCACACATGATCGATTTTCTCTACAGCCATTTTTTTGGCTGGATAGTCAAGGATTGAAATGCAAGATCGACCGCTTTCGTTGCATTTCCGTATACTGAAATACCGTACCGGATACCGGATACCGGATAGTATACCGGTTCTGCGCGAGTGCGTCAGGGCATTGAGTGGAGTGGCGATGACAGCGGACAGCAGGTAAAACTCCCTGGGTTCGACAAACCACCCAGAGCTCCGAAACAGCGCGTGCCAAATAATGAGTCGTGCAAGTCCCAGCTAAGAGCACGACACGAATCTAACCTTAGGTTGTTGGCTTTCAAAACAGGGAAAATGTCATGGTCGTGAAATTTTACTGCAATACTGGTGGTGGGGTGCGGTAGGGGATTTCTTTTTGGAGGGACTTCCATTGTTGGCTTGGAACCACACGTCGAGGGAGACCAAAACACCTTCCATATCTGCGACGACCTTTTGAACTTGAGAATTCGCGTAATTTCCCGAGTTTATCGACACAACAGTGCCTCACACTCAGGTAACAAACAGAGGTGGTTTGGCAAGGTCGAATCAGACGGCTGAGAGCTGAGCATCGGGGAACTGCGATGCTGTCAGGCAGCGATGCGGATGTTTTAGAAACACACAGACGTGAGTGTGACTGGCGCTCTTTTGATGCCATCATTCATTAAAGTGATCAGGACTGCACCATGATCTCGATCAGGACTGCTCCGTGACCAGAGTGCGTACTGAATTGTCTACTTTACTCTTCTTTTGTGCCGCTCATGTGGCACGCTTGGGTTGTCTTGGGCCCCCAGATACTCCTAGAGTAGCTGTGCACACCCTTCGGCCCTCGGACCCACCTGGTGCTCAGATCACTTCGACGTCAGACCCACCTGGAGCAGCTGCTCAGATCCCTCGGACCCACATTAAGCAGCCGCTCAGATCCCTCAGCCCTCGGACCCACATTAAGCAGCCGCTCAGATCCCTCAGCCCTCGGACCCACATTAAGCAGCTGCTCAGATCCCTCAGCCCTCGGACCCACATTAAGCAGCCGCTCAGATCCCTCAGCCCTCGGACCCACCCGGAGCAGACGCTCAGATCCCTCGGACCCACATTAAGCAGCTGCTCAGATCCCTCAGCCCTCGGACCCACATTAAGCAGCCGCTCAGATCCCTCAGCCCTCGGACCCACCCGGAGCAGCTGCTCAGACCCGTCAGCTCTCGGACTCACCTGGATCGGTTCACCAACGGCGGTCAGCACCCGCACGTCCGAGGGCAGCGAGCTCTGCTGTGCCGGCGACGGCGCAGTCTCCGGGTGTGGAGGCGCACTGGCGACCACCTGCTGCTGGTCTGCGGCGCACTGCTCGCCACCGCCCGACACCGGTCGTGGCGATAGAATGTCGACCGATCCGCTGCCGCACACCGGCACTCCGTCAACACAGCCAAACGCGACCAGCGTCAGTACAGGTCCGTCAGCATCAGAATCCAACTCTAATTCTGAAGTTCAACGGTCAGCAGCATATTATCTTACATTATTTCATACACTAGAAAAGCAAGCCATCAAAACGTAGCCATTGCAAAACTGGTGCGATGCAAACGAGATTGGGTTGTTAACCCGCCTCCGTCTCTCCGGTCAGATCCTCACACTCCGTCTCGGAGGGGGGGGGGGGAGTTGATAAGAACCCCGTCTAATATCAAAACTAAGCGTCGCACGAAAACGAAAGATGTGTCATCGGATGGCGCTCGACGAGTAGGGCCCGACGCGATCCCGAAAAATATTATCTGTTAAAAGTCACGTCACTAGGGGGCTTAGGTTTTCACGACTTCCATCATGTTTTTGGCTCTGTGGAGTTCATT
The DNA here is from genome assembly GCA_034440575.1 of Imbricaverruca yamaguchii. Lineage (NCBI taxonomy): Eukaryota > Metazoa > Arthropoda > Thecostraca > Neoverrucidae > Imbricaverruca > Imbricaverruca yamaguchii. The sequence goes on from JAOTOL010001430.1 coordinate 385,724, forward strand.
TTGGGGAGATTGGAAAAAAGGAGATTTGAAATCAGAAAAGGACAGAGAAATCGATCAGGACCATAACATTTTTGGCCACCAAAACACCCAATTTTTGTGTGAAATTTCAAGATTTTGAGTCTTGAAGTTTTCTTTAATTTTCCTTTTCTCATGGGTAGAGCGGACCGGAAATGTTGTTCAGTCAACTTGCCATAATAAAAACGCTTACTTTAATCAGAATCTTCGATTTTAACCCTAATGGGCTAATATGCAAAACTAATAAGTAATAAAAAACGGAGAAAGTGAAAAATTCCTCTAGTGCGTTTTATTCCATCCCTAATGGCAAGCAAACGCTGACAGTTTCATTAAAATATCTGCGTCAGCTAAAGTGTGACTAGTTGAACTTTTTTGGAGGTGACCTCACTTGACCTAGACTAACTCGTTGACCTTAGATTACCTGACAACAAAATGTTTACACAAAATACCAAATTGATCTGGGAAAGGGTATGCCAAATTTAGGTGCGCTGCCGCCCGCCATTCTTTCACTATCCGCGAAAAACCGTATGGGGGAGGTTGAAGACCCCCCCCCCCCGGATACAGTGCGGGTTAAAGTCCATGGGTGGTACTGGAGCATACCTGTAACATGTGGATGCACGGACATACTTCCTCTCGTTCGTGACCAGGCATATCCAGGAAATTTGATCTGGGACCCCCGTCTCGAGGGACGCTATTGGATGAGACAATTTCAACACTCTAGTGTCACTGGAGGGGCGCATTTGATATTCAGAGGTGCAATGAACTAAATAATTATAGGGAGTGCACACGAGCGTCCCTGGAGGGGCGCCTTTTTACAGCCAGAGGGGTGCCGCCTTTCCATGGATGTCGGTAGTGCATGCCTCCTGTACACCATTGGATCCTCCCATGATTCGTGATGGTAATACACTTCGAAAGCAAAACATGGCGCCCTGCTACTACAAACGAACTAAAACGCCACAGAAGTGTAAACAAACTAAAAACTCGTAACGACAATTAGGCATGGAAGACGAGAGAATAAACCTTGAATATTTTACAGACACACTTCGCCAGTAGATGATCACACAGCGTCATCAACGACCCACTCCGATTAGTTGCGGATCGAATCGATAATCCTGTTGGCTGTCGGATTCGAAGTCGCAATCTTGCAATTCGGGGTCGAATGCTCTACCCACTAAGCTATGACGATCCCATATTCAGACATGGAAGCATCAACGATGCTAGTTTATTAACCATAAACAGTCACGATCCACAGGTTCCCAAATGAACCCAGCTGCGATCGTGCACCGCATCAATTTTCCGCCAAATTGTGCATGTCTAATTTATGCACGGGGAAGCACAACAATGTAGGGTTGAATGGAACGACAGTGTGGGTGCGAGTGGCAGGTAGCATATTACTTTCACGAAGCTGCAGATATAATTCGCATGGAAAAAATATAGAAGCATCAATGTGGGACAACGAGACTGCTGGAATAATGCAATGCTGGAAAGGTAATCGCGAATTAATTACGAGGTAGCGGCAAAGGGCAGGAGCGAAAGGAGCGAAATTATACTCCATTCGGAGGCGATTTACGGTGAACTAAGACTATGGGACATGGGAATGATACGGGAAGCTGAGAACAATGGACGTGGGAGGGGGATCAAGGGGACAAGCATAAATGTGAAGTGGATTAATTCCAGCGGGGCGTTAATATTCTAGGAACAAACGAAGCTAGGCACCAATCGTAATAATAAGCAAGGACACAGTCGCACTTCCCCGTTATGAGGTCTGAGCAGCGACTGCAGGCAATTCTACCAGATCCAAGCTTTCTGCGGCATATGTGACGAATGTCGAAACTCGACACGCCGCTCAGGCTCAGCAAGTTAACGGGCCCTGAGTGCGCAGGCCACCATCGCCGCGAATTGCTGGGTGGTCGCATAACCCAGGGAAATCACACGGTAAGTAGACATAACGCCATATCATCCGCAGTGATTCACAGCCGATATGCGGCAAACATGCGGTTGACGCTGCTGATACCAGCCGCCGGACTTCGTAACCAACCAAAACCACTGACACCAATCGCCGAACCTCGTGGACAATCAAGTCTGTACTTCGCAACCAATCTGGACTGCTAACATCAGCCACCTGACTTTATAGCCCATCTAGGCTACGGTCAATGAAAAGAAAGGCTGGAGGATTATTGGCGATCTTAATAAGAAGAAAAGAAGTTGAAATATGCAAGATGTAAACAGCACGAAAGGTCGTGAGGGTGGCGGATTAATGTTGTTCGAAGTATGATTTATCATTTCTCTACTTGCCAGGGCCAAGTATTATGCCAGAGCTTATTCTAACTTGTAAACTGGGGATATACCCCAATTTACGTAAGCTGATGGCATAGACAAGCAAATAGCTTCATTTTGTGGGCAAATTCGCCCATCCCGACCAAATTCTTTATATTCCGCATGCTATAGTCATGTAATCGCTAAGCCAATAGAACTAATATCTTCTCAACATCAGGATAAACAAAATTATCCGCCACTTATTACCCTACTTATTCTCCCTTCCGGTCGAAGTATTAATACATAGCTGCATAAGCATATATTGGATACATCTTGAGGATCACCTTCGCTCCATCATGAGCGAAGGAAAACAGGAATCTGATTTCCCAACCATCCCTCTTCTGGTGATCCGGGACAGGAATGGTAAATTATTTCTCCCCCCCCCCCCCCCACAGTTGTCCACCATTTTGGGACGATATGCAAAAAAACCGATGCATTTATGGGCTTTAATACACGATAAATGAAGCGACAATAATGTCTTCCTAACGCCGTACTATTCAAATTGTATTTTCTTTCTTTTAGTCAAAGCAGCATTTGATTACTGTCTTTTCATTTGATAACTGAAAGCTTGCCTCCTGATCTGGATGGCGACGTACTGTCCAACGCTAGTGACACGTGAGTCCAGGAACTTCATTTAGCGATGGAAACTGTCAGGACTTTTCGAATTCTGGAAAAGCTAGCTTGCTTTTCATTGGAACAAACGTGTTGAGTCACCATGCCGTATGTGATACGAATCGTTCTGTGATGTCGTGCCCTGCGGACTCAAATATCGAAGATGCGGTGGGTTGGCCGTGTGTCCTGAACTGACGCTGAAACGGGCCACTTGGAGCATGCGTGCAATTCGTACTGATATTACACGTGGGGTGAGCATTAAGGCGAGCATTGGATAGCTTGAATGCTGGCAAATACTCTGTCAGTGAGCAGCCGGCGAGCAGCGACAACGGCACCACGTAGCCAAGGTGGTGCACCTACAGCAGCGTCCAACACTCTTGGCCTCTTTTGTGCACTGGTCATCTCGCTTGACAATACAATATATATTGTTCACCGCTTCCACCGACTATGTTGATGATCGGGCACATTATTTTTAGGAACGGTTGCGTAAAGGAGCAGAACAAGTGGTGACTTCATTAAACACTCCCTACTTCTCCGACATTTCGGCTCAACCGACTTCGCTTTTCATTTGGCCTTGTGGTTAGTTCATTACTAAGGACCTGCAAGATGCACGCAAACCATCACACAGCCGGTGCAACAGCTTTTTTGCTGATATCATTAACATCTCGGCATCGAATAAATGTCGCTGGCATTCTGCCGCATTGACCCGAAAATGAACATGGGCGCTACATGACCAATGTAGTCGATGCGCCCTAAAGCCCTAATAACTAACTGACCCGAAAATGAACCAACTCACCCCACTACCCGCTGATTTACCGACAACAAGGATGATGTAACAAGCCTGTAATAACCTTAACCACCGACCGCCGAACCTTTGCCACCTTCTGAAGGGCCCGAGGCGATGGCGCCCTCTGTAGTGTTGTGTACAGTGCGTGTGTTGGTACCTGTCGAGCGGCGGCAGCTGCTGCTGATCGGGACCCGGGACGGCTGTCTGGCCACCGTCTGGAGAGGCAGAGGCGATGGCGCCCTCCACCGCCAGCACACGCTCGTCCGACACGTACGATGCCAGCACGCTCTGGCAACAATGTCAGACGGTGGTCTGCGAATCGTGCCTTAACTCCTTCAAACGAATCCACAATGAATAAAAGCACAAGAAAGGCTCTCGCGAAGTCTGCTAATTGCGCTTTGTGTTGTTTCTACTCGATACAGCACATGGACGTTAAAGAAGAATGCTGTGGCACCGTTGTGCCACTTGATAGCTGCACACCTGACTTGACTGCAGGCGCCTCTCCAGCTCCATCATGGTCGAGATGTTTTGCACGGCCTCCAGGAAGATGTTCTCCGATATGTCCTGGTACTGGAGAGGCAGATCCACCATCACAGCTGGATAGGCGCCGTATCCTGTCACCCTTATCACCTCCAGTGGAAAGTGCGCCACCTGGCAGAGGCGGTATCATCATCACAGAGGAGTGTAGTGCACCACCTGCCACAAGGGAGGGCAACATTTGCTACAGGAAACCTACAGGACCGTTTGCCACACAGTAGTGCACCACTTGTCACACAAATGTACACTATCTATCACATAGTGGTGCACAATTTTTCACAGGAAAGCACGCTGCCTGACATAGCCGAATGCACCATTCTTCGCATGGCAGCGCACCACCTGTAACACGGGATAGAACCATTAGTCACATGGCAGCGCACCACCTGTAACACGGGATATAACCATTAGTCACATAGCAGCGCACCACCTGTAACACGGGATAGAACAATTCGTCACATGGCAGCGCACCACATGTAACACGGGATAGAACCATTAGTCACATGGCAGTAGTCCACCGGTAACACGGGATAGAACCATTAGTTGCATGGCAGCGCACCACCTGTAACACGGGATAGAACCATTAGTCACATGGCAGCGCACGACCTGTAACACGGGATAGAACAATTGGTCATATGGAGGTAGTCCACCGGAAACACGGGATAGAACCATCAGTTACATGGCAGCGCACCACCTCCAACACGGGATAGAACCATTAGCTACATGGCACTAGACCACCTGTAACACGGGATAGAACCATTAGTTACATGGCACTAGACCACCTGTAACACGGGATAGAACGTCACATGGGGCACCACCTGCAACACGGGATAGAACCATTCGTCACATGGCAGTAGTCCACCGGTAACACGGGATAGAACCATTCGTCACATGGCAGCGCACCACCTGTAACACGGGATAGAACTATTAGTCACATGACAGCGCACCACCTGTAACATGGGATAGAACCATTAGCTACATGGCACTAGACCACCTGTAACACGGGATAGAACCATTAGTTACATGGCAGCGCACCACCTGCAACACGGGATAGAACCATTCGTCACATGGCAGTAGTCCACCGGTAACACGGGATAGAACCATTCGTCACATGGCAGCGCACGACCTGTAACACGGGATAGAACCATTAGTCACATGGCAGCGCACGACCTGTAACATGGGATAGAACAATTGGTCATATGGAATTAGTCCACCGGAAACACGGGATAGAACCATCAGTTACATGGCAGCGCACCACCTCCAACACGGGAGAGAACCATTCGTCACATGGCAGCGCACCACCTGTAACACGGGATAGAACCATTCGTCACATGGCAGCGCACCACCTGTAACACGGGATAGAACCATTCGTCACATGGCAGTAGACCACCGGCCAGGTGGGTGAACAATCTGTCCGAGGGGAGGGAGCATCTGTCACGTGGAAACAGGGCCAAAACGACAGTCGCCCTGGATTTTTGTCATCTAGAGCATCATGCTTATCCGAACATGATCATTCTATAGACATGAGGATCTTCCCTACAACGCTCAGAATGATCTTCGAATAGCACATTCCGTACAAAGTTCATGGCCTGATACAGCCGAAACAATAAACAATACATTTAAGCCTTCACCCTGCTTTGAGGATGAAGGTATGTTGTGCCCCGAGCACGATGTTTGGTGGCTCGGCACGAGTTCGCGGTGCGCGTTGCACTAAGCTGGACCCAAGCGCGGTTTTGACGGGCCCAGGCGCAAATCTTCGGGGGCACGGCACGATTTTTATGCCCTCTGTATTCATTTAGAGCCCTCTATGCGAATTCCAGGTGACCAGACGCGAATTTGTGCGGCCCCAGCGCGATTGTTTGGCACCCTGTCGCGATTGATGGGGGTCCACCCCCTTCAGGAGAGTGGGCATTTTCCTCTTTGGCACGCCGCTGCGGCCCCTCAAGTATTTTTTTTAGCTGATGGCACGCTCCGAGTTAGAAAGGCCATTCGGAAAATTTTCTTTCGGGACCAGTTATGAATTTTCCGGTGCCCGGGTGGATTCGATGGAGTCCCCTTGTGACTTTTGGGGTCAAATTTCATCTTTTGTAAGCCCCCGCACGATATTTTTTTGGCCCCAGTACGATTCTTCGGGCTCCCGGTACGTTTCAGGTTTTTCGGGCTCCCGGTGCGAGTGACATTCCGGGTAGGAATTTATTTTTGGGAAGCCAGCTGCGATTTGTGGGGAACCGGCGCTACTTTTTGGCCCGCAATGAGATTTGCAATGGCAACGGCGTGACATTTTTGTCTCTAAATGCGATTTTTGGGGCCCCGTGGTCCCTTGTTGGGATCCCTAGCTGGAGTTTTGGTGGCTACAAGTCTTGGGGACCCAACACGTTTTGGGGGCTTTTGGAGTGATTGTTGGGACCACAAAGTGATTTTGCATGTTCGGACTGCTCTTCGGTTACCCCGGCTTCATTTTTGGGTGTTCCGAATTATATTTTTCTTTGGGTCCTGGTGTGACCTGTCGTGCCCCCAGCCTGATTCTTTGGAGCCCAGATGTGTACCATTGAAGCCCCAGTGCAATTTTCCGGTGGCCCTGTGCAACTTTGTGAGGGTCCAGAGAGATTTGCATGGGCCCGGCCCGTCTTTTTGGGCCATATTGCGTCATTTTCAGGAGCCATGACGAGACTTCTTGAGCTCAAAGCGTGATTGCCAGGAGCCCAGACCCAACATTTTGAGACCCTAGCGTGATTTTCGGGGGCCCGGTGCGACTTTTTGCAGGCCATAGCGATATCTTCAGGGGCCTCGGGTCGATTTTTTGGATCCCTAGTGTCATTTTAGGGGCCCCTGAACGATTCTGTGGGCCACAATGTGATTTCAGGGGCCTTGGTGCGATATTGGGGCCCAATATTGTTTCTAGGACCTCCATGCTATATTTGGGCCCCAAGCGTCATTTTCTGGGGGGCCCTGTGCGATTTTTTGGGGCCCTAGTGCGACTTTTTTAGGCCCAATGTGATTTTCAGGGGCCTTGGTGTGATTTTGGCGGCCCCCTGCGCGACTTTGTCTGGTCTCAGCGTTGTTTTTAGGGACCCTTGCGCGACTTTTTTTTGGCTCCCAATGTGATTGGCATGGCCCCGTGCTATCTCTGGGGCCCCAATGTCATTTTCTGGAGCCCTGCGCGAGTTTTTAGGGCCCAATGTGATATTCCAGGCTTGGTGTGATTTTGGGGGTCATAGCATCATTTTCAGGGGCTCCCTGTTCGACTTTTTGGGCCCCAGTGCGCTTTTTGAGTGGCCCAGCTGGATTAGGGCATCTGGCAAAATTTTCTCCAAACCCCAGTGCCATTCGTGGGGCCCCACAACCTCTCAGGGTGGAGGGATGGCCACTTAGCTCACCCCTCGGTACGCCACTGATGCCAACCCAAGCGGGCGGATGCACTTACGGCTAGCTCAATGCGACGCTCGAAGTGTTCGGGAATCATGGGCAGGAAGTGGATAGCGATGACCTGCGAGTGTCCCGCCTGTAGTACGCCCTCTGTCGGCTCCACGTGCAGACGGCCCTTCTCAGGCTCGTACTCGAGCTTCCAAGGAAACTCAACTTGGCCGATGTTGTGTAGAGTAGTCGACGTCTCCAGGAAGTGACAGTAGATCTGCAGCAAATGGATAACATTTACAAAGATGACAGTGAGCCGAGACCCGTAGCTGACGCATCCATGACCTGACGGTAGATCTGCGGGGACGCTGTCATCAAAAGCACGAACCAGTTTGCATCCAATTTGCACGTATGTCATTCCGGAATATAATGAAAACATCCGTGACGAGAAACAGGAGAAATACGCAGCATTTCATCGTTACAAAAATCTCATGCAACGACTTCGCATCACAGGACTGAAATTGACGGGGCATTTGTCGGCGAAAGATCACGCTGATGATGGCCAGTACCAGGTACATAAAAATGTAACATGTTCATCCGCCTCAACCTGGAACATTTCATCTTGTTACACCTGATTTGTGGACGAACAGTACTCGAGAAACCAATTCACTACCTGGTAGGGGTGGATCCATGACTGGTTGGGGGAGGGGGTAAATTAAAAAATATATCTGATGTCAAAACTCCTCGCATTTGAACCGAAGAAAAGCTTCCTATGGGTGACACTTTGAACTCATAAATTTAGCCCATATCCTCCCCGATCATCCCGCGACAGGAAACCATACCCCGGCGCCGACCAGTCTTACAGCTTACGTGGGCATTGCCGCCAGCCGCCGCCGAGGCCAGCGGCTCATTGTTACCCTCCCCTTTCGGACAGGTGCATACCTTGGTACCGCCGCCGTCGGCCGCAGCCATCTGAGATGATGGAATGTTAGTGGGTGACGTCGAATATGATTTGTCGTGAGTGATATATGCCTGTGATTCTGTTCTGGGAACATATTGGAAGGTACGTATGGGTGTGTTCGTATGTACATGAGGGAGACATGACAGGTGTGCAGGTACATGAATGGATGACAGGTATGTAAGTATATGAAAGTTGTCTGGCAGAACACCTGCAGTGAGTACAGCTGAGATGGAATGACAGTGAGATGATAGTAGTATGACTGTGATGTGACATACCCTGTCACTGTGGCAATAATGTTAGGTTTGTCTCGAGTGCAGGTGTATGTTAAATGTCAGATGTCAGACGCGCTGTAGCGCCACGATCTGCCGGCCACCCGTGTGCAGCTGAGGGCAGCTGATGGCAGTCTGGTGACATGTTATTGGATATCACTATTGTAGCTGTCTGGCGCTGTGACGCCAGGCCGTGGCGCGATGCTGGCAAAACATGTGGGATCAGCAGTGGTTCTCGCGAAGCGGCCGAGGTTACTCTGGTCTGATGGAACGTCTCTGATGTCAGAGACGGTGCGACCCGCCAGGCTGCAATAGAGCTCATTGGGAACGAGTGTGGTTCCCGACGGCTCAGAGCCGCATGACCATGACGTGGCCCGGCATGGTGCCATTCGGACGGTGGCCGTGACGTTTAGCTCGCGGAGCATAGAGTTCGCTGTGGCACTCGTCACTGGAACTCGGGCTGAGACGGAGCTCGGTGGAGCAGTGCGGCCGGTGACTGGCCGGCTCTGCCCCGCACTTCGGTACTGAGGCCATTTGGAGCTCTGTCTGAGAGTCGCTGTGTGACTGCTGGAGATGTAGCTGTTTTAATACTTGAACCGATAGCGTGATTGAAGGCCGGTCGATATGAAAGCTGGAGATCGAATGTGAGTACTGTGACCTCTTAGAGTATCGGAATGTGGAACTGGAGATGGGAGATTGAGATGTGTCATGAAGTGACTGACGTTTAGCAAGAGGTTTAGATGAATGTCAACATGTACGGCTGCCCGACGAATGTTGTGTTGAATGGTGAAGCGCTGGTATGTGTGGCGGCCTACTGAAGAGTCGTGTATGGAGCAGTTGAAGCTGTCTGTGCTAAACGATGATACTGTACTAATCTGACTATCACGCTGGATTATTGGAATCTGAAATAGTATGGCCATTTAACACGCGCCCTGGAGGGGGGGGGGGGCGAAATCCGCCCACCCCTCCTGTTTTTCGTAGATAACTCCAGATTTTACCGGCCGATATGCGTCATTATTTGTGTACCTGCCTAGAAATGAACGGCACGTTGTTTAAAGTAAGAAAAACGAAAATCTACCGAAATTTTTTTTCGAGTTAGGGGTCGGTAAACTAAAAAAAAATTTCAGCGCCAGACCAAAAATATCGGCGCTGATGCGCTTCTCGTATATCGGCAAAAAGGAAGTGTTCTTGGCAACACTAGCGGATTGTTTGATGTGTATTGTTATGCTACATTGTTCCAAAGTCATGTCAGGTCGCCGAGGTCAAGTCAGGTCAAGTTCATGACAGGTTAACACACGCCCTGGAGGGGTGGATGGCGAAATCCGCCCACCCCTCCGATTTTTCGTACACAACTCCATATTGTACTAGCCGATATGCGCCATGTTTTCCATACCTGCCTAGAAATGACCGGCGCATTGTTTAAATCAAGACAAATTAAAATCGGCCGAAAAGTTTTTAAGTTATGGGCCGTCAAAGTTTTTTTTTTAAATCTCAGCGCCAGACCAAAAAAATCTGCTCTGTTGCGCTTCCCGTGTATTGGCAAAAGGGAAGTGTTCTTGACAACACTAGCGGCTTGTTTGATGCATATTGTTATGCTATACAATTTAAAAGTCATGTTAGGTCGCCGAGGTCATCATGACAGGCTAATGGAACCAAGCATGGTCAACTGGAATGTTGTCATAAATGGAAATGACTGTCATGCGATTGACGTCACTTTGCATGTTACTCCCTACACATCCTACTGTTTGTCATTGTGTGCTTAGGTGTTTCTATATTTTATTCATGTATTTCACCCATCCACCCTACGAATTTCGTTGCTCTAGCCTTAATGGGAGCCGAGATCTTGGGGGGGGGGCGGAATCCGCCCCCCCCTCCGGTGCGCGGAATTTTCAGAGGCCCTCCAGGGCGCGTGTTAACTGTTGCTTCAATGCACAACATATCAGCGCCTGATCTGAAGTGCATATAAGGTTGTTTGAATCGTAGCTCTGAGATAAGACATAGAGCTATTGCATTTACACCCCGGTTTTATTTAATATCGCCAAGGTTGAGGTCCGACTAGTTATATCACTGCGTCCAAGGAAGATTGCCTAGACATATGCGAAACAATGATTGATAAGCTCTAGGAAGCAAAACGTCCCTACAGAACAGCTAACAATTATCTGGTCTGCTTAAGACAATATTATTTATTAAAAAATATATATTTCAAGAGCATGCCATCTTAGAGCAAATCTCGACGCAAATCAGCATTTTTGGACTGGGTGGGAGGGGGGCTTGGCCCCTGGACCCCATCCCTGTTAGATCCACCAGTGCCATCCGAATTAACCAACTCAGAAAATTATTTCCTTTAACACGCTCACTAGAAGGCCTCTCACATCACGCGAAATGCAGGGGGAGGATTCCGCCTCCCCTCCCGCCAAAGATCTCTTAACCCGCGCCGTCTCGGGGGGGGGGTCATTGACGACCCACCCCCACCCAAAGGTTTTCCGCGGATTGAGAAAGAACGGCGCGCGGTAGCGCGCAGAAATTTGGCATACCTTTTCCCACATCAATTTGGTATGTGTCAAAATTTGGAAGTCATGTCATCTAGGGTCAACGAGTTTATCAAAGTCAAATGAGATCACCTCCAAAAAAATCCAACCAGTCGTCACGCTTTAAAGGATAAAGATATTTGAATGAAACTTTCAGCGTTTGCTTATCTAGGAGTGCAACAAGACGCCCAAGAGGAAGTTCTCATGTTTTACATTTTTTATTACTTATTTGGTTTGTGTATTCGCCCATTAGAGCTAAAATCGAAGATTCTGGCCAGAGTAAGCATTTTGTATTGGAGCAAGTTGAATTCGAACAACATCTTTCGGTCCGTTCTACCCATTAGAAAAGGGAAAATTAAAGAAAACTTGAACTCAAAATGGTTTAATAAATAATAATGAAATTTTGATTTTTGGGTGGCCAAAAACTGTATGGTCCACGTGGATTTCGCTTTCCCTTTCTGATTCCAAATAGTTTCTATATTATTTCAAACCTCCCTCAAAATGAACACCCAGAGGCACAAACATGATGCAAGTCGTGAAACTTTAGGGCTCCCAGTGACGTCACTTTTGGGGATTTAGGGGTAGTGTCTGGCCCTACTCGTTGAGTGTTTCCGATGACACCCATTTCGTCTTCGTGTGACGTTTAGTTTGGAGATTAGGGGGTCTCCATCGACCCCCTCCCCTGGGACGGGATGTGAGGATCTGACAGGAGACTGACAGGGCTAAGATTTACTCCAGCTAGAAACACAAAACTAAAGGGGAGATTAGTTGAATTGAACTTGCAGCGTACCCATTTGGTGAGCTCAGGTCAACGCCTTCGGGATCAAATGAGGTCGAGATCGGCCGACACGCCGCGCCGACTAAACCTTTGTGACTTTGACTTAGAACCCCAGACGGCCGGTCAGAGGCTGATCGGTCGACTTTGCACCCACACAAGTCCTATATTTACGGACAGATTTGAAAAATTATCATCGCATTGAATGCATATATAAATTTGCAACACAATCGAATGACGTCACTGCAATATACCTGCCAGTGTATGATATATCGTCAAAAACAGAAGGGATGGACGGCCTCCCCCTCCCTCCGGTGCACGTGGTAAGACGACGTATTTCCTAACGCGGATGCAGGCTGTCTGGCCGGTGGAGGCAACTCGTGCCCGGTCCGTATCATGACAAACAAGAAGATACTGCGTTCTCATACGGAAACTATGGTCCCACAGCTTATGCAGAGGCTTGCTTCATGTCGTATTTACGCGACCAATGACATACAAATTATATCCACATGTCCTAACGCTGGCAAAAGCCTACGTATCAATAGATTTCCTGGAAGACATTCGGCAGGTGCTACTTTGAACACATAAACTCTACACGGTAACGCAGGTTCACTGTTGAATGGAATAAAATTCCAGCAAAATCATGCATGTCCGACTTCATTCTAGCGTTCAAAATTACTTCAACTGTGTTAAGTAAGAAATTGCATATTATGCTATTCAGGCGCCTCTAGTTTCGTATTCACGCAAAGGATGCACGAAAACAAAAGCATTCGTCGTATTTGACTTGTATTGTTTTTAAGGAACGAATCAGCAACAGCTTTATACAAATAAGGTACAACCGAGGTGAGTACTGGATGCGGTAACATCGTACAAATTCAACCAAAAAAAGTTACTAATATTAGTGTGGAACATGCGTCAACACACAGGTGGAATATCACCAAAAAGGCTGTTGTTGCGAATTATAGCGCTCACGCTTAAAAAAGTTAGCATTTCGAAGTAGAAAAAGCAATGTAAATTTTGAGTCAGTGCTGCAGCTGTCAAAGTTGGCGCTGCAGATGCAACACCTGAAGTACTACATTATCTACCTATGCATTCAGTCGTGTTGTAGCTTCACAAAAATAAGCATTATTGCACTAGGGATTTGGATTGCCGTGGCGAGGCTTGCGTCGTCCTTCTGAGCTCTGCCTTGATGTCGACTACATGAGTTTTGTTGTGAGTTATGCTTAAGGGCAAACGGTTCTAAACTTACGGGGCAGGCAGGCCCTTATACATGGCACATGAGTTCCAAAATTGCAAAACTGATAATTTTCGCTTCCTAGTTGGTGCATACCTAATGCATATCGCGATTTCTTTTGTTCTTAGATGTCATCCCGTTTGAATTAAGGCCTTGCAAATCGTTGTAGTTCAGATTGCTCTCCAATAAATGGTGTCCAAATTTACGTCCAATTGGCGTAACATCACGTCATGATAAAACGGCATGGCTGATTACTGTAGTGACCCAGCTTCGTCAAGTCAGCTGTCTGAGGTGACAAAGTTGTGTACTATCAGGTGAGGATAGGCCAGCCCAGCCCGCCATCATCAACCCAGTTGACAATGTTCATCTAGGTGAGACAGGAGGTTGGCGTATTGGTCGCCTTGTGCCAGCCGGCCACGTTCTCCCAGCCAGAGAGCGAGAGCCAGCCGTTCGGATGGCCGGGCTGGCAGACACTCACATGACCGCCGCACTCCACGTGGTTCTGCTCCATCCGGTATCGGATGTTGGAGGCTCGCCCCGACACCTGTACAAGGAGACACAGTCTGTCACACCTGTATACAGCAGAACAGTCCGTCACACCTGTTCAAAGAGACACAGTCCGTCACACCTGTATACAGCAGAACAGTCCGTCACACCTGTTCAAAGAGACACAGTCCGTCACACTTGTATACAGCAGAACAGTCCGTCACACCTGTTCAAAGAGACACAGTCCGTCACACTTGTATACAGCAGAACAGTCCGTCACACCTGTTCAAAGAGACACAGTCCGTCACACCTGTATACAGCAGAACAGTCCGTCACACCTGCACACAGTGCCAGTCTGTCACACCTGTATACAGCAGAACAGTCCGGCACACCTGCATACAGCAGAACAGTCCGTCACACCTGTACAAAGAGACACAGTCCGTCACACCTGTATACAGCAGAACAGTCTGCCACACCTGCACACAATAACACAGTCCGTCACACCTGTATATAGCAGAACAGTCTGTCACACCTGTATACAGCAGAATAGTCAGTCACACCCGTACACAGTAGTACATTATACCACACCTGCACACAATAGTACAGTCTGTCACACCCGCACAGAGGTGTAGGGCGTCACGGTGCCAGCTGCATAGTTGACACCGCCTCAGAACAGTGTATTGATGAGCGTCGTACCTGGACGGAGTACCGCGGCACACACTGGCCGTACTGAGGAGCGGCGTACCTGGACGGAGTACCGCGGCACACACTGGCCGTACTGAGGGTCGGCGTACCTGGACGGAGTACCGCGGCACACACTGGCCGTACTGAGGGTCGGCGTACCTGGACGGAGTACCGCGGCCACACTGGCCGTACTGAGGGCGGGCGGGCGTACCTGGACGGAGTACCGCGGCACACACTGGCCGTACTGAGGGTCGGCGTACCTGGACGGAGTACTGCGGCACACACTAGCCGTACTGAGGAGCGGCGTACCTGGACGGAGTACTGCGGCACACACTGGCCGTACTGAGGAGCGGCGTACCTGGACGGAGTACTGCGGCACACACTAGCCGTACTGAGGGTCGGCGTACCTGGACGTGCGGCACACACTGGCCGACTGAGGACGGCGTACCTGGACGGGGCACACACTGGCCGTACTGAGCGGCGTACTGGACGGAGTACTGCGGCACACACTGGCCGTACTGAGGAGCGGCGTACCTGGACGGAGTACTGCGGCACACACTGGCCGTACTGAGGGTCGGCGTACCTGGACGGAGTACTGCGGCACACACTGGCCGTACTGAGGAGCGGCGTACCTGGACGGAGTACCGCGGCACACACTGGCCGTACTGAGGGTCGGCGTACCTGGACGGAGTACTGCGGCACACACTAGCCGTACTGAGGGTCGGCGTACCTGGACGGAGTACTGCGGCACACACTGGCCGTACTGAGGAGCGGCGTACCTGGACGGAGTACTGCGGCCCGCCACGCACGACACACACCGCTCGTGCTGAGAACCGCACCGAGCCGTGGCCGTAGAACTTGAACACCACCGACGTGTTGTCGCCCGGCTGCAGCTTCCCACGCATTGGGTAGATGTCGACGATCTGCCGGCGTGTCAGCACCGGTACTACCCTGTGTCGCGGCGGCCGCTCCTTGTGCCAGCTAACTGCAGATGTCGTCTGCGTGCTCTTGCTCGGGCAGTTGCCCTCACCCAAACATTAAGCCATGTTAAGTGCCCAGGAGCATTACATGGCTACTGACTGGTCTGCATTTATCTCATACTACGGTACCCAGGCAGCCAGCAGGCATCCTGTCCAACTGACTGTATCGTTACAAGCACGCACTTTCGCACAACTGACCATGATTAACAATAGTTCATTGAGCATTCGGCCACCCTACATGGGTTGAGACATCGACCACCCTGCTCACCCCCACCCCTACAACACTCTATATCAACTGCAAACAGAAAACATTATATTTCTTGGTTGGGCAATTCCTTCATAAATCAGGATTCATACTAAGCTAAGTCTGTTATATAGACCTGCTCGCACCGCCAGAAAAAGCAGTTATATTTCAACGGCAGTCTTAACCGATACCTTAGCGTTCCTGAAATACACCAGCACGCTCAGCTATTTCAGACAGGTGGAAATACCTCGTTGATGGCCGCCTGCTTCTTCCAGGTGGTCTCCAGCTTCTGTGCGGCTAAGAGGCGGCCCATTGCCGGCGGCAGGCTGAGGTAGCGCGACTGGCGCCGCTGCCGCAGAGACTGCAGACGCTCCTCCAGTGTAGCTGTAATGGACCACCATCACCGGTCTGCGCAGCTGAGTGGTGCAGCTCTGCGACGCAGCTCACTGGTTCAGCCCACTGGCGCAGTAAGTAGCATAGTTTAACTAAGTGGTGCAGCTCAGTGGCGCCCCTGTGGCGTAGCTCAGTGGCGCACCTCAGTGGCGCACCTCAGTGGTGTAGCTCAGTGGTGCACCTCAATGGTGTAGCTCAGTGGCGCACCTCAGTGGTGTAGCTCAGTGGTGCACCTCAATGGTGTAGCTCAGTGGCGCACCTCAGTGGTGTAGCTCAGTGGCGCACCTCAGTGGCGCACCTCAGTGGTGTAGCTCAGTGGCGCACCTCAATGGTGTAGCTCAGTGGCGCACCTCAGTGGCGCACCTCAATGGTGTAGCTCAGTGGCGCACCTCAGTGGTGTAGCTCAGTGGCGCACCTCAGTGGTGTAGCTCAGTGGCGCACCTCAGTGGCGCACCTCAGTGGTGTAGCTCAGTGGCGCACCTCAGTGGTGTAGCTCAGTGGCGCACCTCAATGGTGTAGCTCAGTGGCGCACCTCAATGGTGTAGCTCAGTGGCGCACCTCAATGGTGTAGCTCAGTGGCGCACCTCAGTGGCGCACCTCAATGGTGTAGCTCAGTGGCGCACCTCAGTGGTGCAGCTCGGTGGTGTACCTGTAGCGTAGCTCAGTGGCGCACCTCAGTGGTGTAGCTCAGTGGCGCACCTCAATGGTGTAGCTCAGTGGCGCACCTCAATGGTGTAGCTCAGTGGCGCACCTCAGTGGTGTAGCTCAGTGGCGCACCTCAATGGTGTAGCTCAGTGGCGCACCTCAGTGGTGTAGCTCAGTGGCGCACCTCAGTGGTGTAGCTCAGTGGCGCACCTCAATGGTGTAGCTCAGTGGCGCACCTCAATGGTGTAGCTCAGTGGTGTATCTCAATGGTGTAGCTCAGGGGCGCACCTCAGTGGTGCAGCTCGGTGGTGTACCTCAGTGGTGCAGCTTGGTGGTGTACCTGTAGCGTAGCTCAGTGACGCACCTCAATTGTGTAGCTCAGTGGTGCAGCTCGGTGGTGTACCTCAATGGTGCAGCTCAGTGGTGTACCTGTGGCGCAGCTCAGTGGTGCAGTTCAGGTAGGCAGGAAATAGAGAATCTTCAAGGACGCGTGAAAGGAACACAAACCAAGTGGAAAAAGTAAATGCTTAACGCCAAGGGAACTCTTCGGCACAGGCTTGGTGCATAGATAGCGAACACAAACTTTAGTGAACATGTAATAAATGTGGGAAAGCACCTTAACGGGAAATTGACGAGCAAGTGAGCCGTACAAGCAGACAGAAACACACAAACAAGACGTGCAGACAGACACGCAGACAGACATACAGATTATGGCGGCTCACCAGCATGGCATTCGACTGGTATCTGCTCCATGGACACCGTGATAAGCTTGTCCACCTTGGTCTCCTGCAGCGTGTTCTCGGCAGGAACAATAGATTTGAGATCCTCCAGCTCTTCATCGGCCGAGTGAGAGTCATCAGTCTCAGGCAGCCAGTCCAGCTGAGGCAAACACACTGTCAGGCACCGTCCAGCTGAGGTAAACACACTTTCAGGCACCGTCCAGCTGAGGTAAACACACTGTCAGATACCATCCAGCTGCAGTAAACACACTGTCAGACACCGTCCACCTGAGGAAAACACACTGTCAGACACTTGTCCAGCTGAGGTGAACGCACTGCCAGACACCCTCCAGCTGAGGTAAGCACACTGTCAGACATCGTCCAGCTGAAATAAACACACTGTCAGACACTGTCCAGCTGAGGTAAACACACTGTCAGACACCGTCCAGTTGAGGTAAACACACTGTCAAACAGTCCAACTTAGGACGAGACTATCAGTCGCATTCCAAAATCGAATGTGCATGTTGCTGATTTACAAGGTCCAAGGCTGAGCTACGTGAGCTGCTTCCGAGGTCACTACAAATGTGCCACTTGAATCTTGCGGACTCAAGGCTTGTTTCATCACACCAACCGCACTCATTTCTTTGCCTATCGCATCTCCACAAAACTGGCACTTGAATCGTGCGCACTGAAGTTCGTTTCACCAGATGAACCGCATTGATCTCGTTGCCTATCGCTTGCCACACACCAAGCGACTTGGTTGAGCCGTTCAAGCTTCAGTTGGAGAGATCCGCTGTTGCAAAATGACATAACGGTGATCAGACAGCCACAGACAGTTTTAGAGACAGTGGGACCTCTCAGTGACGGAAGGCACATCCTGACGAGTTACTCGGCCAACAGCTGCAGCGAACCAGACTGAACAAACAGTTGCGGTGGCTTGGAGCCTGCGGCCTAGAGTGCGCCATGACCTGACTGACGTTGTAATCCAAACGTTATGAGTGATAATGAAGCTGGGCTATGGTTGCAATTCAAGAACTACACCCGGTCTCTGTGGGATCGGGACGGCTGGATGACGGCGGCGCCGCCTGCTTTGTTCGCTCTTCACTGCTGCCACTACACCACCCCCTCCCCCACCCCGGTCCGGAAAAGTCACTGCTGATCCGATTCAGGTGCTCGGCGGTGACACTAACGCTGCGCTATTTTTGAGATGACGTAATTATCACTCATTGCCTCCCACGACAAGGAATGAAAACATATCATTCGTTAGACATGACGGAAAAGAAATAAAAGTAAAAGAAACGACATGCCCCCTCATGTATGGAATCCTCCTGTCCAAAACAGTAAAACGCCATGCCAAATAAAATGGGAGGGAAACGATTTTAATTTTTTGTAGGAAAAAATTGGAGAAAATCTTTGCTCTCCCATATAAATGTACAAACTCAACGAAAATTCAAAATATGCAGTTTCAGATAATAAATCGATTTCTTTGAACGCAAAAAATCCTATACGACCGAACAATTAGTGATTCACCAGAATGTAAATTTCGTTCACACATCGATACGATAACACATTTCATAGCGAAATGCAGGACAGTGTCGCAGTCTTGGAATGTACTGATGCGCACACTGTGTCTAAAGAACGGAACGAGCCCGAATGTATGCGCAGATTACATACTGTTTGGATACATAGTGCAAGTGGTATTGTCAACTTTGTGTTATTGTTTGCGAAGCAGTACATAATAGGTAGGAAGATACGGGGAAATGGAAGAGTGTCACTGGAGAAATTGAGAGGAAAGATAGACATGCGTGAAATCGAAAAATGTACTGCATTTAAGAACGAAGCAATGGAAAAGTTTATGAATAGGTGGCAACCGCTTGCGCAAAATGATTACTTCCATTTATAAGTATGCTCATCTGTATGCGTAGGTGTGTGTGTGTGTGTGTGTGTGTGTGTGTGTGTGTGTGTGTGTGTGTGTGTGTGTGTGTGTGTGTGTGTGTAAGCTAGCTGTGCGACCATAGTCGGAAATAAAGCGCCGGTGCAATCCGGACAAAGGTGAAGAAAAAACGCTGTGCTACCAGCCTCTTGATGACAACGTGACTGCCTAAGAAGGAGCGCTGCACTGCGCGCGCCGCAACCACCGAACTGCCGGCTCTCCGTCGTCGGCAACCCCACACCACCGGAGGCCCACTGGACATGGCTGTCCGACCTGCGACCGGTACTGGTGGCGCTGTCCAGCCCGCGACCGGTACTGGTGGCGCTGTCCGACCTGCGACCGGTACTGGTGGCGCTGTCCGACCCACGACCGGTACTGGTGGCGCTGTCCGACCCCCGACCGGTACTGGTGGCGCTGTCCGACCCCCGACCGGTACTGGTGGCGCTGTCCGACCCCCGACCGGTACTGGTGGCGCTGTCCGACCCCCGACCGGTACTGGTGGCGCTGTCCGACCCTCCGACCGGTACTGGTGGCGCTGTCCGACCCCCGACCGGTACTGGTGGCGCTGTCCGACCCCGACCGGTACTGGTGGCGCTGTCCGACCCCGACCGGTACTGGTGGCGCTGTCCGACCCACGACCGGTACTGGTGGCGCTGTCCGACCCCCGACCGGTACTGGTGGCGCTGTCCGACCCACGACCGGTACTGGTGGCGCTGTCCGACCCACGACCGGTACTGGTGGCGCTGTCCGACCCCGACCGGTACTGGTGGCGCTGTCCGACCCCCGACCGGTACTGGTGGCGCTGTCCGACCCCCGACCGGTACTGGTGGCGCTGTCCGACCCACGACCGGTACTGGTGGCGCTGTCCGACCCACGACCGGTACTGGTGGCGCTGTCCGACCTCCGACCGGTACTGGTGGCGCTGTCCGACCCCCGACCGGTACTGGTGGCGCTGTCCGACCCCCGACCGGTACTGGTGGCGCTGTCCGACCCACGACCGGTACTGGTGG
Source organism: Imbricaverruca yamaguchii (assembly GCA_034440575.1). Lineage (NCBI taxonomy): Eukaryota > Metazoa > Arthropoda > Thecostraca > Neoverrucidae > Imbricaverruca > Imbricaverruca yamaguchii. The sequence continues at coordinate 406,203 of JAOTOL010001430.1, forward strand.
CGCTGTCCGACCCCGACCGGTACTGGTGGCGCTGTCCGACCCCGACCGGTACTGGTGGCTGTCCAGCCCGCGACCGGTACTGGTGGCGCTGCCCGACCCCGACCGGTACTGGTGGCGCTGTCCAGCCCGCGACCGGTACTGGTGGCGCTGTCCGACCCGCGACCGGTACTGGTGGCGCTGTCCGACCCACGACCGGTACTGGTGGCGCTGTCCGACCCCCGACCGGTACTGGTGGCGCTGTCCGACCCCCGACCGGTACTGGTGGCGCTGTCCGACCCACCGACGTACTGGTGGCGCTGTCCGACCCCCGACCGGTACTGGTGGCGCTGTCCGACCCCCGACCGGTACTGGTGGCGCTGTCCGACCCACGACCGGTACTGGTGGCGCTGTCCAGCCCGCGACCGGTACTGGTGGCGCTGTCCAACCTGCGACCGGTACTGGTGGCGCTGTCCGACCCACGACCGGTACTGGTGGCGCTATCCAGCCCGCGACCGGTACTGGTGGCACTGTCCGATGTACGACTGGTATTGGTGGCGCTGTCCGACCCCCGACCAGTACTGGTAGCGCTGTCCAGCTAGCGACCGGTACTGAACTGGGCAGCTCGGTTTCTGGACCTATGTAGCATGTTGGGATGAAGCAGTGGGTAACGAAGCAGATAGGTGACCCGCTCCCGATCTGGTGCTGTTCCGTAGCAGGCCGGCCCGTGTAAACACTCAGCTTCTGTTCACCGGCCGGGGAGGCCATCGCTGCTCTGAGTGTGGCGACTTATCGTCCGCCAGCGATGACTAATCCACTTGACAAATGCGGCTGATCTGGGCGATGCAAACGATTACAGTGGTTGGCCTACCCTTAGCTCAGCCTATTGCAATCTGAGTTACTATGCTGCATTCAAAGAGAGGTCAGCCCCCATTAGCTCGCCGGCATGTCAACACAGGTATTTGCAGATTCAGCTCAGTGCTTTATCGTACTACAATATACCTCACACCTGCGGGCTGTAAGCGTCTCGTTCTCTTTGCAAACGTTACTGTGCGTATATTCTGTTTAGGTGTGCTAAACGTATCTTACACCAAAACAGACCCACAAAACGGATCCCACCCACCTAGAAATTTCGTATCGGAAGTCATAAAATATTTTACATCTTTGGACACTCGGCCATCACTGTACTTCATGATATTAGTTAGAAGGAAGCGTGCTAGGTGCGCGAAATTGTTTGAGATGTCCCTACAATCATTGAACAAGATTGTTGAACTCTTTGAAAATTTCCTCATATATCAGGCGTATTTGTGATATCAGGATCATGTCTAACATCCCGAGAAACAATAACGAACATGGACCATCCAGAAAAAACGCGTACTAATTTGTTGAACTTTGCTGCCATACCCTGGCAATGTATGACAATAGGTGTTCTACGCAATTTCAATACTCATCCCTAAATTAACAGATGCATAAATGCGTAGATCATATGTAGATACAGAAAAAATTATTCAATCTATTTAATTATTTGGACTCCTCCCAGTCACCAGCCTCACGTCTTACCTCAGTGTCGCTATCCACGAAGTACCAGTGGAACATGACCGGCACCTTGGAGCTGTTGGCGATCTTGATTTTCCTGAAGCTTTCCATATCGTTGAGGATACAGCCGAATTCCACCTTGGTGGCACTAACGCTGAGGTTGGGGAAGCTGACAATCCCCGTCAACGTCACCTCGTCCTGCCAAAAACTGTCGTCACCACCAACTCGCCCTGTCGCCACACCACATCACGCTGTAGCCAAAATCACTCTTAACTTCAGCACCACATGAGTCCGCTGTCATCGCCATCTCGTCCTGCCTCCGCAATGATCTCGTCCTGAGCAATGAACACATCCCATCTTACCGTCAATACCACCTCGTCCTGCCGCCATAACTATCCCGTCATGTCGGTACGCTCTGGTCTGCTGTCAATACCGCCATAACTATCTCATGTTGCCGGTACATGTTGGTCTGCTGTCAATACCGCCATAACTATCTCATGTTGCTGGTACATGCTGGTCTGCTGTCAATACCGCCATAACTATCTCATGTTGCCGGTACATGCTGGTCTGCTGTCAATACCGCCATAACTATCTCATGTTGCCGGTACGTTCTGGTCTGCTGTCAATACCGCCATAACTATCTCATGTTGCCGGTACATGCTGGTCTGCTGTCAATACCGCCATAACTATCTCGTCATGTTGCTGGCACATTCTGTTCCGCTGCCAATACCACCTCTGTCGTGACTGGATATAGCCGCCCGTGAGGTACCTCTTTGTGGACTTGTGACTGGATAGACCCGCCCGTACTGCACCTTTCTGTGGACTAGTGGTTGGATAGACCAGCTTGAGCGGCACCTTTCTGTGGACTAGTGGCAGGATAGACCTGCCCGTGCCGCACCTCTTTGTGGACTCATGGCTAGACAGACCCGCCCGTGCGGTACCTCTGCGAACTCACGGCTGGATAGGCCCGCCTGCGAGGCACCATCCTGTGGACTCTACGATTCACAGACCAGCCTTGGCCGCGATACCGATGGAACTGACACAGTGGGGGTGCTCCTTGTAGGTGATGACGAGTTTGTCGCAGATGTAGCGGCTGGTCAGTCCAATCTCGTAATCGGGGTCGAACAGCACTTCCAGCGTCAGTCGGTAATTGACTCTGGTGAGAAGAAAACAGACACCCATGTATCTTCCTGCGATGGCGAGAAATACTGGCAACAATCGACAGCTGGGACATCTCTCTGGGATAGTGGGTTACACTGGTGACAGGAGGTTAGTACATCTTCCTGGGATGGTGAGGTAGACTGGCGACAGCAGAATGTTAGTGTAACTCCCTGAGGTGACATCAGATAATGGTGACAGCAGAGAGTATGTCCGTCTCCCTGGGATGGTAAGGGAGACTGGTGACAGCAGACAGTCTGTACGCCTCCATGGGATGGTAAGCGCGGCTGGCGATCAAGCCAAAATAATCGCACAGAAATATAGTTGATATTTGGTTGGTCGGAACATCAGTGCAACATTACTATGAGTTGATGCACCTCCGAGAACAATCGATAAGTGGATTGTGAGCTGAGCCAAACCCGGCCACCGAACGATGGCGTGACGCGCTGTGATGGCGCTCCCGGGCACTAGTCGTGCACCGTCACACACCTGCAGACCATCTGCAGGTCAACCAACAGCAGTGTTAAAATAATGATTTCTCGCTAGATGTGAGATGTCGAGACGAATACACCAGGATGTCGAAATCGTCATGGAAATAATCATATTACAAGATCTGCCAAGCACTGCAAACCCAGCTTCGAGGACATTGCGTTGACATCACCGTTCCCACTTTGCGTTGCGAGAGGTACCCAATTGGGTGACACTGATAACCACGATAAAGATACAAACAAACGTGCTATAAACTTGCAATGTGTAACGTAGCATATCGTAGGCAATCTCTTCACCTGGAATTGCGCTACAGAATGTCTGTTTTGACGATCCCATATCCGCTATGATGAGCATAAGCATGATACTCGTAAACGGAATACAGCAAGAAACAAGGAATTAATTATTCACAAACACTCCCCACCAGGCACGATGATGTTGATATTCCTTTGTGGAGGATGTCGATTCAGTATTCAGTAATTGGTATATTCCATCCTATTTTGTGAGTGATTTATAACTGACCAACAGTCGGACGGGAATAACTTAACGAAAGATGGACCTGCATAGTGGAACAGAAAATACCTACAAGAAAAATGGTACCATCTGCAACGCTCACATACAGGATCGGAAATTCTACCAGAGCATTAAGCACGTAAAGACAAGAAAATCGACACAGAGAAGCACTCCTACTTCGCTGTCGCTGTCGCTGTAGACGAAACCCAGTAAACAAAGCTGTGTCACAAATCCATGATGAAAGTCGAAGTGAATTATCATCAACGCATTTTCAAATATGCGAATACTAATAAGGAGGCATGATCTATTCCCATTAACTTCCCTAACTATACTCGGTTTGAGCATGTGCCCCTGTACTATATTGGGATTGAGACAATTTATACCGGGCTATGCAACAGAAATCACGTGGACTTTCAGGAGGATAATGTTTCACTCATTGTGAAATCAATTGGTTGACTGACCCCAATTCGAAGTCGAGCTCGGCCGACAGGCCTCCGCTGAGGTTTCGCAGCAGAAATGGGTACTGGGTACGGATGTGCGCAGTCAGTGCCAGCGGCGAGTGGTTGGTCAACACCACACTCTCTGGGAATGCAGAAACAACTGGTGGTGCTCTGGCATACACTACACGACGTCCTACCCGGAATCAGAAACAGCTAGCATGTGCGTCAGGCCGTATTGCACAGAGTAACACAAACGCATCTAACACGCGCACACAAACGCAACCATAGCGCCAAGATCCATTCTCGATTTGGTGCAGGAAACGTTTTATAAGGAAGCTTCATAGGAGAAATATGATTTGACTTTGTCATATCATATTATATAATAGTATGCTATCATCGTAGCATAATAGCATACTATATTATGTAGCATGATATTATGTATATTAGTATATTATGTATATTAGTATATTATGTATATTAGTATATAGTATATTATGTAGCATACTATACTATCGTAGCATGATAGCATACTATCATAGTAGCATAATAGCATACTATGTATAAAGCTGAAACGGATCAGAGGTGGGAAACTCCTACATATTCCTTTCGATAAAACAAATCGGTTAAGTGAGCGAAACAAAAATGTTGAGTTTTCCTGAAGCAATGCGCCAGAGTAAGGCACCAATACCACCAAAAAGGTCCGACAGGAAACAGAAGTTTGTGTTGTTGCGTGCGATTTCCACACTAAAATTCAGAACACTAAAAGCACCCTCACACTACAAACACATACGCACGCAGACACACACACACACACACACACACACACACACACACACACACACACACACACACACACACACACACACGCACGCACGCACGCACGCAGCGCACACGCAGCACGCACGCACGCACGCACGCACGCACGCACGCACGCACGCACGCACGCACGCACGCACGCACGCACGCACGCACGCACGCACGCACGCACGCACGCACGCACGCACGCACGCACGCACGCACGCACGCACGCACGCACGCACGCACGCACGCACACGCACACGCACACGCACACGCACACGCACACGCACACGCACACGCACGCACGCACACACAGACACACACACACACACACGTGTGCTAAGGTTGAAACCAAAATCCTGAAGAGTGAGAAGTGTTAATGCTGCTAAGTTCTGATGTCTGTATTGTGAACTTATCCCATTGAACTGTGAGTTCAATGGGATATTCCATATGAACTCCTCTAGAATTGTAAATGGCGCGAAATGTGTTCGGAACTCAAAATGTGACAGATAGTTTCAGGTGAGGCACCCATTCTTTCAAAGGGAGTGTTTCGTACAAAAGTGAGGGGACGAGCCGTCTGCCCAATCTACATTGTTGGAAATTAAATGAGAACCCGTGCCAAGACAGGAAAGAAATACGTTTTGCCACTCGCCGAATTGGAGCTCCGTGTCTGCCTTCGCCACATACTTAGACACGAAAATCTACAGCGAAGCCTTCGACTTACCAGACATCTGCTCACTAAACTGGACCCCGGGTATCTGCTTGCGCTGAAAGTCCAATTGTCGGCGCGAAAACTCGATGTCTGGCGATATGAAGTCGGCAGCCACCACAAGGCGCTTGAGCACCGTCTTACCAGCGGAGGTGCCGACCATGGCGGTGCAACTCACCTCCTCGCGCCTCGCGCTCACGCTGTCGGACGGTAACGACTGTCAGACACAGCCGACAGCCGACAGCCATCAGCCGCTCTTTCCGCTCTCTCCAGCCGACCAGGCAGTCGTGACTCGCCACAAACATCAACACCACCACAACCACAACAGAGTATCAGACCTGCCGCTGGTGTCCCCTCATTCCCTTGTGATATTGTGATTTCAAGTATTTCCATTTCAAGTATTTCCAGCTAATTTGTTGAAGCAGACAAATGAAAATAGTCACAAGGACAGCGAAAGCATAGGGGAAAAGACGCGCCTAGCCTAACAACAAAAGGCTAGGAGGAGCAAGGCTCTCAACCTTTGCACCCAGACCCGCTCCTAAAAATAACTGATGCATTTCATATTAGCAGAAAACATGATAAAAACTCGTAGTAGCTCATGTCTTATAATGTATTACTATGAACGTATCTTAATACGGTGTGCTTAATTTTCGAAGAAATCGCATATTAACCTCAACTGTGATACTCCGTGGTGCCACGACCAGAATGCCGACAGCCCTTACCCCGCAATGAATGCAACAGGATACAAATAAAAACTAAATGAGAACACGAGCTCACCTCTCACAATAGGCCTCCAAGGTGAAACTTTGTGTTTCACCCGGATAGACATCGACTCTTCTGGGCGTAACTCGGAAGACCGGCGCTTGTCCAGTAACACGACGTCCCAATCTGCCAAAACCAAACGCTCGGTATTGGACAGCAGCCACCCAGTGGCGTAGCCAGGGGGAAGAAGGGACAGCTTCCTGAAGGGTTGGGAAGGGGCCCTTCAGGCAACCGTATTGAGAGCCCAGCAAGCGTCTCTCAAGGCAGTACAGTGGCCCGAAAGAGCTCCTTGTTCCGACGTGAATTCCTCTGAACCGACGCAAGGGGTCCTCGGCTGGCGGCCCAGGACAGTATCGCCAAGCCGAATAAATGGCCCATGACCTGATGGAGGCCCAAGTGTTTGAAAAGGAGACCGCGGCTTAAAAAAGAGGCCCTGAGTCAGCAAAGAAAACCCCTGATACGAATGGGGCTAGTTATCAGAGAGGACCTCGGGCCGCCAGAAAGGACTTCTTGGTCGTTTCTGACAATCGCGCTGCTTAATATAATGGTGTTCGACTGAAATCGTAACTTCGCCAAGTAGATCAACTTCTACGCTTTCGACTGCCATGACACGTCATATGCAGCACTTAAGTCAATATGTTTGACTTATTTGAGCTCATCTTGCTGATCTATGTCGCTTGCCGCCAAAAGCAACGAAATCGGCCCGTAACTCTTCAAGCCAAGCAGGGGTAGAATCTGCCCCCTCTCCTAGTGACGCGGGTTCGGCTGTTAATTCCAATGGTGTGTAGGTTAACAATAAGCCGGATGGACGTTGCTTGAAAAAAAGCTAATTGGTTTCGGTGTCCTCACTTCCTGGAACGTTTTTGTTCGGTCCGGAACGTGGGAACAATCTCGGAATTAAGAAAATAGGAAAAATTCATATTGAAGACATAACTTTTTTCTTCAAATAGCGCCATGTGCTTACTGTTAAAGAAAACATCGAGCGGTAGTTATCCACACCCCACACATCCACGCACACACACACTCACCCTCTACCACACCCTACTTCCTTGGTTCTACTGCTCTTAATCCATATATCTTGAAGGTGTCCAAGACCCAATTACAAACTTGAAAAACAAACACCACAGTAATATCAGAAGAGAAGCATTGTGAAAGGAAGGGAAGATCAGTCGCGACACAGGTGCTCAAATTGCTGACAAAAACAATAAAGCTAATAAACGTGTGTAAATCTCGAAAGGCGATCACCAAGAGAACGTATCATTGGGCTATTAACCAATAGTACCGAATACGTGCAATAACCAAATATCATGGAATGCAAAATATTTTCATCAAATATATCAAATATATCAAGTCTTCCATATCAAGGGACTAGGGTTTACCCAGTCGCTGGCGTTGAAAGCGGAAATAGTTCAAAAGAAACTCAAAGTTGTCCTCATTATCCGTCAGTAAGAGCAAAACTGACGGGAAAAATGATATGCGTATTAAGCCGGTGTACAGCATTATGCACGCATATTTCGAAGTATGCTTGTTTCAGCGTGTTCTCAATCTAGACTTCCAGCATTCAATGACATTACATTACAAACCACAAAGTATGACTACATTCCTCCGGAGACTCAGAATTATCCCCACCTCATTGCCAGCATGTTGACACTGCGTGTGGTCTAGGCGGATCCGACGCTGGGAGGCTGAGTTATCAGAGCCCTGGACGCCCCACTACGACCCCGACCGCTGCGAGGTTTACACTTCACAGCGACGCCAATAAATAGGTTGATAGGTTCCTTAAGGATATAGTATCTCAAACTGAAATGCTTTTTTTATTCGCCGCATTTCCAATGTTTTTTATATCTAGCATGAAGGTGAAACCGCTCACACTCTGAACAATAAATTTAACTGTCCGAAAGTACGCTGCATAAAACACGTATTCACAAACGGTCATGCAGATAGATCAGATGGTCGGATGAGATAATAGACCAATAATAGGCCACATCAGGAAGGCAACAAAAGGAAAAATGATCACAACTAATAAAAATTGTACATCCTCGTTGCTGATACAAAATTAAATGCTGAAAACGATACACGTGAAGATATATATGGGCGAGTTCTTTCCTTCGATTTTTCGTACTTTACATGAACAAAAAGTTGATTTGCCTTAATATTCATTACATTAATAATGATAACCAAGTGAATTCAACAATTTTCAGTTCTGATCTCGGGGCAGATATTGTATATGACTTTATGACAATGTTTAGAAAACAGTGTACTAAGAATGTATTGCAGGCGACAAACCAGAAGCATTCTGAATAACGTGTTTGCATACTTTCATTTCACCTGTATTTGTAGTTTATCTAGACTTAGAAGTGAGATACTAGTTCTGTTGATGATTTCATAAATAAGTCAATACAAAATAAAATATATACATAGTCGTATTACAACTAATGGAAAATACAGGAATATGTAACAGCCAAATAAGAGTCAATGTCCCACCCCGTGTTTGGCAACTGCACAATACGTCTGCTGGTGTGAGTGTGCAGGTCTCACTTGACGTTTGATGTGCGCGACATATTGGCCAGTGACATCATGGACTGATCCACAACGCCATCGTTTGACCACACCAGCTGATGGTAACGGTGGCCCATGTTGCAGGCTGTGAATGTCCGCGTCACCGGAGACTTGCTGAAACGGACACCCAGATACTCAAACACGCCGGCAGGTTGGCAGGTCGGTCGCAACACTCAACAGACCCGCTCAGCGTGCATCGGAACCGCCCACGTTGGCAGGCCATAGCAACATGGCAGCTACGCAACCTTGACAGCCTTGGTCAGCTGTAACATCATGAGCACCAGTTACGCCCAAGGTGATGCAGAAGTACAACATATAGCTGATGAGAATGTGAATTTCAGGGATGTACCGTACCACAGCGGTCATTTACACCGCCGGCAAAGGTTAGCGGGTAGCTTTTGATATCCGTACATAGTGCAAAAGTAGATGCGCCAAAATAGCGCCACCCTGATTAACTGCCCCTCTTTGAGCCCCGATTATGTCCCAATGCTGCTGGGATTCATATATATATATATATATATATATATATATATATGCATAAATATATATATATATATATATATATATATATATATATATATATATATATATATATATATATATGCATATAAACATAAAGACATAAAAGATTAGTGCAACTATGAGCCACAAGGGCCCTTCTTGGTTGCAGTCTGTACACTGAACCAGTTGCCCACCAAATCTGTCAATCAGCCCTCCCTGTAATACTGAAATGCAAGCCCTCTATTCTTATAATGATTGTCTATGCTGTCTTTGAAGATGTTCAATGTGCTGCTACTGACGATGTTTTCTGGCAGCTGGTTCCAGTGTTCCACTACCCTGTTGGTGAAGAAAGTTTGCCTTAGCCTTGTTCTGCTGTGGTTAACTTTAATTTGGAATTTATGACCTCTAACTGCATCATTTCTGTTAAATTCAAACATTTCCCCAAGGTATCCCCTATCCAGACCATTGACAAATTTAAAGACCTCGATGAGATCTCCTCTCAGCCTTCTATATCTAAGTGAAAACATACTCAATTTCTTCAATCTTTCCTCATATGCCAGGTTGCTTATGCCACTAACCATTTTTGTAGCCCTCTTTTGTACTCTCTCTAAAAGCCAACAATCTTTTTCATAGCTAGGAGACCAAGCTTGGATGCAGTATTCCAAATGTGGCCTGACGTATGCACAGTAAAGCTTCCTGATCACTTCCTAACTTCTGTATGATACATTCCTATTTATTGCCCCGAGCATTCTCAGTGCCTTCTTCCTGGCTTCCTTGGTCTGTTCTGATATACATATATATATATATATACATATATATATATATATATATATATATATATATATATATATATATATATATATATATATATATATATATATATATATATATATATATATTTATAAACAGATATATAGACAGATAGACATGCAACAGAGGACCGTATTCTTTGGGATAAAAAATGTAGGGCAGTGTAACCTCAATCATGAACAATTGTGTTCCCAGTTGCGCACAAATGGCAGTGAGAATACAAAGATGAAAACAAACAATGATTAGGCGGTAGGCAGGTAGAAATTGAGCGAGCGGCCACCAACTCATCATGCAGGCTATGTGAAGGCTAATAGCGTCAGATAGGTCAGAAGGCAAAACGGCAGGCTGACAAGAACGACTTCATGTTCTACACGTTTTCCACGGCACTTTTACCAGGCTACCAGATCGATTGTCGCTAGTTTTGCACCAGTACGCCCCGCGAAAAAAAAAAGCACCGTCAACTATGTCACATCGCCGTTCTAGCTGTTCATTGTAATTGACTGAAGTCCAATAGGTTTAGCACTTCGGCCTAAACTCAGTTTTTTTTGCGTGCGATGCGCACAAGAATATCTATCGCGTTCGCTGAAGCAAAAGCATCATTATTTTCAAATTAATCCACAAGATAAAATGCAGCAAAGGAACGTTTGCGCGGGAGGGGCATACGGGGCAGTTAGTTAGTTATTTGGGTTTGAACGGCGCATCGACTGCAGATGGGGTAGTCGGGACGAGAGGGCGAGTCGAGATTATAACAGAGTCAATGGTGGGCACCAGAGGAAGAACGCACACAACAGTTGTTTTTGTACACTAATATTTGGCTTCGGTAGTAGTGATGTTTCAGTGATGACACTGTCATGTCTACTTAGCTAAGCGATGACGCGCTACCTACATCTTACGTGTATTGGGAACGGGATGAAGGATGTGCTAAGAATCAAAACTGAAATGTGTGACTCTTGTCCAACGCGACAGAGTAGTCAAGACACCGATTTCTAGATCTCTACTCTTCTGGCCGGTGGTGCAGTGGTTATCGCCCTTGTCTCGAAGGGTTGTGGTTTCCAGGCTCACTTGGCTTCTCGAACGTCCCGCTCTTGAGCAACGATTTGGCATGAGGGAGAAGCAACCATACATAGCAAAACCAGCTGATTGCGCCGTAAAGTACTCGACCCATTTCCCTTTTCGTATCGGGATAGGCGGAGACTAGGAAGGAATTATCAGCGGGAGGGAGTCCGCATTGTCGGTTGTGGGCGCGAAATGGGACTCGAGCAGCCAAGACACGTCCTGTGGACCAAGGCACACCGAGGAAAATATTGCTAGGCCGGTGGCCGTTCGCTCGCATTGCATCGGAGGTCACCGGGTCACGTGACCGGGGGTGACCTCACCCCAGGCGATTGGTGCGACTTAGGGCGAGGTTGGGACGCGACTACGTCGACCGGTGGTGGCAGTCGGTGTTCAGGGACTGGACGGTGAGGAGTTGGAGAGGCACGATGGGAGAAGAGGTAGCAGTGCCTGGTAGGTGGCCTGCTAGAGGCGACTCAGCCGTATATGATCATTCGTTTATAGGAGTAGGATTGATGGGAGCGTGCCGTTAGCCTGTGTTGTGGAAGTAGGACTGTGCTTACTGGTGGCAGGTGCGACAGGTGCTGGTATCTGCTGATGGCAGGCCAGCCGCGAGTGGCTGTTGGGACAACGGCGTTAGAGCAACTGGGGAGTGCGTCATTGTTATGCGCTGATGCGCGAACGTGGTTAGGCTCATGCTAAACTAATTTATTCATTACGTTTCGAGTCCAAGACTGTTCAGTTGAACAGACGAGAAGGCAACGTAACAATATGATAATTACCAGTGTAATAATGTCGGTTGCAAACAAAAGCGTACACCACGCAGTATTTACGTCGATCAGTGTTGATCGCTGGCGACGTTGCTATCTTCAGGGCGGGATGGTGAAAATATCGGCCAAAACGGCAGATTCGGAGGACGCACTCACCAAAAGACGGGCCCCAGGTCTACGATGGAGCTTACTGGAGGCTCAAACCGGATGCTGGAGCCACGTCCCTGAGCCGACACAGGTATCTCCCAGGTGCCGCTGTCCTGTGCACACACAGAGCCACTCTGGCGTCACGGGTACATGCACAGTGTAATCTCACTGGTACAGATGCACTGGGGTGTCACGAGTACAGTCACCGAGGTGCCGCGGGTGCAGAGCCGCAGTTGTCCCCGGTGCAGAGTTACTTAAGTGATACGGGTGCAGACAGCGTTGTCCCAGGTACAGTCGTTGAGGTGCAATGGGTGCAGAGCCAGAATTTTCCCGGGTGTAGTCGCTGAGGCGCCATGGATGCAGAGTCACACAGTCGTCACGGTCCGGACATACTGTAGCCCATGGGTGTAAACACCCTGAGGTGTCGAGGTACGCACGCACACACACACACACACGCACGCACACACGCACGCACGCGCGCACAGTCGCGCGCACACGCACACACACGCACACAATGAAGAGTCCTGCACACATGGCACATTGCATTGTGCCGCCAGGCCATGTGCCCAGTGCCCACCTGCACGGTGACAACGAGCACGTCGTAGAAGTGGAGCGGGTCGTCCAGCACGGCCGTCAGGCGCACCGACAACGTCTGCTCGGCGCCGATGGTCGATTCAGTCGGAGAGATGGTCCAGTAGTTGCTGGACCGCTGCTGCTCCCGGAAACACACACGCCGCTCAACCCTCCACGTGCAGTTCAAACGTACACTCCTGGCTAATAGTTCGGCTATGCCAGTAATTGTGCCAGTATGACCAAGGTAAAACAAAGCAATCTAATTCAAATGCAACACCAAGATGAAAAAATGAATAGCGCAGGCCACCCAGGGCAAGTCAAGGCAGGATAGGTGAGAATGAAAACTCCAATATATAACAGCCCGCGCCACATAAAAGCATGCATGCTAAATGTGTCCAGTCGAATAGCATGACTGGTGATCTTCATCCGTTGACCTCGATGTAACTCGGCCGAGGTTAACTGCCCGGCATGAAGCAATCCTACGTGACATCCTATCTTCAAACCTCAGCCACCTACCACTTGTGAAGTCATCCAATGGGTTCATCTGATTGTGGAATGTCAATGGAAGTTTACAGTTGTCTAATTTCAAACAAATAGAAGCTTGGGAATAATGCTTCAGTGATATTTCCCGGAAAATTGTCATTGAGACTCCATGAGAGATCCAAGTAACATGATAACTCTAAATGCGCTATCAAGAGCATCACAAAACTAACTAAAAATATTTTAAACACTCGGCCTTTTGTACATATCCGACTCACCGCACATACCACATGGTCGATTTTCAAATTTCATGTCACTTCTCAAATTAAGCCTATTCAACAACACTTCTTTTTAACAAGGAAGTGAAATATCTCATGTCTGGCCGAATCGGGGCGCAGTTCAAAGAACAAATAACGGTCTATCAACATTCACAGTACATCAGTGCCCATTATGTACTGTACGCCGCATTGTTAATCCGGTTTCCACCGTTGCTTCAGAATGTGTTCTCGCTTCTCAGTTAATGAGTCATTAGTGAGAACCTTTGGGCCATCTTCACCCGAAATCGCGAATTATCGGAGACTAACCTCGCTTACTGACCCGCACATGGGTAGTGTTGGGTGTGGCAAGATGATAAACAACCTAGCTAACCTCCTTACATGAGCAAGTGAAATTCCCACGATGGTCACAAATCATTGACCGGGCTTGATTTCTGATAACCTTCATCGGCTTGATTCATTCTGGGGCTAATTTAGACGATAAACCGAATTTTACAGCCACCTTTGGGTGCTTTCGAGCACCATCTCAGAAGCTTCCAAAATGAGGTAAACATTTTGACCTCACTTGACTTTTGACCTATGGACCGAGTTGTAACAAATCGGGCATCGTTAGTATCCTACGATATTTGGAAATACATGTTTCATGTTCGCATAAGTTGTGATTTTTGCACTCGTAACTACTATATGTGAAAATTTTATATTTTTGCTGGAAAAGTGACCTTTAAACTTAATTGTCACGCTAATCATCAGAAATTCTTTAAACTGACATGGGACGGTCAATCACTTACTCCAAATATTAAAAGTTAATCGCGATACTTCGTTGCATGCAACACAGTGGTTAATGTCTATGCGATTTTGTCTCTTGCACTCCAGGTTTGGAAACGCTGAGGTATCGCAGCAATCCCTATCTCCCCCGTATTGAGAAGGTGGCAGACTGCCGTAAACAAGCAAAGCTTAATGAGCGTCGGTCTCGTGATGCTTGGCTAGTGATGCCACTTCTCACCAGTAATTGTAATGCTTCTAGACGGCGATAGAAGAACATGAGTTCTGACACATTATTACGGTCTCTTCTTGCCTGATATTACTGCGTTCAAATCATATGTATGACTAGCGATTGGTGGACTACGATTACTATGGATTCGGCCATGACTATGGCTTTCAAATAATATTGTTGGGCATAACTAATTGGGGGTTTTAGGGTGCGTCAACCCATGTGGATTATATTGCTTGGGCATAACTAAAAAATGCAGACATGGTGCGACGACGGCAAGTGAAAGAGGAAATGCGAGATGCAGCCGAGCCCAGTAAGGCTTGACCACAACTCCATCGCAGCCGTCACACCTCACCAAACTACAACCTTTCTGCCTCAACCAGAGCCGTCCTATTCCCGCATCAGTCATCCGTCTCTCGCATCACAGCCGTCCCATCACGCATCACAGCCCCCCATCACAGTCGTCCATGCTCCGTCACAGTGCACCTTCTCTGTGCCAGCCCAGTGTAACGCAGCCGCAGGCGGTGCCGGCTGTGGTGGAGCGGTAGCGGCGACGGTGAACCACTGACCATGGTGGCCGTCATGGTGGCCGGCACGGGTGCCTGGTTACTGATGGTGACCGTCTTGTGGTGTGGAGTCAGCACAGGAATCACACCCCAGTCCAGACTGGGCGGCTGAAGGTCAATGACGGGACCCTGGCTGACGACGCGCACCAGAACCTGCAGCGGCTCCGGGCGGCCAAACACGGCCAATCTGCGACACACGTCGGCATTCATCGGTCTGATGCACTCAATACGGCACTGTCTCCATGGTCTGATACATACAGTCCGGTAATGTCTCACTGGCCTGATACACACAGTCCGGCACTGTCTCACTGGCCTGATCTATACAGTCCGACACTGTCTCACTGGCCTGATACACACAGTCGGGCACTGTCTCACTAGCCTGACACACCCGACCCAGCACTGTCACTGGCCTGATACATACAGCCCTGCCTGGCTTGAAGCACCATCACGATTATTTATGATTAGACAATTGAGTGCATTTTACATGCAGGAAAAATCTTATTTGAATCCATGTAATCTGAACACCCATTTGTATCGCACCCGAAACGCTGATTCACCCACATGAAACATCGATCTTGGGACTGACTGAAGACACTACAATTCGTACCTCACTGTCTACTGTATTCACCGCCACGAAGACATTTCCACACAATGATACAGGACCTGGTCAATCCCCAATTAACTTTACACAATCCTTATTGAAACAACATAAATAATAATTGATGCCAACAAGAGTAGCAGATGCGCTACATGTGACATTCACGGCGAGGGGCTGGCAAGATGCAGCCAGACGGGGGTGAGACCTCGTGATGGTCCAAAGGCAGTGTCGCACTGAATCAGTAAGCTTACGAGCGGCGCCTATAGTCACGGGGTTTGTAGACTTTGCCGCCAATGGCATGCTTAGCATCCATATAAATTGCGTCGCACGTCGGGCAACATCATGGGGACGGCCGAATGTCGACCGACCTGATGGGTACGACGAGGCTGCCCAGCGCCTGCAGCTGCACGGTGAACGGCACGGTGCACGAGGAGTGCGGCTCCAGTACGCCGGTCGGCTCGACACAGCTGTACGTCACGCCCGGAAAATCGATACACTGACGGCACACGGCGGCACGCGTTACACCACAGACCAGTGCGCCTCCAGGACTTTAAGCGTAATTCATCAGTTCGCTGTCCCACCAGCCACTTAGGAATGTCGGTAGCTCAGTGGTTGAGCTCGCCTGGCTGGCGTCTGGCTCGCCAGAGGTACGGGATTCGATTCCCCGCGATGCACGCCCTTCCTGTAGGGTGAGAGGCAGGCGACACCACATGGCCTCAGCTGCTATGTGGGTCGTAAAGCCGCAATCCAATCCAACCAGCCCCACACACACACGCGCACGCACGCACGCACAAACAAACATATATATATATATACATATATATACATATATATATATATATATATATATATATATATATATATATATATATATATATATATATATATATATATATATATATATATATATATATATATATATATATATATATTGTGTAACTAGTGTGTACCATTAATGCCCAATTATACTCAGTCCTGAAATGCCTTAAGATGTAAGTAGCTTTTGTACCTGTCCCAAGGGAATTCCAAGACAACATTTGTATTGTGGCCAATTTTATCCAGTAAAAGGAAAGATGGGGAGGGTAGTAAGATGTATCGTGCTTTGCTACACCGAGCTTCTTTTCACCCACCGGAAGCTTAACGTACTAAGGCCACGCAAGTGCGGAATGTCACACGGGTCTACATATTAGTGGGTAAGCAAAAAATATGATTGTTGGGTGTACACAGCAGGGTGATAGTGCCTACAAAGCAGAGCAGCATGCAATGTTCCAGGCAGACGCACATTCTATAATAGCCCCGGAACAGTACCACCTCCCGTAGTGGTCCCGGCCAGACCTACCTACCGTAGCAGTCCTGGGAAAGACCCACCTGGGGATAAAATATTGGGTTAGGCGTTTGATGTCGAAACGAGCATAGCAGGATGTCGATATTCGACATGTAACTAGTGTAATATAAAATGTTTTTGATGTCTTTCAGGCTCAGATATCAGTCGACGGTGACGGTAATTACGACTGGACTTTCATAATTTGCTTTGACATTCATCATTTAAGAAGAGCTATATTCGGGACAGGGAGAATAATAATCGCTATAAGCTGGTATTGTACGCCATATCACATTATAGGTCATCCCCTTGCCTGAAATTGCACGGCAAAATGTTTGTGTATCCCCATTCACTATCGAGGGCATGTACACGCAATTTATAAACGAGATACTATTAGAAAGTAGACATGGATACTTCATATCAAGGAGTAAGATGTCAATATTTATTGGAGAAAAATGTCGATTGAGTGCTCAGAAAGTGGTATATTCCATCGTATTTCACGAATAATCTATCACTGAACCCACCCCCGTAGCAGTCCCGAGACAGACCCACTTACCGTGATAGTCCAGGGACAGACCAACCTCCTGTAGCAGCCCCAGGGCAGACCCACCTACTGTAGCAGTCCCGAGGCAGACCCACCTCTCACGGCAGTCCCGGGGCAGGCCCACCACCTGCAGCAGTTCCGGGGCAGGCCCACGTCTCACGGCAGTCCCGGGGCAGACCCACTTCTTGCAGCAGTCCTGAGGCAGACCCACCTCTCACGGCAGTCCCGGGGCAGGCCCACCACCTGTAGCAGTTCCGGGGCAGGCCCACCTCTCACGGCAGTCCCGGGGCAGACCCACCTCTCACGGCAGTCCCGGAGCAGACCCACCTACTGTAGCAGTCCCGAGGCAGGCCCACCTCTCACGGCAGTCCCGGGGCAGGCCCACCACCTGTAGCAGTTCCGGGGCAGACCCACCTCTCACGGCAGTCCCGGGGCAGACCACCTCTCACGGCAGTCCCGAGGCAGACCCACCTCTCACGGCAGTTCCGGGGCAGACCACTTCCTGCGGCAGTCCCGGGGCAGACCCACCTCCTGCGGCAGCACAAAGTAGCGGGCGGACACGGCCGAGGCATTGACGAGCGTCACTGTGCCGTCTGCCGCGCATCCCTTGAAGTGTCGGCCCAGCAGCACGTCTGGCGCGCGCAGTCGCACATCGGGCGCAGTGCACTCGGCGCTCAGTGGGATCGAGTAGAGCGCCTCCTCCACACCATCAATGTCCACCAGCAGCTGCGTGGCCAGGTGCCGTGACGTATTCGGCACCAGCTCCACCTGTCTCAGCGGTACAGTTAGCTGGCACAGCCAGTTTTGAGGGTTGTATGACATTGACAGATCAGTTGGCCTGGTGACCGCTTACATCGACAGCTCGAGGTGGAACGCTGGTACCACCAGCTCTGGCCAAATCTTATCATTTAGCTCGAAGGATGACTAGCAATTATCCAGAATGGTTTATGCCGTTAGAAGACCTTGTGTAGTGACGCCACGCATGAAGGGAATGAAGTTCATTCTCTTTTTTTTAATCAGACCGAGAAGTGAGGTAGACTCAGCAATGACAATGTGTTCGGCCACGCGCCACACCTCACATCACCGTGCTCGCGATCGGTTTGTGAGCCCGGACGACCTGGCCCCGGAGCTGGCGGCCCTGTCACGTGACGGACCTTGGGCACGGCAGTGCTGTCTGGTGCGGGCGCCTTCAACAACACGCTCACTACTGTCTCACGGTCACCATCACGGTCACAGTCATGGTCTCACGGTCACAATCTCACGTTCGGCAGTACACATGGGCAGACTCACGAAACTGTGCTGTTGCTTAATATTATGATCATGCTGGGCCTCACTGCTACATGTTCATTGCGACACTGTAGCCTCACTGCTACATGTCCCAGACTAATCGACCACTTGGTCAGACATTAGACTGAGTCCAACTGGACCTGAAATCGAGTCCGGACTCATGGCCTTCTTAATCAGACCCGGTATCACCCATTTAGAATGGTAGGATCGGATTCGTAATTTTTGTGGAAAACAGAGGACTCAGACTTGGAATCAGTCACGTCATGACTTGGAATGGGACTGAGGTTTTGAAGCTGGACTCAGACCTATGGTAATGGCCACTTTCCCCACTGAACCAGGCCATTAGTAACCAGTGTCGCTACGGGCTTTCGATATGGGAACTGGACGAAATGGTTGATCCTGGGTCCAAATTTTTACCTAAAATAACCTGACCTAATTATGGCCTCATGATGACCCAAGGGGTTGATGCTCCGACGAAAGAATTTTCGGATAGGTCAACCAGTTCAGCTTAAGCAACCCTCACTAAGAAGTTGATTCAATGCGATGTATGCCCAATAAGTGTAATGACTAGAAGGTATAAATGCTTTGGAACTCGCTGAGCCGGTGTTGCAACAATGGCGGGAGCAGAGCGACACCCGCCACAACCAAATTTCCAAAGAATTTCTGATTTTACGTCATGTGTTTTGCACAAATAAAAACATCCAAAAATGTTTCACCAACAAACTGGGCGATAGTTACTTTGCTCCCGCGTTCTGGTCTCCAGCCGTCAAGACAAGACTCTCCATGCATGGCCCTACTTTTAACTTCAAGCTGGTTTGCGGGCCTCACTCAGTAGCTTGTGGCGATCTTGGGAGATCTGAAGGAAAATATATAATAGGGAACCGGAAACGTTTCAATCGCACGCGAAATAGTCAGTGGGCATTTCTTGCTACTGGGGACACGTGATGTCAGACAGTTGCTCTGCGCGAGTTCCATCGCTAAGAACAACTGCCCCGAACTAGAGACATTTGATCTTATTTGATGGGCGTCACATACGCGGTGACGGCTGCAGTTTCCCGAGTACGTGATGACCCACCCCGTGGACACCTACCCATTTACTGATGACATTTGCTTCGCATCTTTTTCATATCTACATATATTGATGCATGTTATTCACTTACAGTATCTTGCCCATCCGGCTTCTGTCCCCTGCGATGTCTTGTCATGCGACGTTTTGTACGGTTACTTTTTGTACGTTTCCTCATGGTATCGGGATGCTAAAAGTGTCACTCAAATGGAGTTTCCTTTAGAACAGACATGCTACATGTTCGCTGGAGTAGAACGGCCAGACTGGATGGCGAACTCTGAGTGGAGGCCTCACGAAAACAGCGTACAGCTACAACTGTTGATTGACCGCGCACTTGGCGACTGACCCACCTTTATGGTCACACTGCTCTGTGGCTGAAGAACTCCTTTACTGGGCTTCAGGGAGAACTCGCGGGGATTGGTGCTGACATTTTTCTTCACGACCTGGAGAGCATCAAACATTGGTGACGTCGGGCTATGGGTACCAAAGGTCCCGGATTCGACTCTAGCGCCACTCAGGACATTTCCCAATCCCGTGGCCCACCGGCGAAACAGTGTGGGCGGCGCCATTAGCCGTGAATGTGCATAAAGTGTGTCGTGAACCAACCAATAAACAAACAAAACATTGGTGACGCAACTGGAACGCATGTCAGAATTGCGATCACGTCAAATCACGGGATTTACGTAAAATGTTACTTTCCATCCTGGAGTGCCATTGGGGTCTGAGGAAAGCAATGAACTTGGAATGCGCGACTCTATTATTTCAGACAACTTTTCACTATTCTTTGGGCTGAACAGAAGCCATCAACATGCATCGCATTGAAGGCAGCACGCAAGAGAAGCTTTACGAAATGCTTGCAGATGTTGGGTCTAAGTAAGATGGAATTGTCGACAACGAATCAAACAGGCAATCCAAAGCAAGTCACATCAAGGACAGTGTGCGGTCACTTTCATTTTAATTAGAAACGTTAGACGACCGGTACTGTTAGTTAGTTAGTTATTTTGGCTTTAGGACGTTTCCACCAGAATTCGCGCCCAGAGCGTTTAGTCTAGTACTTCACTGTTGGTGATAACTATTGCCTTGGTGTGTACATGGTTTGGAATCAAATTGCAGACAAGTATCGAAATAAGTTTCCAGAACGTACAGGTGTTGAGTTGTTTCCCAGGATGTCTTCATATGTAAAGTGATCCGCGCCTCTTCCATAAAATAATTATTTCATGAAAGAGGCACCAGAGCGCCGATTATAATCGGCGATCTGGTGCAAAGAAGTGCGCGCACGTGAAAAGTAAGTGACGCACAGTCAGGGTTTCCAGACAGCGGGGGCATCGCGGTCTCTCTTCCCCACATAGCAGGTAGCGATGGGTAGCGTATGTGTGCCCGATGAGCATCCTGCAAAGTTTGGCCTCCTCTTGTCTGGATCTACGAAGGCATCACTCCCAAAGTCCTAGATATGGCGTGATTGCATGTAACTTATTGTTGCTTTCTCTGTCCCATGCCCTTTGCCACTTAGTAAGTACGAAATTTGTAAGTCTTGAGAAGTGGTCTCTGGCACAAAGAAGGCATATGCACGGGCGGGGATTTTGAGCTGCCCACTTCGCCGCAGTGTTCGCGCGCTCGTTTCCACACACCCCGATGTGGCTCGGGACCCGACATAAGCGGACCGTTTTTCCGCATGTAGTAAGACTGCACGAAGATGTCTAGTAGTAGGGAGTCTGAGGGTTAAAATGCAGTCAGTGCCAAAGGGCTGCTAGGGGAGTCAGATATAATCACATTCAGTGTGTCCCGATAAATTTATATGAACGACAATGCCTTCAAGATCGCAATGAGGTCAGAGCTATAAACCGAGATATGCACAGGCAAATTGAACGAACGTACAGTAGCATCGCACACAAAAGCACACCCTGCTCCCGTGGTACTCTTGGAACATCGGTAAAAATCCTTGTGTCCTAGGTAAAAGTCCAAGTGCTGAATTGTTCTCGACCAACACAATTCCGACGGGTCTCCTTTGTGCATGACTGTCAATGATATGTCAATTTGCGGAGAAATCAGATTCCAGGGTGTTATCGGTGTTTCGCGTAATCGCATCACTCTGCGCACTCTCGTTCTGCTATTTTAAATAAGGTCCTGCATCCGCGTACAGAAAGGTGATGTTCTCAGATTCTGCACATGGAGAACAGTGCCAACAAGCGGCGGGAGAAAACTGCGTCGTAAGTGCGGTGCGTGTGAAACTGCCGCAGCCTACACGCATATCGCAGGCACAACATTTCACGCCTCAGTGCTAGCGGCGGTTCGTTAGCCTCTGCCGTCAGGCTCGTAGCTGGTGAGGTTCTGAAGGCACCAGTAATAATACACAGTGCTAAGTGATGCATTGTATCTAGTGCGCTTGTCGCTGACTCAAGCGCCATCACACACGTAGCACGCGTAGTCTAATTTGGACGGGATGAACCACTTGTAAAATATCATCAGGGTTTTACGGTCCGCACCATACGACATTTTGGCAATACACTTCAGCAGGTTAAGAGACTTAACACATTTATCTTTTAGTGCCTTGAGGTGGTGTTTGTATGTCAAGACGACTGTCAAATTACACTCCCAGAAACTTCACGATTTGTCTCATTGGGATGGGCTCGCCGTACAAGTCAACGTCCAGTTCCTGGATGCATCGTCGATAACAACAATGGATTGCGGCCATTTTGTCGGTGGAGAACCGGAAACCATTATTAATGCTCCAGCTTTGGAGCTTGTTCACTGCGAGCTGCAGCCGGAATGTCACTGTTGAAGTATTTGAGGCAGAGGACCGGATTGCGAAATCATCGACAAACAGAGATCGTCCAATGTTCGGTGGCACATCATCACCAATATCGTTGATCATCATGGTGAACAAAAGTAACGCTGAGGACACTTCCCTGCGGGACTCCATTGGTTTGTTGGAACCGTTCAGATAGTTCGTGGCCTACCCGGACGCGGAAGCAGCGTTCAGACAAAAAGTTGTGAATGAAAGTGCCTAGATGGCCACGGATTCTACACCTTCGAGCTTTCATTAAAATACCGTGGCGCCAGGTTGTGTCATAAGTTCCTTCGAGATCGAAAAAGATGGCTACTGCGTGTCGCTTCTCCTTAAAGGATATACGTACCGCACCGTCGAGTGTTATGAGATGGTCCGTTGTTTCACGGTGTTTCCTAAGACCGCATTGGACGTTGGTAAAAAGGTCGCGTATTTCTGAAAACCATGTGAGCCTAGCATCAACCACTTTTTCTTACAATTTTTTACAGGCAAGAGGTCAGGGCGATGGGCCGGTAGTGGAGCAGTTCGAGCCCACTCTTGCATGCTTTAAGACGGGAACCACGGTGGCTTCCCGCCATGTGGCCGTGAATTGACCTTCCTCCCAAACCATGTTGAAAGTCGCTCGTAGTTTCTTCAGAGCTCGTGAGGGAAAATCCTTTAGCATTTCGTCGTTCATGCGGTCAGGCCCCTCTGACACGCTCTTCAGGCTCTGTATTGCCGACCGTAGTTCTGCTGCAGTGAAGCGCTTGTTATATGGGAAGAGCTCAGAGGTATAAAAATGTATCACTTGACTTTCTAAACGAGCTTTCCGACGACGAAACTCCGGGTGGAGGTCTCCTGGCTGGCTACGTGACACTATTGCTTTGCCGATTGCGTGTTCAACGTCTGAAGGACGGTTAACCTCTGCACCAGCTCCTCGGAGCACTGGGAAAGGAACCGAATTAAATTTACCCGTGATACGCTTCACACGAGACCACACTTGTGCAATTGGGGTATATCGGCTCAGCGGGGCCAGATACTCCCGAAGAACAGTTATTGTTAATTTCCTTAAAGCTCGTTTCCGTTCGCGAATGGTGTCCCGACATGGTTTGGACCAACATGGAACCGGAGCGCGGTGCGGAGCTCATAACGTCCGCGTGATGCAGATATCGGCAGACTGCAGGAGCAGGGACGAGAAGTGCTCTCCTGACAAAGTGGTGTCATCGTGGTTTCCAAAAGGCTCGTGCACTTCAGTTTCGAATTTCTCCTAGTTGGCCTTCTTAAAATTTAACCTCTGAGGTGTCAGACCAAGCACAGCCCGATCATCATATTCGAGAAGTACCGCATAACGGTCACTGCCCAGAGAATCGCATACTGTTCAGGTAAAACATTGCGACAAACGCGGACTTGCGAGGCGAAGATCGACCGCAGATGTAGTACCAGAAGGGAGTGTAAAGTGAGGGGCGGTACCGGTATTTAATAGGCAGAGGGATTCGTCATAGATAAAACTCTACATAGCGAGGCCTCGGTGGTTAGTAGAGTCGCATCCCCAAATCATGCGGTGTGCGTTGAAATCGCCAAGAAGCAGTAGAGGAGCAGGTGGTTCCAGCAGCATTCGACTCAGCTAGGGCAGAAAGGAACTGGATTCCCGGCAGCAGATATACTTCCCGGTGGCAGATATAGTGTGACTGTGTAGCGACTGATCAGACTCTAGTAGCGACGGCTTGGAGAGGTGTGTTGAGAACGACTTCTTGGTACAGAGCGTTATGGCTGATTGCTAGGATAGGATGCTCCACTCGATGCTCCACTCATGTTCCCCAAAGAAGGCACGCTTACAGCGGTTCCAGAGCTGCTCCCGGTGGGAGAGCCTGTGGGGCATTCAGGTACACATGACGAGGGTTTCGCAGGCCACTTGGCCCTCCAGACCCGGGTCCACTCAGTGTCCGCTTTAGTCTCTGGTGGTAGTTCTGCAGGGGCTACGGAGGGATATGTCATCGGTTCTATCACTGTGGAGGGCGTTTCAGTGAAGTTAGATATTCAAGGTGCAGTCTCCTCGGCCCATTGGCTCCCCCGGGGGTCACTTTAAGTGACCACGTGCCTCGTCTCCGCAGGGGGCGGTAATGGGAAGCCAAGTCCAAAAGATGGCAATATGCTACCAAGTTGGAATGAGAACTGGACAGCATTAGTAGGCTGCTGTTTTGGGGGATCAGGCTGTTTGCTGCTCACCTTCGCTGTGTATGAAACTTTTGGGCGGGTTTCTTCGTACAATTATCGAACTTGTCTGAAGGACAGTTGCTTCGAACATTTTATAGAAATGATCTTTATCCCTTGCCTGTGCTGGGCATGCTTTGTCGTACACAGTGTGCGGCACTTTGCCCTGGCCGCAGTTCACACACCACACATTTGTGGAAACGCAGTCATCATTGACGTGTCCTGATGACCCGCACCTACCACAGGCTGGACGGCCACAATACTGAGTTGCATGCCCGTATCTTTGGCACTTATAACATCGCATGGGAGTGTGGGCAAACATGCGTGCTTTCACCCACATGTAGCCAACGTATACTGCGGCGGGTAGGTCAGTGGAGTTAAAAGTGAACACGACGTTGTTGGTCATTTGCAGTTCACCCCTCGTCTCATCCTCATCTTACGGGCATCAACCACACAGTAATTCGACAACCCGCGGACGATTTCCGCCTCGGGGACATCTCTAAGATCAAAACATGTGGCCACTCCATTTCAGTGTTTTTTATTGTTGTGTGTTACCAGAAATTGGCATGACGACTTAGCGCCTACCACCATTTTCGCATACAGAATACTTGAACTCACGGACTCGAGTGCCCTCTTCGCGCCCTCAGCGTTACTAAACTCAACCTCTACACCTCCGTCACGTAGCTTTTCGTAGCAGATAATGTTGCCAAGACGGTCACAGCCACGTTTGCGTTAGAATGGTGAGTGATGATAGGGATTTCTCGGGATCACACAATTTCAAGATATGTATTCGTGGTGCAGGTAAGACTGTTTTAGATTGGATCGCATTGTGGGGAACACTGGAAACACTTCCGGTGTGAGATCCGTGCTCGTTCGAAATACAATGAGACCGACGGTACCCCTCAGCAGGAGTCGGATTCGTGGCATGGTTACCATCCGATGTTACGATGGTTTCGACCCCGTGAGAAGGTCCTAGGGAGATTTTGTGTTCAGTGTTGTCATGAGAGTGTTTTGGTTTCGGAATTTCGGGCTCTCCGCCTCACCGGGGCCCTACTAGGGGACGCCTGTTTCCCGCGGACGGGAGAACGCCAGGCGTCCGATGAGCTATGCAGGGCTGGCGGAGAGAGAGAGAGAGAGAGAGAGAGAGAGAGAGAGAGAGAGAGAGAGAGAGAGAGAGACAGAGACAGAGACAGAGACAGAGACAGAGACAGAGACAGAGACAGAGACAGAGACAGAGACAGAGACAGAGACAGAGACAGAGACAGAGACAGAGACAGAGACAGAGACAGAGACAGAGACAGAGACAGAGACAGAGACAGAGACAGAGACAGAGACAGAGACAGAGACAGAGACAGAGACAGAGACAGAGACAGAGACAGAGACAGAGACAGAGACAGAGACAGAGACAGAGACAGAGACAGAGACAGAGACAGAGACAGAGACAGAGACAGAGACAGAGACAGAGACAGAGACAGAGACAGAGACAGAGACAGAGACAGAGACAGAGACAGAGACAGAGACAGAGACAGAGACAGAGACAGAGACAGAGACAGAGACAGAGACAGAGACAGAGACAGAGACAGAGACAGAGACAGAGACAGAGACAGAGACAGAGACAGAGACAGAGACAGAGACAGAGACAGAGACAGAGACAGAGACAGAGACAGAGACAGAGACAGAGACAGAGACAGAGACAGAGACAGAGACAAAAGAGAGAGAGACAGAGACAGATATATAGAGACAGAGATAGAGAGAGAGAGAGAGAGAGAGAGAGAGAGAGAGAGAGAGAGAGAGAGACAGAGAGAGAGAGAGAGAGAGAGAGAGAGAGAGAGAGAGAGAGAGAGAGAGAGAGAGAGAGAGAGACAGAGACAGAGACAGAGACAGAGACAGAGACAGAGACAGAGACAGAGACAGAGACAGAGAGAGAGACAGAGACAGAGACAGAGACAGAGACAGAGACAGAGACAGAGACAGAGACAGAGACAGAGACAGAGACAGAGACAGAGACAGAGACAGAGACAGAGACAGAGACAGAGACAGAGAGACAGAGACAGAGACAGAGACAGAGACAGAGACAGAGACAGAGACAGAGACAGAGACAGAGACAGAGACAGAGACAGAGACAGAGACAGAGACAGAGACAGAGACAGAGACAGAGACAGAGACAGAGACAGAGACAGAGACAGAGACAGAGACAGAGAGAGAGAGAGAGAGAGAGAGAGAGAGAGAGAGAGAGAGAGAGAGAGAGAGAGAGAGAGAGAGAGAGAGAGAGAGAGAGAGAGAGAGAGAGAGAGAGAGAGAGAGGGGGGCGGGTACCTCGATAAAACTGAGCTGGTGGGTAGGACCGGGGAAGTTGTCCTACCTGTGCATAGTACGGATAGTTGGTGTTGCAGGGCCAGGTGGAGGACATGAATGTGGAGATGGCATGGGCTTGGAATGCGAGTGTATGGATTGAAGGACGAGTGAGGCACTCCTAATCTGGCCCCTCGCCGGCTCACCGATGTTCTGGGATTCATGGTTCTAAGGGCACTCAATCCCCTTCCCCAACCGCATAAAGGCGGGGCCTCATCAGAGGTGGGGAGAGGGGGGGGGGCACTACCTTTATGACCGGTACTTATAACAGGTGGCAAGGGCAATATTTCCAGGAACCGCGATGCGGTAATGTCACAATTATCCAGGTGGCGCTAGGTGCAGGACGCATGGGCAGCACCGGTCGTGAGCCGATTAAGTTCAATGGCTTGACGACTGCTACGAATGCAACCAACGAGAGCAGACCACGTACTTAATTTGCCATGAACAATGTGTTGGTGTCCCAGCGATGTTTTCGGCAGCTATTGGCTATGCCCATGCCAAGCAGCCAGCATGGCCACTGGTGGTAGGGTGGCGGCACGTTACCTGATACAGGTACATTCCGAGCTTCTCCTGTCGGATGGCTGGGTCGCGGCCGTCGTTAGCCACACTCAGCGAGAACTCCACCGGCACCAACGATGTGTTCTTGAGACAACATCGCAACACCTTGCGGAAGCCGAACGCCACCACGCCGAAGTCGAGCAGCGCCGAGTCGAACTCCAGCGTCGGCGGAACAACGCGACCGCTGTGCCCGAAGGTTCACACTGAGATGGCACCTCTCTTACATCAACAGACCACTGTAGCCCTGGTCAACTCAGGGCTAAATCCAACAATATAATCGGAAGTCCAAGAAGAGGCTAGAACTTCCCAAATACATTTGCCCGCTTGATCTTCTATGAAACACGATTACTGCACCCAGTGTATATACCGTTACTCGAAGATGTGGCTGTGTTATGTTCCAGTTCTGGAGACATCAAATACGTTCTCAAAAAGTTACGACACCGAATACGCAGGCACGAACGGATCCTCAAGTTTAAATACTTACGTTAATCCATGTGTTTTACCATACGGTCACACAATGTTTCCCTTCTTTGCGCCACTTCCGACGAAGTCTTTATATATATATAATATATATATATATATATATATATATATATATATATATATATATATATATTATATATATACATATACTTGAGTTTAAGGGCGCTTCGACCATATATACATATATGCATATATACATATACATATATACATATATATATATATATATAAATATATCCCGATAGCTGCAGCATTGATGCCGGTTGGCTCAGGGAAACCTAAAGCTTGTCGACTTGCCTGACCCGTGTGAGCACTGAACGGTCGAGACTAACGTGAGTGCGAGCGTGAGTGGTTGGGTGGCGCCCGAAACCTGCACACTGAACCGCTCCTCGAGCCTGCCCAGGATCTGGGCGTCGAGCGTGAGCACCAGCGTGCGGTGGTCCTTGGGGTGCAGCACCAGCTCCGCCGGCTGGAAGGTGATGTGACGCGACCACTCCGAGTCACCGGCCAGCGGACGGAGGCAGGCGGCGATGTCGCCGCGGTTGACGGCCACCACCTGTCGCGGAGACGGTGACTGGTGTCAGAGGGAGGACCAGCAGACGGAAACAGGCGGCGATGTCGCCCCGGTTGACGGCCACCACCTGTCGCGGAGACGATGACTGGTGTCAGAGCATGGACCAACGCTGGTCCCGTTGATCCTTGACCACATAGAGTGGTTGTCAGAAACTGCCAGACAACCATTGTGTTCACTTAACTTATACTTTTTAGTGCAGGCGGTTTCCCGTCCCACGACCAGCCTGACGGTGTTCGAAGAATGACTCGAAAAGCATCCACAGTAATAATGTGTTGTAACTTCCCTATGTGCATTAAAACCAATGATTTTCAAAATGTGCATGCTCGGATCTGATCCGTGTTAATGAACCTAATTGTATTAGTACAATTTTTTTTCTTCGCTTTATCAATTTTTTTTCGCTATGTCATTATGTTAGATAATTGTTATCAATCCGAAAACAACCTTCGACTTATCACCTATCTCCAAATCGTGGGCTAAAGAACAAGTGCGACGAAGGTGATAGCTGAGATTTGCCAATTGAGATTTGCCAATCTTCAATTATTTATGGAAGGAAGCCAATGATTGACGACACAAGAGGCCCCCGATTCGATGGCGAAAAGGGGTTGGCAGATAACGGAGAGTACAAATGGTGACAATCTGGACTGGAGCACATGGTGGTCCAAAGCAGACCACGAAGTCGGCTACTACGCCGAGCAGCGACTAATAAAGGACTACCATTCATTCCCATCCAAACCCACCAGTCACCAAAAAAAAGCATGCGCTCTAACCTCATATTTGAAGACCGAGTTTTTGAAGACAGCTCCGATGTCGAGGGAGTCCAGAGAAAGCTGGACATCGGCACCGCGACCACGGCCTGAGAGATGGAGCGGCAGGCGGCTGGCCCGTCCGGTCACCTGCCACAGTGCGGTGCCATGGGTTGCCGCAATGCCCCTCACCCTCCCACAGTGCAGTGCTATGGATTGCCGCAATGTACCTCGCCTGCCACAGTGCAGTGCCACTGTTTGCCGCAATGCCCCTCGCCTGCCACAATGCAGTGCCATGGGTTGCCGCAATGCCCCTCACCCTCCCACAGTGCAGTGTCATTGTCTGCCACAATGCCCCTCGCCGGTCACAGTACAGTGTCATTGTCTGCCACAATGCCCATCGCCGGTCACAGTACAGTGCCATTATCTGCCACAATGCACCTCGCCTTTCACAGTACAGTGTCATTGTCTGCCACAATGCCCATTGTCTGCCACAATGCCCATTGCCTGCTACAATGCAGTATCATTATCTGCCACAATGCCCCTCGCCTATCACATTACAGTGTCACTGTCTGCGACAATGCCCTTCGCCTGCAATAGTGCAGTATCATTATCTGCCACAATTCCCCTCGCCTGTCACAGTACAGTACCACTGTCAGTCAAAATGTCCCTTGCCTGTCACAGTACAGTGCCATTGTCTGCCACAATGCCCATCGCCGGTTATCGTACAGTGTCATTGTCTGACACAATGCCCATTGCCTGTCATAGTGCAGTACTATTGTCTGTTACAATGCCTCTCGTCTGTTACAGTGCAATACTAATTCCTGCCTGAGTGCCCGTCACGCGTCACGATGCAGTACCACTGTCTGTCACAATGCCATCTCGCCTGTCACAGTGCAGCATCATTATATGTCACAATGCACATCGCCTTTACAGTAGAGGGAAGTCACAAATCGACTGTCACAGCGCAGTACCATCATCTACCATAACCTCCTCACCTATCACAATGCACTACCACTATCGGCAACAGTGCCCCCACTTTTCGCAATGCAGTTGTCACCTGTCACAGCACAATGCGATGATCCATCACATCGCAATCACCTACCGTCACAATACAGTACCGTCACTTAGCGTCGTGCAGTACCGGCATCTGTCACAGTAAAGCACAATCACCTGTCACAATACAATAACGTCGCCTGCTAAGGAACAATGTCACCATCTATAGCAATGCTGCCTGCTGTCCCTGCACCATGGCCTGCCACTACAATGCCGTCGCCTGTCATAGCGCGTTACCAGCACAATGCATTACAGTCACCTTACACATCGAATTACTGTCATGCATCATAGTGGTGCCATCACCTGCCACAGCATAGTCACCTGTCACAGTGCCATCACCTGCCACAGTACGGTACTCTATCATCACCTGCCACAGTACACTGCCGCAACCTTTTACAATATGATCGCTGTCGCAGTGTCATCGCCTGCCAGTGTTGTACTGTCGTCTGCCTTAGTACATAACACCGCCATAGCACCGCCACGTACCACAGTCATGCGCTCATGCCACCTCTCACAATAGCTTCTCATTTTACAGCAGCATCGCCTGTTACACTACCTTCACCCGCTGTAGTACCATCACCTGCCACAGTACCATAATCTGGCATAGTGTGCTTCATTTCACTTCGGCTTAGGTGTCGTGAAAAAGACTGATCATGAGAAACTGAATAAACACACTTCGTGAACGACGGGTGAAACGTCCAATCACAAATTGAGTCGCCCATTGCAAGTCAAAGAAGACACGGTTTAACATGCGGGTGAAATTCACACTACATATTTTCCTAGAGGCAGGTTTAAAGCTAAAACAGCATAAAAAGTCAGACCATCCCCGCACGAGCCTTTCTTAATGTTCGCATTGACGAGCACAGTCGCCTTGGTCGAATCACCTGCGAATATCGATGCCGGCCACACATTCATTATCTACGGAAGGCGTTCAATCGCCCAGCTGACAGCTTGGCAGGAATTCCAGTCCGTGAGCTTCAATACTGACTCAAGAGCACTATCTTGTCATAGACAGGGTAACAAGCGTTCTTGTCTTGTAACTTATGTGGTAAACCCAGACGCCGCCCGTGCTGGGCTTTGGTGTGGTTTGGGAGTGTGCACTAGACGGCATGATGGCTTTGGTGTGGCTGGAGTGTGTGCACTGAATGGGGCGGACGGTGTTGGGAGGCGGGACGGACGGACGGCCACGCGCGGCACATCTGCTGAAGGGCCACCTACCTGACAGTAGGCGATGCAGCTGGCGTCACCCTCCGCGTCTGGCTGGAAGATAGCGGTCATCTCGACGGCCGAATCCGGCCACACTTCACCTTCCTGCAACCACGGGCACACACGAACGCACTGATCAATATCACCACTCTGACATCTCGTGTTCACCTTATGTCAGTATCCATACAATAGCTCAGTCTGACACAGTCCTGTTTCTTCTGGCAATGCAACACATCTACTCCCATACAACTCTGACAGAAACAACTGCTGCGACGTTAACTCCGTTGCAAAACTTATAAATAAAAAAGGAATCCGAAAAAAATGCATGCGACGGGACACCTACGTAAAAACATAAATTTGCGGTTTCCACAACTTTGGCGCTTGCTACTTTTGAAAAAGCCTGTGTCTTCCCATAGGAAATGGATCTGGCACACAAGGAACAACAGCCTGCTTTTGATAGCATATGCCATTGTCCTTCGTTCCTTGATTGTATTATAATTAGGCATCATTTCCAGTAGGAATGAATAATACAATATCTATGCAGTCTGTTAACAATTTCGTCTTGGTAGCTCCAGACATTTCTAAACGCTGCGTGGCCGTGATTCATACCATTGAAGTCCACAATGCATTCCACTAAAAGCAATGCCGCATATAATTTCTTGTAGTTAAAGTAGCTTGATTACACACTCGTGCAGTAGAAGTAGTCACGTAGCTCTCGAATACAAATTAGTTTTAGGTTAAGTGATTCGTACAAGGTTTGCCGCATAGAAGCAGTCATGTGGACATATTTTGTAGAGGTCCTGTCGCATAAAATGGAGTCTATGCAGGTTTTTGTGAAGTGACGTCCATTTTGCAGCAGAAACTTCGTCGCGTGGAAGTAATGTAGCATGAACGTTTTTCAGCGCAGTCATGTCATGGCAGTTCGGTCGAGATTAGTTCTTGTAGCAGAACTCGCATCCTCAAACCGTCTGTTCTGGGCTACATCTTAACCTACTAAACAGCAAGCGTGGATTTGCGTTTTGTATTTAGTTCTAACCAAATGTTTTCATAAACTTTTTGAACACTGGTAAAAAAAACGTCTCCCATATATTCTTCCAGCACAAAGAAAGCTCATCACCTTTCCAATCAGGCTTCCTTCCTGGCAGATATTGTCTTGATAATCTAACCCATCTTACCATATACATCCAGCAAGCGGCAGCGGGGAAAAGTTCTACTGCCGCCGTCTTCCTGGATTTAACACGACTACGACACAATCAACAGAGCAACAGTGCTACAACACTTGCATAGCATAGACATACAGGGACGACTAGCAAATTATCTCCACTTCTAACTGTTAAATAATTCATTTCCAGTCAAAATTGGTCCCCACATCTCAGATACTATATTCCCCATTGCTGGTCTAATGCAAGGTTCAGTTCTCAGCCCCATTCTTATCATTGTCCGCTTAAATTCGGTCATTACAGACGTCTCAGTCAAACTTACACTTTACGATGACGACAATGTATATGAGCTTCAAGCAAAACATCAGCTTACGCACTAACAACACTACAACGCGCACTTACACAGCTACACAACAAACTATCATTACTAGACTTACACATTGTGCTACACGAATCCAAATGCATTTTCTTGGGCTACGAACGACCATCGGGTTCGCAGCCTCTAAAATTGGGCCAGACAGCCATACCCATTCTTAGGACGGAAAAATTGTTAGGCATTACATTAGACCCACGACTGACCTTTCAGCCACACATCTTAAACATCCAAAAACGCATCTAAAAAAGAATAAGCCTGTATGAGCAGTAACTTGCACATCTTGAGGATTTGACCGAAGTACACTCATGATACCATGTAAATCAATTATTCGGCAAATCCTGGAATAAGGATCCTCACTTTTCGAAAGCACTGTTCCGACAATTCACCGAATTTTGGACAGAACTCAAAACCAATGTCTCAGAATGGCCACAAGTGAATTACTTGTTGTTTTAATGTTAGCTGTTCTGTGGCGATGTCCCGTTCCCATCCCATTCTCTACACTCCATACTCCGAACTGGTACCGTCCGGAACGGTAACTCGTCACTACCTCGTCATCTACGGCCTGTTGACAACCCTGCAATTCCAAATCTACTGCAACTTCCTTCGGCTCCACTCATCTATCTTCAAGGCAACCTTCAACTATGCTTCCAATCGACTCCCTTCAGGTCAATTCTAGGAACCCTCTCGTTTACTTTCATTACCCAAATAATCCTCGCACTACCTGTGCGATTACTCTCAACAATACTGAACCACACTCACACAGCAACATCCGACATCACCCACGGTGGCAGGCTGGCCAAATTCAACATCATATCTTCCCTTTATATAAGCTGAACCCATATGCACCCCTGTGGCTCTTCAGCCGGAACACTTTATGCCTTTATGACCTGATGATGATCAGTCGGAGAAGTATCATATATGGCATGTACAGCAGTCTCCAAAAGCATCCCGCTGGCGAACACTCGACCCCGGCGGCCGCCATGTCTGCCGCCACCGGCCCAGTGCCAGGCCTGGCGCGCACCACCAGCGCCGCCAACGCTCCGGTCCGCCTCACCAGAGGCTCTATGCTGAAAATGGCGTGCTGGAAGGTAGTCTCGACGATTGTGTCGGCGTCCGTGCGAACTGCTGCCGACGGCAGACGTACTCTGGCTCCCGCCGACACACTGGCCACCAGAGACGCATCTGCCGACCAGCCGTCATCGGACCCGGCCTGCACACTGTAACACACCATCACGGCACACTGTAACGGGACATCACGGCACACTGTAACGGGACATCACGGCACACTGTAACACACAATCACGGCACACTGCAACGGGACATCACGGCACACTGTAACACACCATCACGGCACACTGTAACAAATACGGCACACTGCAAGGGACATCACGCACAACTGTAGGAAACCAAATCACGGCACACTGACGGGACATTACGGGGCATCACGGCACACTGTAACATACCATCACGGCACACTGAAACACCCAACCACGGCACACTGTAACACACCATCACGGCACGCTGTAACACACAACCACGGTACACTGTAACACATCATCACGACACACTGTAACACACCATCACGGCACACTGTAACGGACTATCACGGCACACTGTAACACACCACCACGGCACACTGAAACATACCATCACCGCACAATGTAACACACTATCACGGCACAATGTGACACACCATCACGGCACAGTGTAACGGAACATCACATCACAATGTCATTGGTTATCATAGTATACTGTGGCACACCATCATGACGCACTGTAACGCGCCATCAAGGCCCACTGTAACACACCATCACAACACATTGTAACACATTTGCCGCCCCGGTAGCTCAATTGCCCCGGTAGCTCAATTGGTTAGAGCGTTGGCCTGCACTGGTCTCCCCTGTGCTGGCAACACAGGGTTCGAGTCGCTTCGCGCGCTCGCATTTAGCCCCCGGCCGGGAGTGTCAGTTGGCAGCTGGCCCGATAAGGCTGGGGACGAGCTACCAGGCGGCCGTGTCGGTGCATTGGCGAGACGTTAAACTTTCGGTCTAAATTCTGCCGTTGAACTGGAGTTGATGGATCGGGTAGTGGGGCCAGGGTTCACCCAACAAGCTCTGCTTAGCAATAGAACCCTGGTTCCTCAAGCCACCCCAGCAACAATTCGGATTACATTTTTTTATAAATATTTATTTTTATTTAACAAAAACTACACCACCACGGCACACAATAACGGGTCATCATAGTACACTGCAACAGACCATCATAGTACACGGTAGCGGGCCATCATAGCACACTGTAACGGACCATCATAGAGCAAAAAGCAGGGGATCGGCATAGTCCACTGTAGCAAATCACAATAGCACTCTGTAGCGAACCATTATAATACACTGTAGCGGACAACCATAGCACACTATAGTGGACCATGAAAGCACACGGGACCGTCATAGTCCACTGCAACGGATCATCTGAGCACATTGTAGCGGGCCAATATAATACACCGTGACGTAGCATCATAATACATTGTAGCGGGTCGCCAAAGTGCAAGGTAGCATATCATTATAGTACACTGTAGCGGACAACCATAGCACATGTGCCAGACCATCATGCTGCACTGGAGCCTGCCCATTACAGTCAACTGCAAGGTACTGACCACCAGCCAGCCAGCCCGGTCCATACGCGCCGCAGTGGTTACACGCTCCAATATCTGCATCAGCGCTGCTACAGACGGCTGCTGAATGTAGACCTCCAGCCTAGTACGGCGACTCGCTGGCCTGTACCACTGTGCTCTCCTGTCAGCACGCAACTACGGCTGCTGCCGCAGTAGACGTCACACACCTGCTCTGCGCTCGGTGTACGTGGAAAACAGGCGTGTGCTCATGGGAACGCCAGACAAACTTCGCCGGTATGGAACTCTTGTTGTACAATTTGAATGTTCTGAAACAGACGGAAGCGCTTGCATACACGTTGTGGCATTGGCGCAATTTAGCATGTAAGCAATGAGATCTAACTCAGTGGCATTACCATTGAGTATATTAACCACTACGATAGGCAACCAGGCACCGTGTATCACGATATATCGACTGGTTAAACTCAGTTATGCGGTACATACGCCAGTACGGGGCACCTGTAGGTGCACTCGACGACCGGCGGCAAGTTGTATGTACGTCATATATATATACATATATATATATATATATATATATATATATATATATATATATATATATATATATATATATATATATATATATATATATATATATATATATATCTATATAAATTTATATATATATAAAACGTTGTAAATTTCTAGTTCGCCGTTTTACCCTTACAAAACAGCTCTTATCCAGGATAGCATTAGGGGTTCCTAGGATAGGAGTAAATGCACCTAAAATGCAAATGGAGCATCCAAAACCGACAATGATACTCCTCGGATGGAAGAGGTCCCTAAGATGGGAGAAGAGGACACTAGACATAAAGACATAAAGACATAAAAGATTAGTGCAACTATGAGCCACAAGGGCCCTTCTTGGATGCACTCTGTACACTCAACCAGTTGCCCACCAAATCTGTCAATCAGCCCTCCCTGTAATACTGAAAAGCAAGCCCTCTATTCTTATAACGATTGTCTATGCTGTTTTTAAAGATGTTCAATGTGCTGCTACTGACAATGTTTTCTGGTAGCTGGTTCCAGTGTTCCACTACCCTGTTGGTGAAGAAAGTCTGCCTTAACCTTGTTCTGCTGTGGCTAACTTTAATTTTGAATTTATGACCTCTTATTGCATCATTTCTGTTCAATTCAAACATTTCCCCAAGATATCCCCTCTCCAGGCCATGGACAAATTTAAAGACCTCGATGAGATCTCCTCTCAGCCTTCTATATCTAAGTGAAAACATATTCAATTTCTTCAATCTTTCATCATATGCCAGGTTGCTTATGCCATTAATCATTTTTGTAGCCCTCTTTTGTACTCTCTCTAAAAGCCAACAATCTTTTTCATAGCTAGGAGACGAAGCTTCGATGCAGTATTCCAAATGTGGCCTGACATATGCACAGTAAAGCTTCCTGATCACTTCCTCACTTCTGTATGATACATTCCTATTTATTGCCCCGAGCATTCTCAGTGCCTTCTTCCTGGCTTCCTTGGTTTGTTCTGATGCCCTCAATTTCGTGTTTATAATAACACCTAAATCCTTCTCCTGTTGAGTCACTGATAGCACTTGGTCACCCATCAAGTATGGAGCTTGCATATGCTGCTTACCTACATGCATGATTTTGCACTTATCATAATTAAATTTCATTTGCCATTCTTCGGACCACTTCATAAGTTCGTCTAAGTCTTTTTGCAGCGAGATATGCTCATCTTGACCTGTTATTGCCCTAAAGACCTTCAAATCATCCGCAAATGTCAAAACTTTGCTGCTTAGGCCACTTGCAATGTTATTTACAAATATAATGAACAGTAGTGGTCCCAGTACTGACCCCTGGGGGACTCCACTAATAACATTTTGCCATGATAACTTTGTACCATTTAGCATCACTCTTTGTTGTCTATCTGAAAGCCACAACTCTATCCATATTAAGATGCTACCTGCAATATCATGGGACTGAAGCTGTATCATTAACCGTTTATGGGGTACCTTGTCAAAGGCCCTACTAAAGTCAAGATATGCTACATCAACCTGATTTCCCTGATGAAATTGTTCTGATTTCCCTATAGTTTTCAACTTTCACTCTTTCTCCTTTCTTGAAAATAGGAACTGCATTTGCCCTTTTCCAATCGGTTGGAATTTCATTTTGTGAAACTGATCTACAAAATATTATACTAAGTGCAAATGCCAGTTCCTCTTCAGTTTCCCGCAACACCCTAGCATAAATTTCATCAGGTCCTGCTGCCTTGCTTGGCTTTATTTTCCTGATATGATTGTAAACAACATCACTATCAATGAAATCAACATCATTTATCAGATCACATGTCACTGAACTATGGTGTAGAATATGAGAGATGGCCCATGGATGCAAGAGGCCCCATGACGAGATCCTTTGTTCCTCATCCAGGATTTGAGCCTTTGAGAGGCCCAAAGGCTGGACACGAGGCACAAAAATGTGGTTTAAAAAAAATTACCAGGAGAGAAGAAATATCCACAACACAACAGGCCCCAAAAGATGACAGCTGAGAATACGTTAGACCTGTGGGAGAGGTAGGAGACCCCCAGATGCACGAGGTGTCCTCCAAGACGGACAAGAGGCCCCAAAGCGGGTAAGCCCCAGGACGGATAAGCGGATTCCAGAAAAAGAGGCCTGCAAAACGGGAGGGGAAGCGACTAGGATGAGAGGAGGCCCTCAGAGTGCAGAGACGTCCCCAAGACTGCCTCCTCATACCTTCAAAGATTTCAGGCTTCCGAACCCACGGTTGGAAATCTTAATAGTGACGTGATATACCACTAAAGTTGAATATCGACATTTTGGCAGAGGTGCGTAAGATGAGAAATACAGAGGAATAATACCATAAGACTCCTTAATTCGAGGATCCTCTGGGCCTAGAGATGCTCCCAGCCTCACCGCCCCAGGAGATTCCTCAAAGTTCGGGCCGCACCTGGAAGAAGCTAGATGGGTCAGCCCGGATGCAACATAATTTCCCCCTCCTGGCTCCACATTGTTTACCACCCGCTGTCACCTGCTTCCCTTGGTGCGACAATAGGTGCTCGAACGAGTGCGGCATTCGACGGTTGTTCTTTGATAGGTCAAGGCCTCATTCCCTGTTGCGCATGTCACTTCAAATTTCGAGGTGGTGGAAAATTTGGAACCCCAGTAAACATGAAGTCATCATCAAATTGACTTCACATAGTCATACAAGAATTGAAGCAATCTTGAAATGTCATCCCATTTTTGTCTTATTTTTGGCATAACTAAGTACATAATCTGCGTAACCTGCGATTGATCGCACCGAAGCAGCGCAACTGAGACAAACCAGAACTGTCAGTGTTAGCAGACCCACGTCAGGTCTTTTGAAGGGACGTTCTCCATGGCTGAAAGATAATTGAAGCGCATCATTGAGTCATATTCAACTGATAGAGCCCAGACAACCTGGGCTAAATCCACCCACGCGTGTCTGGGATATAGGTATCGGTACACTGCATACATCCCAGACAGATTTCACAAGACTTTTGGTGCAGCTGAATGCGGATTGATACGTGCATGAAATGTGACATGTGGTGACGCCCTGCTATCGGATAAGCCAGTGTATGGACAGCCGCTCCTGATGTTGGCTCAGGTCTGATGACTGTAGTGTCTGTGTGGAATATGGGCTGTGCCTACGTGATATTGTATGTGCTGATGTTTGAAGTGTGCTTACATGACATGGCTACCCAATACTTGGGTACGTAATTAGGTGTGCTTGCGTGAGACGAAATGTACGACCCTCAAAATACCAGGAGGTGCTGAGTTTACATCAAAAGTAGCGTTAGGGATTATGCTATATTACTCAACGTTTCGGCCAGGGGCCATCGTCAGGAGATGGCCCTGGCCGAAACGTTGAGTAATATAGCATAATCCCTAACACTACTTTTGATGTAAACTCAGCACCTCCTGGTATATTGAGGGTCGTACATTTCGTCTCACGCAATGTCTAAAACCCAGGAGCACTTAAGAGCCATTCTTCGTTGTATTAAACATAGGTGTGCTTGGTCTGATTACATTAATTGTATCATGATTGGTTAACAAAGAGTGAAGTAAACCTGGTAGAAGTTGTGAGAAAACCAGCATTCTGCCAAACTTTAATACAACCTTCCTTGCTACACCTAATCCGGTTCTCCCCGGCCGAAGTGAGCAAGTGATATGCATGAATTAAGTACATGGTTCAAGAGCTTATTATCCCAATTGGCAACACGCATTATTTATCATATTTCCATCCAAAAATGTCTACTCTTGAAGTACCTTTTAAGGAATAGTTTTCCTCTTCAGCCCTCTCAGATCAAATTAACTTTGAAACATTGCATCTGGTTGAGGCCAATCGTACCTGCGTGACGCCAGACCGATGAAGGTGGAGTCCATGCGGACGGTGTAACTGCTCAGACCGACGTCCACTTCAACTCCACAGCCGGCTACCTCTATGGTCACCTTCTCGCCTGCCGCACATCAGTCAGCAGGCTCACACACTGGAGTACAGCAGCCAACAGGCATCACACAGTGGAGTACAGCAGCCAACTGCGCAGCGTCACACACTGGAGTACAGCAGCCAACTGCGCAGCGTCACACACTGGAGTACAGCAGCCAACAGGCATCACACAGTGGAGTACAGCAGCCAACTGCGCAGCGTCACACACTGGAGTACAGCAGCCAACTGCGCAGCGTCACACACTGGAGTACAGCAGCCAACTGCGCAGCGTCACACACTGGAGTACAGCAGCCAACAGCACAGCGTCACACACTGGAGTACAGCAGCCAACTGCGCAGCGTCACGCACTGGAGTACAGCAGCCAACAGGCATCACACACTGGAGTACAGCAGCCAACTGCGCAGCGTCACACACTGGAGTACAGCAGCCAACAGCACAGCGTCACACGCTGGAGTACAGCAGCCAACAGGCATCACATACTGGAGTACAGCAGCCAACAGCACAGCGTCACACACTGGAGTACAGCAGTCAACAGCACAGCGTCGCACGCTGGAGTACAGCCGCCAACAGCACAGCGTCACGCACTGGAGTATAGCAGCCAACAGCATGGCATAGCATACTGATGCGCAGTAGCCAACAGGACACACTGGCACACAGTAGCCAGGATCAGCACCAGCACTAGCCAACAAGCTTAGTCTTTAAAATACCGAAAGTCCAGTTGCCCACCCGAAAACTTTATGGATAACAAAGCAAATACCACAACCATGTCAAACATCATTTACACACGAATAAAAAGAAAAGCACTCCCACTTTCCAAAGCAATAAATACATTTCCGGTCTTCAGCATGATTTGGCTCCCTTCGTGGTTTCTGTGAGACGTAAAATAGAACAAAAGTTATAGAATGTGATAGAGTTTGGATCCCATTTAAAATTAACTAGGTAGAAGAGCGGCGTTCAGCTAATTTACCGAGGAAATGCTTATTAAACCACAAACCGCACCTGTCCCATTCGAGACTATCACGGTAACAGGATGTTGGCCTGTCAGAAATCGCGTCTCTTGTTATTGCACTGCAATTACCCCTGCGTGATTTGAGGCCATCGCAAGATCCGTGAAAAGAGATGGTATTTGTTATTTCCACACAATTGTGCCTGCGTCATTTGAGGCAATTACAACATCCTTGACAAGAGATGGTATTTGCATTAGAGATTTAACATATGATGGAAACATGTGCAACGATTTTGAATAGTCATCATCTAACTACAAAGAACAGTAGTGTAACGGGTAAAGGGCACGATGTCCAAACCCAGAAACAGGCATGTACATCAAAAAGTAAATAAGGGCCTTCGTCTTGTCTCCTATTAACGTTATGCAGTTGTATCCAAACCTTTTGTTTTGTCCAACTATTGTGCAGTTGTATCCAAACCTTTCGTTTTGTCCAACTATTACAAGTCTTTACACTGCACCTCTACCAGTTTTCTGGCGAACAAAAAATCAATCCCTGTAAACTTAGATGTTTTAAGATCATTCTTACTTCAAAACTTCAAAAGTATATGTTCAGTAGATAACTTCGCCCAAATTTGAGAATATACAACAACTAAGTTCTCCTTCTAGACACACTCTAAGAGAACATGCCTCTACGGGATAGAACTGATCTTCGGCTATATGTAGGTAATATCGTATTGTGGCTGTACAAATTAACGGGATGGATGCATGTTTTATCCAAATCCTTAGATGGGGATACATTGCAAAAGTACGAAAATTATTTCGGTAGGAAGTTTCTGAAATAAGCGTTGTCATATACTTTTAGTCTGTCTTATGCCATCCTCTTTCGAAAACCAAGAAAATTGGAACAAGCAAGTTTTGTACACTGCCATCAGACTAACATTAAAGTAGAAATAGTTTCAAGTGCTCTATCTCACTTGGCACTTTGGTGAATTTCATAAACAAATCAATATTACACGATGTTATTTTCATCGATTATCGAAAAATAGAGCTTCAAAGCTATTATATGCCTGATATGTATTCGGGTACAACCTTTCCTAAAAAAGCTGACGTTTGGTATAAAAAGGGTAATCTGATAAAGGAAGTGCCGGGAATCGCCAGCCGTAGAGAAGACAAGCAACGTTTGCAATCTCACAAGGCTATCGGCTGGGCATCCGTAGCGGAACTGGCCGAGGACGTGCTACACAGGGCCTACTGCTGTAGGAGCACTGCGCGCGCCTCAGTCGCTAGCGGTACTGCGGCGAATTGGATCGGTTACCTGGTATGCTGGCCCCCGTTTGAGATTATACTGAACACGTCACCTTGTGAATTTTCGGGTTTGGCACATCACATCGCATATAGGAGTGCCATTGCGGTTTTCAATAAGAGCTTATGCTTTGGGTGTTCCTGTATGCATATTATGGGCCAATATGCAGCGCAACACGTGCCGAGCATGTTCCACGGCATACCCTATGTAATTGCGGCTTAAATCGTAGCAACCCCCGTCCCAACTCATGTGCTCTAATCAGCAAGAATAAAATATGTTACAAAGTAATCCACTTTCGATGAAAACCTTAAACCTCGAACGAACCAGTACTCACAAAACGCAAATATACGTAAATTCCATCGCACGCTTTTCTGTATCACCTCCCGAACTGGTGAGACATTCGAAAAACAGTTATGCCTGCATCGATATCACAATGGAAGCATTTTCGCGCCACTTGAATGTACATCGCCGTCAGCGTTGCCGTCCGTGGTGCTCAGACTCACCGTTGTCGTAATTGAGGACAAGCTGCCGATTGTGCTGGCCGAGACAGCTGGGCTGGAAGCCAACCGCCACCTGCGCCACCTGGTCCACAGCCAGAGTGCCGCAGCGGGGCTCCACACAGAACGGCCTGTGGCACAGAACGCTGTGACAAACACGGCCCCACACAGAATGGCCGGTAGTACAGAACGCTGTGGAAAACACGGCTCCACGCAGAAC
The DNA here is from genome assembly GCA_034440575.1 of Imbricaverruca yamaguchii. Lineage (NCBI taxonomy): Eukaryota > Metazoa > Arthropoda > Thecostraca > Neoverrucidae > Imbricaverruca > Imbricaverruca yamaguchii. The sequence continues at coordinate 449,689 of JAOTOL010001430.1, forward strand.
GGCCTGTGGCACAGAACGCTGTGACAAACACGGCCCCACACAGAACGGCCTGTAGCACAGAACGCTGTGGCAAACACGGCTCCACATAGAAGGCCCTGTGGCACGGAACGCTGTGGCATACACGGCTCCACACAGAACGGCCGGTAGTACAGAATGCTGTGGAAAACACGGCTCCACACAGAACGGCCTGTAGTACAGAATGCTGTGGCAAACACGGCTCCACACAGAACGGCCTATAGTACAGAATGCTGTGGCAAACGTGGCTCCACACAGAACGGCATGTGGCACGGAACGCTGGTATGCACGACACCAGACATAACGGCATGTGGCACGGAACGCTGGTATGCACGACACCAGACATAACGGCATGTGACACGGAACGCTGGCATGCACGACACCAGACATAACGGCATGTGGCGCGGAACGTTGGCTCCACACAGAACAACATGTGGAACGGAAGACCATGGCGAACAGGCTTCACACACAGCGGCCTGTGGCATAAGCAGACATATACGCTTCATGTAAAACGGTCTGTGACAGTGCACAGACGGTGCACACCCCTGGTCTTTACGCTCATCTTTCCTACCAAATATTTCGGTACATTGTCGGCTTCAAAGAATTTCAGTACAGGCACCTTTTTACGATTACGGTATCACTCTTCATTAGTGGACGGAACAACAAGGCACAGCAATGCGACTTATGGTTATGAACATATATTTCCACTTACCTAGGAACATCCAGGGAGAATTTGGCCGCCTTCTGACCGATGTTTTTAACAGAAAGCAGCTTGGACGTTTCCGCTTGCACAGGTTGGTTCTGGAAGGTGATTCGATCGGGAAAATCCAAAATTGCCCGTGGCCCAACCGCTGTAATAAACCGAACGATGTCAAAAAAACATCGATGAAGAAACAACAGGAACAAAAACACTATGTCAGAAAAATAAGTTCCAACTTCCAATAGATTACTTGACCAGCGATAGAAAACATGAAGATGTTTCACGAGAAGAGCAGCAGAAGCATTATGTAGAAAGGTCAGTTGTCGGATGTCATTGGTGAGAGGAGCGTTTATTAGCATCAGCACCATAGCCTGCCCATGCTTCCAATTGTAACTTGTGATACACTGCCAAAATATAAAACTACATAAAAACATTCCGACAAACATTTGAAACACACCTCGCTTGTAGTCTTGACAAGGTTGATGAATGAACTCGAAAATATTGGATTTGTCAAAACTGGTTTTTTAACTGGCTTTGAAAGCCAACCAGTGACTCCTATGTATGGAACCAGATACATATCACTAGAGCGGGTCACCAACAACATGCTAGTCAATGTCTCGTCTCAATGGCACACTTCGTTTGCGGACGCAAGGCGAAGAGAGGCCTTACCTTCGCTGCATCTATGGTAATACTGATCCCTCGCTCCCCGTAACTGATGTATATCACGCCATGGACAATGTGATAATAGCACATGTATTACATGGTTAAGCCAGTATATTCTTCCCTAAAAATATCGTGTCAGTTGGTTCACGGGACCTCAGGGACGAAATCAGTCCGCATTCCTACTGCATTGTCGTAAGTCCGACTACTGACGCGCGTGCGCACACGATCCACACCACGGCTATGCATCCATCCACCCACCTTCGATTGGTACGGCGAATGTGACCTGATCGCTGGTGCACTCGAGCTGGTAGTGGTAGTCGCACTGCTCCTCCGGACGGAACGTGACGCGGTAGGCGACGAACATGCCCGGCGCCAGCTTGCCGCCCTGCGCCGACACCAGTGCCACCGAGATGTACGGCGACATGGACGGCATGACACGCAGCAGGTGTGGGATCTGACGACACAGGGCGACACTGACACGACGCTGTCCAGCCCGGCGCCAGTCGGCCCGCAGCAGGTGTGGGATCTGACGACACAGGGCGACACTGACACGGCGCTGTCCAGCCCGGCGCCAGTCGGCCCGCAGCAGGTGTGGGATCTGACGACACAGGGTGACACTGACACGGCGCCGTCCAGCCCGGCGCCAGTCGGCCCGCAGCAGGTGTGGGATCTGACGACACAGGGCGACACTGACACGGCGCTGTCCAGCCCGGCGCCAGTCGGCCCGCAGCAGGTGTGGGATCTGACGACACAGGGCGACACTGACACGGCGCTGTCCAGCCCGGCGCCAGTCGGCCCGCAGCAGGTGTGGGATCTGACGACACAGGGTGACACTGACACGGCGCCCGCAGCAGGTGTGGATCTGACGACACAGGGTGACACTGACACGGCGCTGTCCAGCCCGGCGCCAGTCGGCCCGCAGCAGGTGTGGGATCTGACGACACAGGGTGACACTGACACGGCGCTGTCCAGCCCGGCGCCAGTCGGCCCGCAGCAGGTGTGGGATCTGACGACACAGGGTGACACTGACACGGCGCTGTCCAGCCCGGCGCCAGTCGGCCCGCAGCAGGTGTGGGATCTGACGACACAGGGTGACACTGACACGGCGCTGTCCAGCCCGGCGCCAGTCGGCCCGCAGCAGGTGTGGGATCTGACGACACAGGGTGACACTGACACGGCGCTGTCCAGCCCGGCGCCAGTCGGCCCGCAGCAGGTGTGGGATCTGACGACACAGGGTGACACTGACACGGCGCCGTCCAGCCCGGCGCCAGTCGGCCCGCAGCAGGTGTGGGATCTGACGACACAGGGTGACACTGACACGACGCTGTCCAGCCCGGCGCCAGTCGGCCCGCAGCAGGTGTGGGATCTGACGACACAGGGTGACACTGACACGACGCTGTCCAGCCCGGCGCCAGTCGGCCCGCAGCAGGTGTGGGATCTGACGACACAGGGTGACACTGACACGGCGTCGGCCGCCCACCGTCCAGCCCGGCGCCAGTCGGCCTGCCCACGTGGCCACAGCAAGCCGTTCATGGAAACGCAGATGGTCATGGCTTATGGTTTGCGGAGGAGACTCTGTAGCCGACTGCAGGTCGGCCCATTGAAGCAGGGACTGGTCACGAGTTAAACGTGGAAAGACGCTTCGAGATCAGCACAGGCACCGCTGATCGTACCACTCGGACTTGTGTGATTCACCATTGTCCCAAACATTGTCGCAGGTTAGGAAACATTCCATGGGCAAAATGTACAAAAATGAAACGAGCAATTGACACACATCTGGCGCTTACATTGAGCTCCTTTACCGAGCACGCTGACATGTGCTTTACCAGGGTATCTGGCTGGGTATTCAGTCCGCCGAGATTGGGCACTCTCAGCTAAAAAATGTCACCGGTATTTTCCGTATTTTTCAACAACCCAACGCATCCCAGAACATATTCGATTATCCCTAAGATTATTTCGCTCGTTGCACGTAAAGGCACTGCCAAGCATTCGTTCAACACATCTGTTTCACTTAAGTTGGTCGTCAGAGACGTAACTGCTTTGTGAATTATGAGCAAATTTCAAATTTGACGTAGTGTTCCAGCATACATATTCTCCACTCTTTATATTTGACATCAATCTTGACATTACCCACTTCATGGTAGGCTGGTGCCGTGTTTGATTTTAAACAAACAGCCAACGCCTACTGCTAGCTAGTGAGGCTAGACATGGTCGCATTCATAGAATATTGCAGGGATACTCGGAATTCACACAATGACAGGAGTGTGCCAGTCACATAGCAGTAGAGTGATGCGGCGAGACAAAGTCACCTACCCGTAAAATAATGTGGGGAAGCTCAGCTACATAGTCGTAAATGTACGACAAGCGGGGAGGGCAACAAGTCAAATATAATAATTTCAGTCTAGGTCGGTGGCTTCAGCGGGCCATAGTTAGTTGTAACCAGCTTGTATTGAAAACATTGCTGGCTGGGCACGGAATTTATTTTCTTCTCCTCTAAAACACGTGTAGTACCTTTAACATGGCAGTATATGGAACCAGCTATTTCAATTCATCCGCTTGTTTTGGGTACCAAGTTGTATTTCAGTGGATCTCCTTTTCAATGAAGGTCTACTGCTTTTAATCATATCAATAAATTAATGACACATATGCTCTGAAATAATGCGGGTATCACATTAAGCAAATAATTCGTGAGGATAATTAACTCAATCACACGCAAATCTAACCCAACGGTTTGGGGGAGGAACTCCCGGCACCGGCCCGATCATACCACCCCATGGTGTACCTAGGATTTGCGAAATGGGGGGAGGAAATGGACTTCGGGGTGCCCAACATTTGCCCACCCACTTTTTTTCAGTCCCCGGATTATGACGGTTTTTGGAGGATTCCGTTAGATTGTTGGGCTCCCGGTGGCTTTGAGGACACCGCTGGATCTACTTAGAGTCCCAGAAATGGAATGTTGGGGCCTTGGACGAAAGTTATGGGGGTCCAATGTGATTTTTGGAGTCCCAATTATATTTTTAGAAGCTTCAGCGTAACTTGTCGAGAGTCAGGCGTGGTTTTCTGGGCCCAGCCGCGAGTTGTCGGAGCCACGATGCAAGTTTTTGGGACTTGACGAGATTGTTTTTGGGGCTTGCATTTTCCTGAGCCAGGGTTGCTGTTCGGGGTACCCGCACGATTTTTAGGTCCAGACGCGAATTTTTCGGGCTCTATGAGATTTTGGAAGCTCTAGCGCGATTTTATTTTGTCTCCAGATCGATTGCCTGTGCCTGGATTGATTTTCTGGGATTCCAACTTAATTTTCCTGGGCCCCAGATTATTTTTCCGGTGTCCCTTTGCGATGTTAGGTCCCACGCTGTAGCTATACATGACCCAGATGCAATTTGTCTACCCGACGTTAATGATTGTGGTGCAGTGGCATTTTGGGGCCAGGTGCGATTTTTTTTCGGATACCCGGCACAAATTTGTTCGGGCCAAAGCACGAGTATTCAGAGCTTCAACACGAATTGTTAGGGTCCCGATGCGAATGTTCTGATCTCGATGGGATTTTCTAGGGACCTCTTCAGGGTTTCTTCTGAGCTCGTGTCGCTTTTCTGGATCCCAGTGGGACTTATGGGCTCCGGAACGACTTTTTTTCGGGGGGGCAGTACAATTCATTCTGGGCCCTAGAACTTCTTTTGGGACCCTATGCGATTTTGCGGACCTCTGGCGGACTCCAGAGCCATTGTCCGGGCACGAATATATTTGTGGAGGTCCCTGCTGAATTTGTCAGCACCTCGACATGACTTTATTGGATCTCGATTCGATTTTTGGGCACCAGCATTTTTTTTTTGTGGGGGGGGGGCTGCATGATTTTTCCGAGACCGAGTAACATGACAATGACGAAGCATATGGGCAATAGCATAGCAAGCGTATGGCAATTTGCCCGGGGCAATAAATAGGAATGTATCATACAGAAGTGAGGAAGTCATGCATATGTCAGGCCACATTTGGAATACTGCATACAAGCTTGGTCTCCTAGCTATGAAAAAGATTGTTGGCTTTTAGAGAGAGTACAAAAGAGGGCCACACAAATGGTTAATGGCATAAGCAACCTGGCATATGAGGAAAGATTGAAGAAATTGAATATGTTTTCACTTAGATATAGAAGGTTGAGAGATCTCATCGAGGTCTTTAAATTTGTCCATGGTCTGGAGAGGGGATATCTTGGGGAAATGTTTGAATTTAACAGAAATGATGCAATTAGAGGTCATAAATTCAAAATTAAAGTTAACCACAGCAGAACAAGGTTAAGGCAGACTTTCTTCACCAACATGGTAGTAAAACACTGGAACCAGCTACCAGAAAACATTGTCAGTAGCGGCACATTGAACATCTTTAAAAACAGCATAGACAATCATTATAAAAATAGAGGGCTTGCTTTTCAGTATTACAGAGAGGGCTCATCAACTGATTTGTTGGGCAACTGGTTCAGTGTACAGAGTGCAACCAAGAAGGACCCTTGTGGCTCGTAGTTGCACTTACCTTTTATGTATTTATGCCTTTATGTCTTTATGCGTATATATACCTACATTTCATTACAAGCAATTGCTTGATGCCCATGGTCGCTGTCTTTAACACATCACAACACCACAAATGGCACTGCCCTACGAAAGCTTCCCAAGCAGCAAAAGCGTATTATTTTATTGTAATTGCTGCTCGCGATTATAATTTTCTCCTGTGCTATTTTGGCATTGGTGTTGGAACATGGAGGCCGGGAGGCATACCCCCCACCGCCACACACAAACACACTTTTCATGAAATCTGTGCATGAATGCTATGGTGTTGCATAGTATAAATCAACTTCGAAAGGGTTTTTTTCCCCCTCCAAACTTCTTGAGACGTTTCTGTATTTTGAACGACTAAAAATACAACACTAATTTAAGGAATGTCCTGATGTCACATTTGACTCATACAGTATGTGCGAAACAGAGTCTTTGGATTGGCGAAGTGTTCTAAGTCATTTTTATGCAATTAGTTTTTTTCTATTTTGTAAGCTCTCTCCACATTCAGCCTCATGTATTTTCATAAACCCAAGCTGCCATGTTTTGAGGTCGATTTGAGCAAGCTATCTAGGGGCCAAAGCGATACGCAAGTTTACTCATTTTTAATTCGGTAATCCTGAACAAATTTTTCCTTACAATGCATATTGTGTGGCGGTCGTCCCACTTAGATATTCTTTTAATATGCCCTGGTATGTGACATCAAACTGATACCATCAGGTCAGTTTCTAGCCACGTCGGGGGAGGGAAGAGAGCTTCCCCTTTCAGACTACTGGGAGGGCATGGCTCCCGTGACCCTCCTCCCTCTTGATCCACTAGTGGTGGCAATTCACATTTATTCGTTCTTATATTCCATCAAGAAAATGGGTGCTTGATAAATTATTTAGACGGCATTGTACTTGGCCGACTTTTTTCACGGCAATTGTGTTGTTACTGGCTACACAGGGCAGGATGATCGAGAGGACAATATGGCTTTTATATCCATTCTTCCCGTAAAACGTTCGTCGTCGCGTAGGTGTACCATTCACTTTCAAAATTAATGACGGTATTGACGGCTTCCCTCAATTCGAAAAGCAGCGGAGTCCATGGTTACAAGGAATTAGCGTTTTTTCCTGAAAAGTTCCAATTAAGGTACATATCATAATCTGTTCACAAGCTGAGAATATACCATTAAAAATGACTCAGCTGAAACTGCCTCAATCGGCTATATTAAAGATTCAAAGTGCCCGAAGATCCGATACACCCAACTTCCAGGTTGAGTAGTGCATAACCCCTTTAAAACATTTGACGGACAAAAAAAAATAGCATAAAACGTCGTTATAGCAGCCTTAAATATATTTGTACTAAGTTCAACTTTTCAGTTCCTTTTCATTGGTGCAAAAAGCAAAAATACGCGAAGACGTTTTCACGGTAGCATTTTCTTCATGTTATAGTTCCGTTCATCTCCGTTACCCGTTCAACGCTTTGTGCTTGGCAACTGCACCTCAGCATTCAGGAATACCACAAGCCGTGGGGAGAAATATGATATTTACATGTGGTTCTCAGTTGCGACTGAGTGATGTAACAACTGCGCAGAGTTTGTCTAAATTCAGTGCGCAGTGGAGGGACAGCTGTTAAGGGATCAGGCGCCGGCTGCTTAACACGCTCCCTGGAGGGGCGGGGGGGAAATCCGCCCACACCTCCGGTTTTTCGTAGATAACTCCAGATTTTACCGGCCGATACACGCCATTGTTTGTGTACCTGCTAATAAATGACCGGCGCGTTGTTTCGAGTGAGACAACTGAAAATCGACCGAAAATTTTTCGAGTTAGGGGTCGCTAAAGTAAAAAAATGTCATCAGCGCGAGACCACAAATATCGACGCTGGTGCGCTTCCCGTATATTGGCAAAACGGAAGTGTTCTTGGCAAAACTAGCGACTTGTTTGGTGTACATTGTCATGCTACATTGTTTCCAAGTCATGTCAAGTCACTGAGGTCGTCAGGTCAAGTTCATGACAGGTTAACACACGCCCTGGAGTGGGGATGGCGAATTCCGCCAAACCCTCCGATTTTTCGTACATAACTCCATATTGTATCGGCAGATATACGCCAAGTTTTTGCGTACCTGCTTAGACATGACCGGCGCATTGTTTAAAGCAATAAAAATGAAAATCAGCCGAAAAGTGTTCAAGTTAGGGGCCGTTAAAGTAAAAACAATTCGCAGCGCCAGACCACAAAAATCGGCGCTGATGCGCTTCCAGTATATTGGCAAAAGGGAAGTGTTCTTGACAACACTAGCGACTTGTTTCATGCATATTGTTATGCCATATAATTTAAAAGTCATGTTAGGTCGGGAGGTTAAGTCAGGTCAAGTTCATGACAGGCTATTGGAACCAAACTTGGTCAACTGGAATGTGTCATAATTGCAAATGACTGTCATGCGATTGATATCACTTTACATGTTAATCCATACACATCCCGAAATCTACTGTTTGTCATTGTATGCCTAAGCGTGTCCATACCTTATTCATGTACTTCACTCCTTTCTTTGTGAAGCCGATTGTGCCGAGCCGCCCAAGGGAGCAGTCGGGTTGTGAGCCCGGTTCCGGTAACTGGAGCAGGTAATGACCTAATAAAGTGCTCCTATATAGGTGACCTGAGGTCAAATGGCGGATCTGACATCTGTATTGCATGATTAGTAATTTCCAAAACATCATTAATACCAATTTTGGAGCACTTAAACACAATCATAGCGATCCATAACAATTACAAACCAAGCCACGCAAAACCAGAAAATTGTGTTATTTTAACCTCATTTGACTTCGAAGATATTGACCTAAGGTCATGAACTTCTCACACAATAGAGTTCACTATCGTGCCCATCCACCCTCCGAATTGTGTTGCTCTAGCCTTCATAGGAGCTGAGATCTTAGGGGGGCGGAATCCACCCCTCCTCCCCCCTCCCCTGCAGTGCGCGTTATTTTCAGAGGCCCTCCAGGGCGCGTGTTAAAGCAAATGCCTACATAGCGTAAAATGCATTTTTTTCGCCTGCTCTTTCAATCTCGGTGTTAAATAATTTACCACCTTCATTTTTTGCGATCTCCGGACCCTTTTCCCCGGCAAGCAAACCCCGTTCTTCTCTCCAAACCAGCTTCGTTCGGCCGGCTAAAACCACTGCCCTGATCCGTGACATCCATCAAACCGACAGAACTCCCAGCGGTGTTCTCAAGATCCACTCACAGAGTCGTCATTGCGGAAGATGACCTGCTGCTCCTGGGTGTCGCAGCGGCCGAACTGCTGGAACACGATGCGGTGCGGGATGACGGTGAATGCCTTGTAAGGTCGGTGGGCGGCGTACAGTCTGTCCAACTCGCGCACGTCCGAGAAGGCGCGGTGCCGCTCCGCCGTCGTCATGCACATCTCGCGCTTATACTGGGAGGGCCGCATCTGCCGCGCACACCGCTACCGGCTCATCGTGTTGTACAGTAACGGGTGCGGCACATCAGTACCACGCACTCATGTCATATCAAGTCACCAACAACATCACCAACAACACTGTGGCACAGACGTTATCCAGCTCAGCAACTGAACTCAACTCCCCACATCCCCCAACCAGTTATATGCTTAGCTGAGTGATCTGGTTCGGCTTCTACCATTGGGCACTGGATGTATTGCAGTACACGTTGTCATGGCGGTTACAGGGTCGAAAATCCTCGCCTGCAGTTTACGGTCGTGTTCCAAAATGCGAAGTCATGCCCAGCACCCGGCGCCCTTCTCACAACTCTATTCTCATTTATGCCATTGTGTAGTATCCCAAAAACCAATCCGGATGCAAATATACTTAGTACGGTAATATACAAATATACTCATGGGCAGCTTGACTCTCTCACAAACTACGCGTCGCCGGCTTGACGATTGCGAGAGGTGGTGTACTGCACTGCCATATTTTCCCACCTTGGAGAGCAGTGGTTTGGCGCTGCCTTTCTGGATCCACAAGTGGCATGACGTTTTTGAAGTGCAGATATATAATCCTCGCGCGTAAACGCAATCAAATCACCCTCATGATTATATGTACCATTTCGCACGAAGTGTTGCATTGTTAAGGTGGCGTTGAGCAGGTCAGCGACCACATGAATATACCTTGCTCTTTGCATCGTATGTTTACTCATACAGAACAGGTTCTGGTCCATTCTGTTTATCCCACTGCACTTAGCAACAACGTCGAAAGCGGGTACGCTCACTTTTTTACGCTCGCTTGCAGAAACCTTCCCTTAGACTTTCCTTAGACAGGTGATTGGCACCAGTTAACACCATGATCATTGAAAACCACAGTATCAAGAACCACGTCATCATTGGAAGCCACGGCTCATTATCATGCCAGCGTACAACCATAGCGGAGGTTTTTTCTCTAGGAAGTGCTCCTCTGCTACTAGTGCAGTGCTACTTCTTCCGCTGATCGCGGCGGGAAGTACCCGGTTATTCCAGCGTCCCGTATAATAGCGTTCCCTGCTGCTTCGTGCTACCTCCGCCCACCTTGTTGATGGGAAATCGTTGTAAAATACATGCAGAACATTGTTCCTCATTTATTCATTTTCTCATGTCGACCCCTGATTCGGAGGCGTTGAAACCTCAGACAAAGTATTGACTTCATCGGTCATGTCAAGCTAAGAACGGCAGCCTTGCTCAAATCAGTTGTGTACACACTGCCGCATACTTGACTTGGGGTAATTCAATCCGAAATGCACAACCAATGGGCGAAGCTAGCGCCAGATGTTGGCATCGCCATCGAATAACTTACGTTTCATGAGCGACTTCGATGGGTGGCGACACAAATGAGGCACCATCGACCGATAGATTCACATTTTTTCCGGCCTTTCCAAACAACATTAAAATTTCCAAACAAGAACCAACGTTTAGAATCATGACAATGATCTAGAATCTTTCCTGGGCGCTGAAGGCGCTCAGGAAAGAATCAACTGACAGTTCCACTGATAGGCGACAGGAGTTAACGGTAAGTTCAATGTGCGCATATTCCATGCTAAACTTCTGAAGACAGTCAGTCAGGCGCTACGTTCTTTGAAAGATTTCGCACAGCAAGAAGCCTTCCGAAGAAAAAAAAACAGGCGAATGATTCATGGGATCCATCGGGAATTCCACAGTGCACCCGCGTGAAGTGCACCGAGAACAGTGTGTCCGAGGGGAATCCCAAGAAGTAGGCACACAATGGGTGTCCCATGGGCTGCCGCCCCCCTCCCCCCCCCCAAGTATAATGAGAAAAAATCGTTCGGGACACATCTTGCTTCCACTACCATTAGCGTGAAAAAATTGCCTGCAAAATAAAAGGTCTAGCAAAGCCCGATCGAACAAAATTTCGCGAGATCACGACAAATGTCATCTTTTTGTTCCGTTAACTTACTTATATGACATTTATGTGGCCCCTCGTAACCTTCTAAATAAGTAGGTTACACAAACGACCTCAACACATTGTATACGTACAATGTTTATGCTTTTTTGTTATGCGTATGAATGCTACACGAATAAGCTATCCGCTTGGGCGATATCGTGTACGATGTTGTGAACAAGTTCGCAAAGCGTGCCTAAGGTACGCTAATGAAGATTCAGGTTGCGTAGAAGCTAAATCGGCTGCCGATCCCTTGTGCCCAACAAGAAGTACGCCATGGGGAAGGCTGTGTGATGTTATCCATGACCAACATGCACACCTTTCGCAGTGATAAATTACTCGTGAAATAGGGTGGAATTCACCACTTTCTGAATATTGAATAGACATTCCTCCCAAAGGCGATTGACATCGTGCTTGTTGATGTGTGTTTATGAATTATCGATCCATTGCTTCTAGCGCAGTGTCCCGTGCACAAGCATTGTGCCTATGTTAACTATAACGAATTATGCTCATAAACGTGTCATAGCGTAATTCCAAGTACGGATTGCCTATGATGTGATCTGCGAAGCAATATCATTTGTTGATTGCACGGCATTGTGAACGCTATCGTTAATACGATTTCCCAATATTTTCCAAAATTAATTAAAAAGGTACACGTATCAGCATGCTGAGCTCAAAATTGCGCTTGAAGAACTTCAACGATAGCCGACATCGTTTTCATTGCGGATTTCGACATCCAGTGTATTCGTTTCGACAAGCCATATAAGGCTTTGAGTAAAGGTTAGGTTGAAAATTGGGCGGTTTTGTCACCACAAATTGCCAGCTGAATCCGCCAATGATTTGGACCAGGGGGACCTGAGATCAGGGGCGTCTGAAGTGGAGCCACTTCCTCGGAGGGTCGCAACTCATCAAGAAAATGTCATGTCCGTTATGTTAGCAACAGCCACAGCCGACAACACCAGCAGACCGCTAAACAGGGTTAAAATAATGGTTTTTCGTTAGGTGTGAGATGTCGAAACGAGCACAGCAGGATGCCGAAATTTGTCATGGAATTAGTGCCATTTAAAATGCTTCTTATGGCCTTCAGACTCAAATTTGAGCCAATGGTGCAGGTACTTATGACTGCACCTTTATTATTTCTTCTGAGATTCATAATTTAAGAAGAGCTATATTCGGTACAGGGAGAATAATCCTATACTATAAACTTGCAGTGTTTGCAATATCACATTATAGATAATCCCTTTACCTGAAATTGCAGTGAAAAGATCTTTGTGTTCCCATTCCTTATTGAGAGCATTGACATCATACTTGTGAGATACAGTTAGAAAGGAAACATTAATACTTCACAAGCCCCCATCAAGGAGCAGGTTGTCGGTACTTTTTTTTAGAAGGATGTTGATTGAGTGTTCAATAAGTGGTATATTCCACCATATTTCCCGAATAATTTAACAATGCCGCTACACCCGACTTTACATTTATGTTCCTGCCACGCCACCACCAGGGGCGGATCCAATGGGAGGGTTAAGGTGGAGAAGGGGACGATCCTAACCTGGGAGGATCACTAGATGCTCCTGTGCTATAAATGGCGCCATCCGGACATGTGCCCGCTCTCCCATGGCAATTGCTGGATCCGCCCCTGGTGTCGAGTGCGGGAAGAGTTCGCCTCCTTCGCCATCCTAACGCTCCCATTGGATCTGCCCTTGGTAGCGGCATGATCATTAACTTAAGTCGACTTGAGCCATTAACCTACATATATTAGCTACACATACTTCCAGAATTCTCACAAAATTCTGATGAAATGCAGAGGAGTGTGCCTGGAGCGGGCGAGTCGATAGTCCACTGACAATTCACACACACACAATTCACAGGAAAAATCACAATTGGAGAAAACGCAAAAAACACAGTGAGCCAATTTTATCTCAGTTGATAGCTGCCCAATTTGTTCATTGGGCAAACAAATTCCACGTCAAATTCATATGAAATTCCCCATGCCGTTCGAAATATGATGCCGAGTGACTCTTGGTACCAATATAAGGATTGATATATCAGGGGGAAAGTGCGGGAGGTGGTTTGTGCTTTTCTTCGTCGAGCCGTTTGCCATACTTTACAGTCTGGGTCAGAGGGAAACCGAATCTCCACGGGAGGCGACCTTTGGATTCCAAGGGGATAGGTCGTCCCTTTCACCCCCTCCTTGCATCCGTCCCTGGTCAGCACTTGCCCCGCATCCGCACCCACGGTTGCTCAGAACAAGAGGGAAGGTAGGTAGGTATGCTGGTGTGTAGGTACATTCTTAGGTTGGTAGGTATGTATCCCCATTTATTTTGGTTATAATTTGATTTAATTTACACTCAACTACCCATCCCTATTTAATACCTATGTTCCTACCTTCTTCCCTAGATATACCCTGTTAGCCTGCCTACTTATCCCTCAGATAGACGTAACACATGGAAGTCTTAAAACGCTACTTACCGGTGCGAATATTCCTAAAAATCAGTCGTTATAGTTCGATAGGCTACATGCACCCGTCTCCAAACTCCTCTCCAACGCAAACCGCGTGCGTTATCACTTAATCAGCTGTGCGACATCACTGATATAACGCTGTTGCCATGGTAACGAAATCGAGGTTTTTGATGTGCGTTCGGCAAGATGAAAAATATTTAAATAGACAATTATCTAAAGGTAAATTCAACATTATAATCTCTGACCAGCATTTCAAAAATATTCACCACATTTGTTGCTTGTGCTGCGACAACAACTGCTGGATTGTCATCAACCCCTATATGTAACTAGACGGTCAACTCGCTGCCCGCCGCGCGCTCCGTGTCCTATTCCTGTCCCGTCTGGAGCATCTGTATAGCATCGGTATAGCAGCGACATATGGGAAAAAGATCGATCAAACCGCTCGCTCCCACGCATTTTGGCCCTGGAATGAAATGTTGTAGAATGAAAAGTTGTGGATAGATTTTGATGAAAGGTAGTGCAAAATAATTATGGTTTCATGGCAGGCAGATGTAAATGGAGAAACATCTTGTAAGACATTGCAATTGTGCTTTTGAGGTAAAACTTCTATCATCGTTTTGCCAATTTTGTGCGGTATTCGGCATGTGTATCCTATGGAATTAAGACACCGGATATCCGATAAAACTAGCGAAGTAACGCGGGAATGTTTGTAGTTGACAGCATATGTGTACTGCGTGTGAACCCCATATCCTAATCAGGTTCGCATCCAGGAATTGTCATGTATTTGTCTGGGGGCGTCATTTCCTAGGAGGTGCACCCTGCGAAAATACCTGAAGGGGCGCCTTCGGCTGAAAATTCGTTTAGTAGGGAGGGGGCGAGCACTTGACCACACTGGAGGGGTGCTTTTAGCTGAAAAATATGAGGGCGAACACTTAAGCCATCCCGGAGGGGCGCGGGTTCAAATTACATGGGGACAAGTCCATAAATCCGCCGACCATTCCTGAATCCGTACGACCATCTTGCATGGCACGGGTTGACGCTCAGGCGGGGTGTGTTGCTTTACATATTTCCGAGGGGGAAAGTGCCCCACCAATGTTGGCTTTGCCTCGCCGCTAATAATTTCAAGCTTCAACATGGGACCCAATGGAGTGTGATCCCCAATCAATTTGGAACGGCCCATTGCCTTTATCTGGTCGCTCAGGGCTCCCTCTTTAATTGTAGTTCTTTCTATCAGCCCGGGACCTCTTTCACTGTTGTAGCCAAGACGGAAGGCGCAGATCCAGAATGTATTATGGAAGGGGCATGTCTGGAGCCCACAGGGGTCTATTCAGTCGAATATTTCCAGAGGGGCGCATTCGAGGGTCTTGGAAGGTAGACTTCGTTCGAAAATTCAAAATTCACACAATGATTCTAAGGAGAACAATTTCATCTGTATGGGCGCATTTAGTTGACAAAAATTAGAAATGATTGCATTTGAGCTTCACTATGTGACAACTTTTCCTGATAAGATGGGCCACCCTACCATGAGCGGACACATGTTCTCTGTGCCTCTGTATCCGTCTTTGCATGGGGATGAACAGTGGGGACGCGGCAGGTAGAAGTACATGCTTAATGGGTAATAGATGATGTGGTTTTTGCCTGGTATATGGATACACACACACACACGCACACACACACACACATACACACACACACATGCACACACACACACATGCATATATATATATATATTATATATATATATATATATATATATATATATATATATATATATATATATATATATATATATATATATCAAACCGAAGTTTTGCTTCCTACATGACTATATCATTTGAAAATTGCATAGTCATTTTCGCTTTCTAGAACGCCCCTGCATCACCGCTTTACATCCTCAAATCACTGCGCTGCGCCTACTAGTGCCGCCGCTTTGCCGATATGCGGCGCCACCGTCGGGACCGTTTTTAAAAGTTGGGTTGCCTGTCTAGTTATATATGGAGGTTAATGAGCTAGTGCAGTTCTGGTCCTTCGTAAGTGGGTAAACTAATATGGTGTGATTTCTCCTTTTGAAACGCATGCTAATGATTATTTATAAGACGCGGCAACCAGCGTCAGAGGCGATGTGGACAATTACCTACTTGCCCTTTCGGTAAAGATCGATCGGTGTTACTTGACAAGAGCATAAGACTAATGCCGAGGCGCAACAGGTTTCAAAATGAGCTCCAGAGGCATCAAAATCGCTCAGTTGCCAAAAACGTATTGAACCTTTAAAAAATTGCGCCAGGACACACCAATATGACTAAGAGGACATGAAAAACCTACACTATGAAACATTCAGAATCAGGTCCCAAAAAAAATCGCGTCGAGCTAAGAAAACTCGCGTCGGGGCCCGGAACCTCTCATATGGGATCGAAAATGAGGTCCAAAATCTCATGAGTTCCCAAAAATCCCATTGGGACCCAAAAAATGCGTCGATGCCCCGAATAGACAGTGGAGTCCAAAAAGCACACCAGGAGCCGCAAAGCATGTCGGAATCCTCCAAAGCACTCCGGATCTCACACACAAAAAAATGACAGGACTTAAAAAGATACGCTAGGGACTCAAACAAACACGCCGGGAGCCCTAAGAAACAAAGGGGCTCCAACAACAATGCACCTCGGGCCCTCACAGCACACCGGTGCCGCAAAGATGGCATGAGGGTCTAAAAATCAAGCTAGGGCCCGAAACAATTCGGGACGGAGAAGCATCAGGTATGGATACTTCTTAAAATAGCTACAGAGACCCACACAGTAGTACAGAACTTAGGCGCACCGGATGCCCCCCCCCCCCATGAGACCAAAGTGCCCTTTTGGCCAAAAGTGTCATTTTGACCGAAAAGTGCCCTCTTGGCCGGAATGTCCCAAATTCAGTCCAAAAATCACCTGCCTGATGTGCCCCGACTGTGCCAAAGGTGCCCTATGGGCCCAAAACTGCCCTTTTGGCGAAGTTTTTTTTTCTTCACGCCCCCCCCCCCCCCCTGTCAACAAACCTTCCAGTGTGACCCGGACCGCAAAAAGTGCCCTTTTGGAGCCCGTCAGGTGCCCTTTTAGAGCCGGCCAAGTGCCCTTTACGGTCCGGGCCTCCCCCTATGGAAAAATCCTGGGTGTGCGCCTGGTACACCCAGGATTGTTCTCGACGGTTCGATTTCTGTAGTAGGAGATATTACAAGTGTGTAGATTTCATAAGTACATTAGACAACATTCATACTATCCTAACATACTTTATTTATTTTTGTTGTGCATAGTGTGTTTGGTGTTGAAGTTTAAGATAGAGTTGAAATTGGTAGTAAGTTGGGGGTATTCATAAGTGCTGTGTGACTGTTCATTTTCTGTTTAGCCATAAGTGATATCAAAAGGGATATTCATATAGTTGTCTATTGTGTGGAAGACAATTAGATTAGACATTTTTTAAATTTATTTATTAAAAAACAAAAACAAAAAAACAATTGTTTAGTAGTTTCTGCTTTTCTTGAGGTATTCAGATAATTAACTGACAGTATAGGAGGTAGCGATTTATAGTGAATGATAGTTGGCTTTTTTGTCGGTTGTTTAGCGAGTTAATTTGAATATAAATCTAGGCATAAGCTGCAGCGTTTAGGATGGTTTCGACCAGGATGCAGGTACTAGAGGAAGAGATTAGGACCCTTAAGGCAGAGCTTTCCAAGCGCAAGGCTGCCCTTGTTGCACAGGGTAGGCAAGATAAAGCAACAAGGGGTCACTCCGTAGCAGGGACATCATATGCCCAGGTGGTCGCAGGCCACCAGGTAGCTGAGGCTTCCCCTGCTGTGGAGGTGGCTGGGATCTCTCGAGAGGGGAGTGTTAACAATGAACAGAGGGGGGGAGTAGTTCTGGTAGGTCACAGGAGGGGAAGTGGCATGAGGTCAGGGGTGGAAGATTTGGAGACGCGAACCTAAGGAAAGGGTCAGTGAGTGGCAGGTGGCAGGTGGTAGGAGCGGGAGGAAGTCTAGCCGAACGGCCCGGCGGGCAGGCATATTAACATCAAATATGTTCCAGGCATTGGATGACTGCCCCCAGGATAATAGTAGTAAGGAGTCAGTGCTGGTCCTAGGAGACTCTCGTGTGCGACATTTAGAGCGGGTATTTTGTAGAGGTAGGAGGGACAGGAGGTGCATCACCAGGCCTGGTGCCAAGGTGAAGGACCTGGTACCTGTGGTGGCACAGGTCACCAGTGATCACCAGTTCAGCACAGTCATAGTGCATGTAGGGGTAAATAACATAGGTACTTCTAGGAGTGAGGAGCTTCTGCGGGAGTACAGGGCCCTTCTGGCCACCCTGAAGGGTACCAATAGAGTCATTGTAACAGCAATTTTGCCTAGGGCTAGAGCCTCCCCTGAGTGGAGCTCTAGGGCACTGGCAGCTAACGCCAGGGTAGGTAAGCTCTGCCATGAGCTAGGTTTTACATTTGTAGACGAGTGGAGCAGGTTTTATGCATCGTGGAACCTCTATCAGAGGGATGGCCTGCACTTCTCTGAGAAGAGGGTCCATGTGTTAGGCAAAGTGTACGAGCATGTCCTTCAGGGAAACTAGGAAATGGGGTGGGGAGGGATGAAATTGCATTGCCAACTCAGAAATATTCCAATAGTGTCCGCCAAGGCAATAGAACCTCAAAGTCTGCAACTAGGGACAGCAGCAGTTCAAGGGGACAGAGTGATAGTTCATCTAGTGATAAAAGAACTCCTCAGTATGAAAAAGCTAAAGGTGGTTATGGAGCATTTGTTAAGTGTATGATGTTTAATGCTCAGAGTGATGTTGTTTACAATCATATCAGGAAAATAAAGCCAAACAAGGCAGCAGGACCTGATGATATTTATGCTAGGGTGTTGCGGGAAACTGAAAAGGAACTGGCATTTCCACTTAGTATAATATTTTGTAGATCAGTTTCACAAAATGAAATTCCAACCGATTGGAAAAGGGCAAATGTAGTTCCTATTTTCAAGAAAGGAGAAAGAGGGAAAGTTGAAAACTATAGGCCAGTAAGTCTCACATCCATAGCCTGCAAGGTACTCGAATCAATTATCAAGGATAGAATAGTTAGTTATCTGGAAGGTAGCAGCTTGATTCAAGATACTCAACATGGGTTTAGAAAAGGACGATCGTGTCTCACAAACCTCTTGGACTTTTTTAACTTCGCCACAGAACAATTTGATCAGGGAAATCAGGTTGATGTAGCATATCTTGACTTTCGTAAGGCCTTTGACAAAGTACCTCATAAACGGTTAATGATACAGCTTCAGTCCCATGGTATTGCAGGTAGCATCTTAAAATGGATAGAGTTGTGGCTTTCAGATAGACAGCAAAGAGTGATGCTAAATGGTACAAAGTCATCATGGCAAAATGTTCTTAGTCGAGTCCCCCAGGGGTCGGTACTGGGGCCACTACTGTTCATTATATTTGTAAATAGCATTGAATGTTGCCTGGGCAGTAAAGTTTTGAAATTTGCGGGCAAAATTGGCAATAACAGGTCAAGATGAGCATATCTCGCTGCAAAAAGACTTAGACGAACTTGTGAAGTGGTCCGAAGAATGGCAAATGAAATTTAATTTTGATAGGTGCAAAATCATGCATGTAGGTAAGCAGCATATGAAGGCTCCATACTTGATGGGTGGCTAAGTGCTATCAGTGACTCAACAGGAGAAGGATTTAGGTGTTATTCTAAACACAAAATTGGGGGCATCAGAACAGACCAAGGAAGCCAGGAAGAAGGCACTGAGGATGCTCGGGGCAATAAATAGGAATGTATCATACAGAAGTGAGGAAGTGATCAGGAAGCTTTACTGTGCATATGTCAGGCCACATTTGGAATACTGCATCGAAGCTTCGTCTCCTAGCTATGAAAAAGATTGTTGGCTTTTAGAGATAGTACAAAAGAGGGCTACGAAAATGGATAATGGCATAAGCAACCTGGCATATGAGGAAAGATTGAAGAAATTGAATATGTTTTCACTTAGATGTAGAAGGCTGAGAGGAGATCACATCGAGGTCTTTAAATTTGTCCATGGTCTGGAGAGGGGATAACTTGGGGAAATGTTTGAATTGAACAGAAATGATGCAATTAGGGGTCATAAATCCAAAATTAAAGTTAGCCACAGCAGAACAAGGCTAAGGCAAACTTTCTTCACCAACAGGGTAGTAGAACACTGGAACCAGCTGCCAGAAAACATTGTCAGTAGCAGCACATTGAACATCTTTAAAAACAGCATAGACAATTATTATAAGAATATAGGGCTTGCTTTTCAGTATTACAGGGAGGGCTGATTTACAGATTTGGTGGGCAACTGGTTCAGTGTACAGAGTGCATCCAAGAAGGGCCCTTGTGGCTCATAGTTGCACCAATTTTTTATGTCTTTATGGTACAGAAGGAGCGCCAAAATACACGTGCGGTGTATTTAGTAATGGGAAGATTACAATGCCATCCAGTTTGTGGGAAAATTATAAAATGTTCGTTCATCGAACTTTATTGGGGATGAGTAAGTTGGGGAATTTTCCGATCCGACGGGAATCTTCAAATTATTGTCCATAATGGGATAATATTTTCAGCCTGCCTAGTCATAGTCGTTAAAATGACCCGAGCAACATAGTCCTTAATCAGCGAGTGCACATCGCATCTCTCCCGCGCTCAACGCCCTGATGCTCAGAATAGAAATGGTGCCCCTCCAGAGAAATGGTGTCCCCCACCGGTCAAAATTTATAGATCTGCCTCTGCCTTTGGACGCTTCTGTGACAAAATCCGCGTCCAGGATTTGTAGTACATCCGATGCTGGATAACTGCAACACTTTATAATTCAATTTTGGGAGAAAATACCAGAAAAAAGCGTTATCCATTATATGACAGATGGAGCCATTGCTTAAAGAAGCTCCTTACGAGTAGAGTTCGAGAGCATATTTGACGTATTATCGTATAAAGCAGTTGCTTAATGCACTGCAAAATAACCAAATTGAGAAATCGGAAGCAAAATCGCATGGATTACAGTCATTATAGTGAAAAGTAAAGTTCAGATTTACACATAACTTTAATCTTGCTTTATTAGGTCGAACAACGCATGGATGAAGACCGTTTTCCCCGAACAGGGCATCCCTGACATATCGCCATATATTGCGCTTTCGTTTCATAACATGCCGCATTGTGCGTCGTGCGTTACAATTTCAAAGATCGCCGTGTGAAGCCCACTTTCGAGCAGTTACATCGAGATGTCTCGCGCAAAAGTTATACTTTATTCATAAAATTAGTGGAATGTATGACATTGTATGGTGATGAGCATGCTACCTTCTCAGGTAGGTTCGAGAGCTGGAAAATACAATGCGGAAAACCCGGCAAAAAAGTGGTTCAGGTCCAGTAGATTCTTCCGACTGAGTTTGATGTGATAACATATCCTTCAAAATCCAGTGAGTTTGACAATTTGTCGGGCTTAGTTTTTGCTTGGCATTATCAAATGACTCAAAGCCAACTTTGTGGACTGTAAAATATAAAATACAATCCTAATCTAACCAAGCATAACCATTTCCTTGCTTTATGGAGTTAAACAATTTGTAAAACTTGTCTCAAAGACACTAAAGTGCAATAATGGCTACATTTTAATGAATATACTATCTTTTCTTTGGACAAGAATATTGACAGAATATCACTTAAATGTATCTATAGTGTGCTATGCTTGCATTGAATGTGAATACCTATAGTAGGAAATATTGATGGCAGTTCATACAAGGTATTTTTTGAAAACTAATGCAAAAAGCAAGAGTATTCCTGCAGTTTATGGAAACCATGAGACACATGCAACACACAGTGTACCTCGGTAAGTATGCAAAGGGATAAAGTTTGGTTAAGTTAAGTTAGGTAAATTGAAAGCTCTTGACAATGCAAATTATTGGGTAATTTTCAATTGAAAGACTTTTCTTGCATGGAAGCTTAGGCTGGGTTAGGTTAGGCTATGTTACACTTTCTATATATTGAATGTTACTTTGTATGCTATGTTACCAAAATCCAAACCTCTTATTGGGTGTCATTTTGCCTCCCAATTAAAATATATTGTTTGCAGAGGAAATGAGTGGTCAGATCATGCTAAGCACATTCATGGACAGAAAGAAAGAAAAAGTAAATTGGAAAAGGAATTTCCATGAAATCAAAAATTATGTTAAACTGAAAATTTACCAAAACAATTTAAGGTACACCTTAAAACTGTGTTTATAGCCTTGTTATGTTTGCCAAAGTATATCAAACAGGACGGCTATGGGGATTGTGGGCCTTAAAACGATTGTGATGAGCATCTTTTCACCTTAGGCAAAATCATCTCTGGAAAAATTGGTGCCATTGAGAAATAGTCAACTATTGGTGTATTGGTGTATAGGAACATGAAATATGTTCCTTATACAAATGAAAGCGACTGTCGAAGTAACATTCTATGGCACTATCTTTTGACCATTTAATAACATGTGCTGGACATTTCAGGTAAGCTTTGCTTAATTTGATTCCTGGTGCCTCCCACTGCAGGTAAATAGTACTTGCACCTACAAGGAAGTTTCAGCCCATTTTGTCTGACTTTGTATTTGGGTTTCAAACATTTGATATATGCATTGTATTAATAGATGTTTTCCTTGCCTATTTTATAATTTGATACTTTTGTCAGGTGTCTGAGCAACACAAACAAAATGATTGCTCTACTAGTGTCCTGAATTTGACCTTTTTCAGAATGGAGGAGGAGGGGGATGCCAAAAGAGCCAGCTGATGTTTAAAAGTGTACAAATGCTTATGGATAATGCCTATTGATGAGTTGCTTTCTATGATCTCTGTTGACTGTTTAATGATGGTGATGATGTCAATAGTGTATCTGTTGCATTTACTAGCAGAGTGGCTGCCAGAAGCCATACATGTTTTAAAGATGCAAATCTCACTCATAGCCTGCAGAAAATGGCAATTGATGATGTCAAAAAGGCTATGTCAAAACAATTGTCATTAAATGTGTGTATCTACTGAAATTTCACAATTCAGGGCATTGTTATGATGGACTCATCTGTTGACTTCCTTCCTTCTTTAGGCAGTATGGGTCTGGCAGAATGGAATTTTGTTTTCTGTACTAATGTATGCCAGTGTACTGATATCTTCAAATATGAGTGGAGACTCATGCTTAATGACAATTATTTTAACAACATTATGTTTTTTTTTTGACACTTGGTTACATTTCTGTTTTGTTTTTTTTTGGTTGCTGCAGGTCATTAGTGTCATTTTGGTCTTTAAAAACATTTATGGCTTCTCACAGCAGTATTGTCACCTGGCAAAGGCAACAGGTACACTTCTGATGTAATCATGATAATAAAACAACCCATAAAGATAATAATATGTCCATCAATAGGGACCATCCAGACACATTTCCATATGTGTGTGTTACATCAGCTGGCCTCTTTCACATCAGCATTATAGTCACATTTCACGTCACATTTCTTGGCCAATGTGAAGTATGCTAATGCTTACCTACCGATGGGTGGCAATCTTTCCTCGTAGTACTTGTTCATGATTTGTAACTAGAGCAGTCTGTTTGGCTGAAGTGATGATATGTTGGATTTTGGCATGGGCTCTAGGCAGGCACCAGATACGTTGATGCATGTACTTTTAGAGGGCACCTTTGATATCTGCTTCACCAGGAGCAAGTACAGGTGTGACATTAGGGGCACCCTCCCCGTGGAAAGGTGGTGCCTCTCTTACCGGGAAAAGGTGCCTATCTTACCTTCCGGGCAGGCTACAGTGAAACCCACCTTGCTTGAAGGATATTTCAATTCAAAGGCACTCCTCTGAAAGGAAACAGCGTCCTCTTGAAGGCAAAGAACGTCAGTGAAACAAGAGACGTCCAATACGTTCGAGTGCACTCCTCCCGGCGCGCTCAATGAATTGTCAGCCAAATGTGCACCTCCGAGGACTTCCGGAGGAAGGTCTTCCACTTCCAAGGATATGACGTCCCCACCCCCCTACCTCCATCAGAAGAGTGCCCACTCCCATGAAAATCCTGGATCCGCCCCCCCCCTTTGCGCAATGCGGAGGCTATCCGACCGAAGTTAAGCTCGTACAGCTCGTAATCCATGTACAGTATGATAGTTTCTGGTCTAAAAATGCATAGTTTGGTTGCAGAATTACACTCAGATGGGGTCGCAGCCATAATTTTATCGAGGGGTCGGGGGGGGGGGGGATGGCCGAGTGGTTAATTAAGGTGTCGGGCTATGGGTACCAAAGGTCCCGGGTTCGACTCTAGCGCCACTCAGGACATTTCCCAATCCCGCGTTTCCCAATCCCGCAGCACACCGGCGAAACAGTGTGGGCGGCGCCATTAGCCGTGAATGTGCATAAAGTGTGTCATGAACCAACCAATAAACAAACTCGAGGGGTAGGGTGACCTCCAAACAAATTGACGAAACGAATACCACCTTAGGTGCGCGAAGCGAGCGCAAATTTTCTGGTTTTGCATGGTGAAAATGCGAAAATGTCTTGTTTGATCTAGTGTATTTTTGGATGCTAAGGGGAGGGGGCAGCTCCTCAACCTCCTCCCCATGGCTGCGCCTCTTCACCAAGGCTGAAATAATCTTGCAAGCTGTTATGTTCCGCTTTTGGACAATTCGTATTCCTCTCCCACCCTTGTCCTATGGTGTGGTAAAATGGCGAAATAGAAGTGCAAGTGATCAGACAAAAAGAAAGCATCCATGATATAATAAAATAAGAAAGCAAGAAGAAAAGCATGCATGTGCACAAAGCATTACACCATGTACAATGTACATCTTGTACATGCGCGATGGTCAATGTACAATTCTCGTCAGTAGCGGCTCCAGGGGGCCAAGGGAGCCATGCCTCTCTCTCCCATGTAAGTTGAGGACAAGGCGCCTTCCATACAAGGCACCATGAGGGGCCAAGTCCTTCAGCTGAGCCACCGGCAAGGCGGTATAATCTGCCATGAAGTGTGCTTCAGGGGCAGATCTAGGAGCGGAACTTGTCGAAGGTGCCCATCTTGACAAAGACAAGACACCGATGGAAGGCCTCAGTCCACCCCGACCCATCCCCAACTCAATTTTTTTGTCAGCCCAAGATGCCCCTCTAAGAGGACAAGGCGCCACTTTGAGAACAAAAAAAATGCACGCCTTCAGTATTTTCGAGCGTACCCACTGCTCATGGAGTCCCTCCGAGGGGATGGCGCGCCTACAGATGTGCCGCCATGAAATCCGCCCTTGGTGTGCTTCACTTAGACGTTGACATTACCTATCGGCAACACCAGTAACTTAGCTGGGAAATCCCCAACACCAAGTAATCGATTTCATCAAGCTTCTGCTATTTCAATCCCACGCTTCACAACCCAAATGCATGGGCGCGGCAAATTAGGCGAGCAATTCATGTCCTACTCGCAAGTGTCGCCGCTCTGGCACCTGCGCCTGGAAGCTTTCGTACGTTGTCTCCAAGTGGCCACAACCAGCACCTAACAGTAAAAGCGAGCCGACATCAACGACCGAGCTAGCTGCCATCTTCACTGTCTACATCCATCCAGTACATGGCAGAGACTGGACCCGGTCAGATCGCCTTCCATCGGACTACAGGTTCAGCAGCAGTCATCACTGCGGCACCGTCAGTAGCCTGAACGATCAGGGCTACAGCAAGGACTACGCGATAAGGCATACCTCACACCAGGTATTCGACACTTTGGAGCATTGGACAACATTGGAGCCTCCTTGGGTGGTCGTGTTCTGTAAAATCTTCCGAAAGACTGAGGGTAAACACCATGTTGTACCAAAATGAAATCTTGGATGGGCAATCCGTGACCGGTCTAAATCAATGTTTTCTTTTAATTTCTCAACCTGGTAATTGCAACCACGACATGACTCTTTGTGCCGCTTCTTAGCTACTTTTAGGTAGCGCTCGACTCCGTCATTGGCACTACATTAAAAGCCAGAACCCATGGCGACGCCCATGATCTCAGGTCTTAGTCAATTGAGGTCAATCTGTTGTGTGGCCATCCAAGTACGCACGTTTTCTGAGTCTAATCTGGACGACTCGTTTTAAATTGAATCGTGAAGCGTTGCAAATGCCGTGGAAGCAATGAACAGCGGCATGCGGTCACTTTTGTCAACAAGAAGATGTTGGATGTCAGAAGCCATGCAATAATTTTTTTTATTTTAGGGAATTGCGAATTAGATCAATGAATATTTTAGCATGTTTCCTGCGGCAGTTTAATTGCAACTACCCCATTTGACTTTACTTGGACAGTGGGCATTTGTCGATCTTTGCTCCGCGCGCCTGTTTTGAAAAATCAGAGTACACCCCTTCCCCGCCCTCGCCGACGTTTTCCTCCGAAATGGAGGTCTTCATCTTGCACTGCCTTTTGGAAACCCGCTCAAAGTAACAGCTTTGTGCCTGCGATTATTTTTCTTTAAGCAGACACTATGGTTGGCTCGGAATAAGCTAACGAATTATTTCAAATGTAGTGTAACAATTAAATGTTGCATACCTCGTGTGTTACATAAAATTATACATTAGCATACGACACCACCAATCGTGACGGCATTCTTGTATGCCCTGAAGTGATTTAAACCGTGCTCTTCGTCGCCGCCGGTATTAGTTGGTGTTATGAACCTAGGCGTACACAGTTCTAGCTCGCTGTCACCAGTGGTGGTGGCACAGCGAAAACGAAAACAAGTATAAATGTTCCCCAGTTTGTCGTAGCGATTAGTTGGTTGTTTCCCATTTGCAGAGTAGAGTGCAGGCATACGAGGAGAGTGACCAGCCGTCATGGGGAGGCGCCGCCGGAGAACACGACATGTTCGACCGCCACTTCGGGGCCGGGTGACCACAACGTCACCGTTCATTCCGATCAAGTTTAGCCACATGCTGTACTCGCGTCCTGGCCGCGTCACGTTCCCGCCTGGCCACGTGCTGCGCGTGGCCGGCGTGTCGGCGATGGCTCCGTCCGGCATGTCGATGGCCCAGGAATTGACGTGCCAGGTGTTGGACACGCGCGAGCTCCGCCCCAACGGTATGGCACCAGCACTGTCGTATGCCTGTCACCTGCGCCTTCGCAAGCTGATGAAACTAGTGCTGTCTCGCAGGCGTCGCTGTCGTCCTACCACATTGTTGGCGCGCCGCTGCGCCACTTCGGCCGCCACCACGCCTCCAACCGTCACCCCCGTGCCGCCGGGAGTGCTGGCCGCGGCTCTGCGCGCGCTGGTGCGCCGCATTCTGCCGCACGACCTTCTCGGGCCGCGCCGGCTCGATGACGTCATCTGCCACCTGTTGTCGCTGGGCCGGCACGACGTGCTCTGCGTGGGCGATGTGGTGCGTCGGCTGCGGCTGCGCGGCCGCCTCTGGCTGCGCGGAGAGCCGGCAGACGTGGCCGTCAGCATGCTGGGCCGGACGGCCATCTGGGCGCTGCGCTGCGTCGTGCTAGACGCGCTGCGCGCCTACTTTTACGTGACGGAGTTGATGCTCCCGCGCCTACAGCTTGGCTACTTTTGGAAACCAAGCTGGCAGTGCGCCGTAGAGGCGAAGCTGGCGCAACTAGTGGCAGAGGGCGCGTTGACCCCGGTCACCAGCGCCGGCACCGCCGCAGCCGCCTGTACTGGCCGGCTGCGGTTCCTCCCCAAGCCGAATGGTGGTCTGCGGCCCGTGGTGAAGCTGACAGCGTCGGCGGCCGTTAGGGAGCGCTGGCGACAGCTGCTGGCCGTGCTGCGCCACCCGGCGCTGCAGCCGACCGAGTCCGTCCCCGATCGGCGTCAGTTGCACCGGCGCTGGCTCCGCTTCGCCGCCTCCCGCCGCTCAGACCCCGCCGCGTCACCGCTCTTCTTCGTACGCATCGACGTGCGCGACGCGTACGGCTCGGTGCTGCATGCGCTGCTGCTGCGCGTGCTGCGCGACCTGCTGGCCCGGCTGCCCGGCCGCCTGGCGCTGCGCCGCCAGCAGCGCGGCGGCTACACGATGTGGGACGCAGCCGCCGGCGGCAGGAAGGTGGAGGTGACTACGGCCGAGGTGGCCGCCGAAGTGGAGGAGCTGGTGACGACGCTGACGGTGCGGTACGGCCGCAGGAGGTTCGTCCTGTCGCGGGGTCTGCCACAGGGCGGCCCGCTGTCGTCGGCACTTTGCAACCTTTACCTCGGCGCGATGCTGCGCCGAGCGGCCGGCTGGTGTGTGGATGCCGACCTGCGGCACACGCTGCTGCTGCGCATGGTCGACGACATGCTGCTGGTGACGTCCAGTCGGGCGGCAGCGCTGCGCTTCCTGCGCACCATGCAAGCTGGCGTGGCCGAATTCGGCTGCAAGTTGAGCAACCACAAAACGGCGACCAACGTGTTTGGCTCGACCGGCCCCGCGGTGTCGTTCTTCGGCATCGTCTTCGACGTCCACAGCCTCCACGTCAGCGCCAACCTGGCGGCGTTCGACGGCATCGACATGCGGCACACATTCCGCACCAGCCAGCTGCATCAGCCCGGCCAGTACCTGTTGCGCCGGCTCCAGCTCCTGGCCGTCGTCGGCTTGCACCCACTGTGCTGGGATCCGCGCGTCAACTCGGAGGAGCGGCTTCTGCGGTCCCTGCGCGCCCACTTCGTCATCACGGCGCGCCGTTTCGTGGCGCTGCTGTCGCGCCTGCGCATGGACCGCGACAGCAGAAATACGGCGTTCCTGGCCGGCGCTGTAGCGCTCTGCTGGCGGCGCGTGCATCGTGTGCTGGCGCGCTACGCTCGCGACGGCGGCTACAACGCCTGGGCGGGGGCGGCCGTGGTACGCCGAGCGTCCGCCGCCGCCTTCGTTGCCGAGCTGCCTGACGACATGCAGCCGCTGCGGGCGGCAGTGCGTCAGCAGTCGCGCCGCCCTCAAAAGGTGACCGGTCCTGCCGCTGCGGGCGGCCGTGCGCCAGCAGTCGCGCCGCCCCGAGAGGTGACCGGCCCTGCTGCTGCGGGCGGCCGTGCGCCAGCAGTCGCGCCGCCCCGAGAGGTGACCGGCCCTGCTGCTGCGGGCGGCCGTACGCCAGCAGTCGCGCCGCCCCGAGAGATAACCGGCCCTGCTGCTGCGGGCGGCCGTGCGCCAGCAGTCGCGCCGCCCCGAGAGATAACCGGCCCGGATGTGACATCGCCTACCTGACGTTCCTCTTCACGTCAACCCGGCACTTGTCATTGGCTGTGAATTGTGCGTGGTGTGGGCACAATGTGAAAGGCGGTTCGGACAGGGCCTGTAGCTGTGAGGCCTGACACCTTCTGGCTGTAGCCAGGACGGATGCTGTATTAGGAATCATATCGCCACTCATGCGTCAGGTACCGGTGGGGTCCTGAGGTGACTCATATTTCCGCTGGGAGATACGCGTTTTATATCAAGCCTTGGGTTGATATAAGACGATTGGAGCTCTGGAAAGTGTCACTTTAGAGGTATCGGAAATTAGTTGAGGTTTATGGTCCTTCGAACTCACATCCAAATAAATTTTGCACGAAAATAAGCTCGTTCATCTATGGCTACTTAAGAACGTCTCTGTCGTCATATGATCTTAACAACTTGTTTTCACGTTTCATTGTTTAGTTTGGGTGTGATGGTGGGTTTGGGACGCATTGGCCACGCTATATTATTTAGCGTTCATCAATGGGCGTTAAGTACTAGAGAAGTTGGAACTTCAAAGGTGGTTTGGCATTGCTGACAAAGGCTGATGGCCACGAGTGGAGTTTTTTTTTTCTAAAACAATTGGTTCTAATTGTTATAAGTGAGGCTTTGTGTAAGCAGAATCACTGGTAAGCGCAAGCTTGTTGTATTGGCCCTGAGCCCACCTCCAGATAAAAGCCTTGAGCAAATACTTGTTAGGGGTCAGCAATGTTCATTAATGCCAACTTCATGCGCGTTATGTATGGACTGGGCCGTTGGTCCGTTTGATGAACTCACCCGGCCATTGCCGATGCCTGGGCTCAAGCCCTCGCAAAGAAACTGACGACAACATAAGTCCGTGTGGCGATTTCAGGTTTTCGACAGTTTTGCTCCAAACACCCTTTGTGACGCCGGGAAAAACCTAAAAGCGGCCGTGTTCAGATTTATGCTAAACTTGACCTAAGTGTTCTTGTCAAGTTAAACTTGACAAAAACACTGCCGTGGGTATAGCCACCGCTTGAGTCCTGTGGCTTGGAGTCCACCTGGGACAGTAGACGGCTTTATTCATCTGACACCACGATCGTTCTTTCGCCCCTAAAGCTGGACCCACATCGTAACTGAGAAATGTTCATTTTTATCTGAAATGTCACTAATTTACATCCAGGTTTAACAACGTTCCCGAGCCTCCAACATTCAGCATCAATGCATAAATGAATTCTTTTTTTTAAACACGCGACTCGATGACTAGCATGGTTTCACTTGCTGTGTGCTAGGGTGACTTCCACCCCCACTTCCACTTCCTCCCCCAGTCATTAATTTTTCCCCATATTATTTATCCCCTCAAATCAGATCGAAGCTTAGACATTGAGCCTATGAAGCCGTCCTTCGGCGACCCTCGAGTGCACCATCTCCCTCAACCCCCTCTGGCGCCCTCCCCCAAGCTGATAGCGCCTCTAAGGAGAACTGCCGTCAAAAACATCAGCTGGTACCGGACTTGTGTTCGACTCAATTTTTTTGAGTATGCACATGTGACTCAGATCTTGAGATCTGATTCGACTCGCGACTGAAACAGACTGACAAATTTGAATTGGCAAATTCAGATCTGACTCAGTGGTATCAGACTCATGATCCATATGATTCAGTGTGCATTGCCCACACATGATGTTTGAATGATTGACTCATGATTCAACTAATTATTTTAGAAAGATGTGATTCGACTTACGACTGGAGATATATTTTGGGGAAGAGAATCGATTCAACTCGCGACTCATCCAAAAACGATTCATTTATCAGTCGATTCCAATTCAAGTTCACAAATTGACACCCACGCAGTCGTATGGTCCTTAAAGCCGAAGGGGCCCGTTAACTTTTGACCTATTACCCACACCTAACTCTCACACACTTCCAAACCACCTCCTGCCGGGACTCTTGGAGAGTAATCCCGGAATATCCCTCTCTAAAACGGACTGGTGATCCTTGTGGCAAGAATTTTCCCATTATGACGTATGCAATCATCTCCCTAGAATTTAAATGTACCTCTTTCGTATTGCGTCAGGATGGCTTACTTTCAGATTTACCTGGAACCCACACGCGGAAGTCGTGTGTGTGGTTTTGCTGAGCGGGAGGGTAAGTGGGGTGTGCATATGGCTTTGCAGAGCGTTAGGATGACTTTATGTTTTTCTAGAGTTGCGATTTCGTTGTCACTTAGGACTGGACTCCATGCAATGATTATTTATAATAAGCTTGCAGGATTCGCCTTTATTTGTGCATTTCAATTGCATTCCAGTGATACCTATTATAATGGTTTGTTAAATTAAATGTGCGGAGAGCTACTTAAACATATCCTTCTCTCACATTGCTTTCAAAGATCATCCAAGAGCACTTTCTGTTCCATGTTGACTCCACCAATTTCAGATAGGAATCCTGATACAGGTTCATGTTCCACAATATCAGTGGTGGTGGCAGTTCATCACACAGTCGGTAGCAGAATATCACGGTGGCAGTTGATGCAATTGATGCCCTATGCGTGATGCAGGAAAAATGTGTTATGATATTCACAGTATTTTATAAGTTAATGATGCAACCATTTACTTACCTCAATGGGATTGTGCAGGCTGTGGCATGTCAATTTGTACCTTGATTGTGTCAGACTGACCAGCACAGCATTCAGACTGTGGCTTATAATGCTTTGATGCTTCGAGAAGGAAATTGTGTATCTTGTGGTTGTGTAATTCCTCAAGAAACAAATACTGCCAGTTCTTGGAACAAATTGAGCATATAACTTCCCTGGAAATGACAGTGTTGCCAGAAATTATAAACTTGTGTGATTGTCTTCAAAAGAAAGCTTGTAGTTCTGTGAGATAATGGAACACAACTAGTACATGGCAAAGCTAAATTACACTGATATGTGGCATATCTTGCATGTGGCTGAGTGGTTTGTCTGCTGATTTGCTCAGTTTATAATTGAAGTATGACATGAATAGATGTATCAGAAAGAATATAATAACATAGCCAAACCTAGCATAGACTAAGATAATGTAGCATAATATAAAATATATTTTAGCATAATGTAGCATAATCTAACCTAACTGGAAAACAAGAATCATCCCAAACCAACTATTTTGCCATAATGTCATCAAATCTAGGTGAACATTGTTAGCTCTCCTGCTAATATTAACAGCATTGCAAAGAGCTTATGGCCTTCATTGAAGGTTACAGATGCATCTGTAATCAATTGGAGAGAAAATGAGTGGTCACATTATCTTTTTCATGTTAAAATTCATGGTATTAAAAATGACAAAAAGTAAGTGTTGGAAGTATTCTATGTAGAGAATGAAGGTGAAGTTAAGCAGGAAAGTTAGCATTTTCAACATAAAGGAGTGTTGAATTTGAAACAATGCATGAAAGCTTTCAGACACAGCCACCAGAGCAGTGATGTGTGTAGGATGTAAATTGCCTGCTGCATCAGCCAAGGTATCTTGAAGATACCTTTACTTTATATAAGCTGTGTCCATGCCCTTCAACTTATGAAGAGTGGGAAATTGGAGTGGAAAAAGTTTCCTGAGATTAATTGCTTGGTGTCAGTGAGTTTGGAGCTGAGTGCCTGGTTTTGCATATGGGTAACTTCTGTGCATGGATAGAGCTAATAGCCTACTGAAGGAGGGGCAAAGGTGACAGTGTCCTTTTTCCCACAATTCCTGAGAGGCTGTTGGGCCCCCAAACAGTGTTAGAAAAACTGGAGTTTGTTGGTGTCATGCATACCAATACATTTTGTACTCCAGGATTGTGACTAGACTAAATGAGATATTTTGTACTCCAGAAGGGAAAACGAAGAACAACATTGCTTGGTTGAGTGCTACCACTAAAAGTCCATACCTGACAACAACTAGCAGTTTCCGCGACCCCAGCGCCCCGACCAGCCAACGTCACTACACATCCTTGAAAGGCAGTACAAAGCATACAGACAATGAGCCGTCAGTGTTGCGCTAAAATTCATAAAGAACCTTACTAAAACTGGCTACGCACAATGTTGGCGCTTCATATGTGAAAAACGCTATATTAGTGTCAATAAAGTCAATAATTAATTCAATATTTATTCAATATTGGTTCAATATTTTTTTTCTTTTCTGATATATAACATACTTAGATTAATGAATATCTATTTCATATTACTCTTTGGAAACTTGCGCTGGAGCCTAGAGGTGTTCTATAGCCTTGCGCTGGAGTACTCGCCAAGGAGCACCAGAATTCTCTAGTTGGCAAATCTAGGGGTACTTGGTGTAATCGAAGTTTAAAGTTGAAGCCTGATTTCGCCAGTAAATGCTTTAAATGCGCAATCAAAGGTCGTTTTGTGAAAGGGACAACTTTTTTAGACACAATGAGCCTGTTCAATGCAAGAAAATCACTTCAAATTTTCTAAAATCCGCCCCGGAGCAAGCATGTTCTCCGAGGCGATTACACCAAGAAACCAATGTCATTTGTACCCTTTTGCATGACTGTCGCATATTTTTTTTTGTAAATGTGTGCGAAGATAAACAAGCGCCTTGAGATATAACCACATTTTGGGTTCATCGGTGTCAGTGAAGGGTCCGTAATACATGTTCCGAAATTTACTCCGACCCATTCCCTGTTCCCCGCCCCATGAACAGTTGTACTTCTCGGGCTGAGTTAGCGAATCCAACCAGCTCTATCTAAGAAGAAAAATAAAACTGCCCATGTGGCGGTTTTACAGGTAGCTCTAGATACTCCTAACTCGATCCTTGCTTCAACTAAACATTCCACACATGAACTAAGCAAGTGCATAAAGGAACTTTTAATATTCATAAGAATCGTTTTCAATTATTTTGTTTAGCTTTTCCATGCAAAATAACTGGTTCTTGGTGGTGAGAATAAAGCTATTTTAGACGGATTGTTTTAGTATAATTTTTATTCAACCATCATATATTCCAAAACAATAGTCCATCCATATCCAATAGTGTTCCAGGTGTGTTAAGCGCGGGTTCGTGGTGTCGGGTGTGCGTTTGTGACCTTCGTTGACATCGTTTAAGTATACTTTTGTTACCATTTTCTCTACCATTGCTCATGAAGTTGGCTTATAACTTCATCCTTCGCTAATAATTTAACCACAGCCAATTTTGGGGTCTGAGGCAGAGCTGTGTATTATGCGTCAGTGGCGAATCGTACGCAGAAACTCGGAATGGCTCAAAGGTTGACCAGGCCATGAAATGCATTTTGGGGTGCTTGGGATTTTGGACAACAACGGAGGTTCAAATAATAATTATTCAAATTATTAATTTTTCAAATAATTCAAATAATTCAAATTAATAATTCAAATTAATTAAAATAATTCAAATTAATCACTGGTGAACTCGGCTTATTAATTGTGGGACTAGTCCTTCAGAAGTGTGTGTTGGAAGATGATCCCAGTGTGTTGTGGTCCGCCCAAGATGAGTGAGTGCGATACATCCTGAGCTCGGCCAAGATAAATGTTATTGGTGCATTCACATCACATCATGCCTATTTATCATAAATATTTGTTTGTGAACTTTGAGAATACATCGCCCACCTACACTCAGGCAATATCTATACACTTTGCAGATATCACATGTATATATTTTTTTAATGACTTTGGCTACTGAGGGCATTTCCCACTAGGTTGCATTCCTTGGCACAATTGCACCTATTCATAACATAGCTTGCTGACATGTTGCTGACTTAGCAGTTAGCTATAAGCACATATATGTTTGTATGGTACACACAGCATGAAATGCTAACATTTATTTTTAATCCCATTAAAGCAATACTACCTGGTTATGGACAACTCATTTTTTTAGTGCAGCAAAGTTTTTTACATGGCTTAGTTTGCCAAGATGTTTATGCAAACAAAAATGCTAACATTGGTTTTTAGTCCCACTAAAACAAGGTTAATTCTCAGCAAGTGCATAGCTATTTTTTGGAATCCAGCTGAAAAATTCGTACTCCAACTAAAAATTTTGTACTCCACTACCAAGAAAAAAATATGGAAATCCTACACTGCCCCCAAAGAATATCACTGGAATTCAGAAAAATTGTTCCAGACTGTGTAACAATCATGCTGGGCCCCCAAGGATTGCATCAGATCCAGTGTAAAAATTCCAAGAAAATGCACAGAGACCCCTAGAGATGACTAGGCCCACAACATTGTGATGAGGCCCCTGAGAATTACATTGGGGCCCAAAAAAAGTTGTTCATGGCTCCCAAATACCTACATGGGAGTGCTCAGATCATTTGAAGGAGGTTTTTCTTTGTTTTTTAAATAATGCATGCCTTTACTCTGAATTATCAACTGGGAACATATTCCCACCATGCTCTGCTGGATGTAGGGACACAGCAAATGCCCATCTGTAAAATGGTTACTGACATCTGTAAAATGGTCAATGCGTTAGCAGACGGCTGCTTGCTGCCCTTCGTGTCACACTCGCCTGGACTGCCATCTGAGGGCAGAAACTCCGCGACGTCTCCCATTGATTGTAAAATGAGTTGGATTTCTGCCTTATCATGTTTGTGAAGCATTGGGTAGGATAACAATAAGCAACAGTCAAAATCACAAGCTGTTGGTTATATTGTCACAGATAATATTATGTAGGCATAATTCCAACTGAAAACTGAACCTTTTCAACTGAAAAGTAAGCATTTGCAGGGAAAATGAGTGGTCACATCATATTTTGAATAAACATCGTATTAAAAAAAAAATTGCCCGAAACCGGAATAATGCCAAAGAAATGGATGCACACTTTTGTGGGTGTGCCATGTGTATGATTGCGATTGAAATGTAACCACTCATTTATGCAGAATTTGTCTTGCTTACTTTTCAATTGATGCTACAGTATCATCTACTCTCACATTGCCCAGTTTTACAGTAGCAGTTGACCGATTTTTGTTGCAATTCAGGAACAAGATGATACAGTTCAGAATGGTTTATCAAGAATTATGCTGAAAGGTGCATTGCCTAACATCTTTTTCTGCCCACTACCAATTAGCAATGGTTAATGCAAAAGCAGAAATAGCTGATTGTAAGTTGGGGTATTTACATAGAAGCCTGTGAACTCTTCCACATAATGTATGAACTGTGCTTGTTAAAGCTTACTGAGCAACTTCTTCCTGTACAATGTCTTTGGGAAATTACATATAATCAAGATAATGTTGTATGTAATTAGTGGATGTGAACTTCTTTGGTGGAATAATTATTTTACATGATCCACTATCAGTAGGCTATAAGCAGCCCAATATCAGTAGGTTATGTTGGGTTTTTGTTGGGTTTTTGTTTTGCATCTTTGCATTATTCTTGATTTTATATTGCAGCACCCAATCCACATATTCTGCCCCATACTTTTGCCATGTTTTGTTGGGAAAAGAGCACAAGTAGCATCTATCTGCATTATTGTCATTTTTTAAAGCATTTGAAGTTAATATGATGTTTTCTTGGTGAATTGAGTTTGTTGGTATGTGTTCTTGGACTTGAGCTGTAAATGTCTTGTCTTGTAAAGTTGGTATTTCTCAAAGAAATGAAGATCAAAGTCATTCAAATCACATCAGAAAACATCAGAATCTATTCCCAAAAATGCAACAGATTAAACCTCTATTAGAGATACCCTCTGTCATTCTGCACAGAAACACACTATCATTCCATTGCTTATTGTTTTCAAATTGTTTCTCAAGCAACTACTTCTTGTCGGAGTACGGGAAGAATGCATTTTATGAATAAATAAATCAACAACACCAAGGCATAGTGGAAGTAAGGTGATTCTTGTCATTGCATGCAACTACGATATTTGATTTCACGGGGCATGCATTAAGCTTGAATACATCATAGTACCATACCATAGTAAGTCAAAGAGAACTAAGGGATATCATGACATCATGTCCATTTGTTTTCTGAGCATTCCCATTTCTGTGTACACTTCTCAACTCTAGTTTTTCTTGTCATGGCCTTCTCTTTGATTCTCATTCAGATTACTTGATTTTTGGATGCTTGTATATAGAAGTCTTCCCACAGCCACATTGTCAAACAATATGCTCATTTACTAATAATATGGCAAGGTTCAAGATGTCTTTATAACTAGTGCACCCAAACAGCATTGGTTTTGCTTGAATTAACCTCATCTTCAAACTTTACTTCATTTATCTCATGACAATTTTTGCCAAAGCACCCTCATTGAATGACAATAAAAATATGTGTATTGTTTCTTGCAAAATGGGTTATTGAACACTCTTGTAATCAAGAGAAATCGTCCTGTTGGAATGTAACAATGAATATTTTTATAGTGAAAAGAATTCGCTATCTTGTCGATGAGGTTTTATGGTTTACCTCTTATGAAGTTTAGGTACTAGCCCAGTGGATTGGAATAGATCAGGTGCTCTGTTGAACACAGTTCACCAACTTCACCAAACCTCACCTGGACATAAACCAGTAGAACCACTGTAAGGAAGGTTGGCTCAGGCATTGACCAGACCCACAAAACTTTTATATTTTTTTTAGTTCATTTCCTCGTTAAGGACTTGCCCTCTGTTCCCACTTTCATTGCCTGATTCAACATTTTAGTGGGGCATATGGTGCGGGGCGTCGCTCGTCCAGGAGGTGCCAGTTTCCAATCATGCCATTATCTGATTAGGGAGGGGAGGTTGGCGGCTGTCCAATCAGGGGGCAGCAGTGGCAGAAGCGTAGGGCAGGACACCCATCGTCAGACATGGGACATGCATATGGTTTTACCCCTGAACAAAAACTTGGTGTGTGCCTCTTCAACCTATCTGTCTTTCTGAACGTCTTGGCTGTCAGGCTCCATGTTT
The DNA here is from genome assembly GCA_034440575.1 of Imbricaverruca yamaguchii. Taxonomy (NCBI): domain Eukaryota; kingdom Metazoa; phylum Arthropoda; class Thecostraca; family Neoverrucidae; genus Imbricaverruca; species Imbricaverruca yamaguchii. Next base: position 487,409 of record JAOTOL010001430.1, read on the forward strand.
TTGCATCATGAAGACATTGCAAGTTTTTTCTTCTTGCCACTATTTTGCATATACAAGAATAGCATGATGTGGTAGCAGCAAGGACATATGCCACTGGAATTTTTGTTGATACCCTCAAGCCTTTGCTCATCGCTTGAATACTCAGTGCATTGTTTTATGGTATTGTTCCCATTGCTGTTAGTGCAAAAATGTGGTAAATGCGTGGTATCTAACAGCTAATAAGTGCCAGTGGATAACTTAATTTAATCTGCATACATGGTTAAATGGTTAAGTGGTTAATGGTTAAGTTAAATTTCAGTCTCTGATTTCGACTCAGTCGAGTTATCTCTCTCCCCTCCCCCTCTCCCACATAGATTCTCCTTACAGAAAGACACATTTTCCACACTGCAGATGTGGTGACATTGTCCAGAATGCTGTAAGTTAGTGCATGTGTAAGCTGTAATCAGTTCTTGTCTGGTTTTTCAGGAACTGGCAAAGCCACACAGTGCCGATTGGGGCTCGACTACTTCACCACGACTTTCAGAAGCTTGTCGAGGTACGGCATAACACTGAGGCTCGTTGATAGACCTTGTTAGCTTTAGTTTCTGTAGCATTAGTTCTGCCCTGACAGTAAGGCACCTGAGCATCGGCGTCGCTAGGCTCATGCGTTCGGCGTCTGGTGTAAGGGAGATTCCCATTTTTCGCGGCAACAATACAGGTGAAATAGCTGAATAAATATGATAATAATTTTCACTTTCCTATTTTCGGGTACATGCGTGATGGAATGCCTTATTCTGTACTATTTGTAACTTCTGACGAATATCTTGCCTACTTCGTAGGAACGTACCTACTTACCGCATGGCGACGTATACGTGTTTTACCATATAGGGTAGAGAGACATCAGAATTGGATAGTCCTGAGAATAGCTGCAGAGATCCGCAAAGTAACAGAGGAACAGCAAAATATAACACACGTTGTGCACACACAATAAGGGACAATATTTTTCGATTCAGATTGTGTACTGCTAAATAATCCCATCTTGCTCTAGCTAATGCTTTACATCACTATAATCCTGAAGCTGCGTGATTTAATATTAGCTGCATGTTCTTTATCACACAACACCATGATGAAATTGATATGGGAAAGTGAAAGATGCAGATAAAAAGCCAAAAGTATGTGAATGTTGTCTGGTTTGGTGTTACTTTCCCCTCCAATAAGCATAAATTGGACGCACTGCTGTAAACGTTCTCTGCCGTATTTAGTGGTATCCACGAAACACTCTGTTTTTGTGATACCTACGAAACGCTGTCTTATTTTTGATGATATTCATGGAACTCTGTTTTTCTGGTAATGCACGAAACGAACGGATGCAGATTGCTAGAATTTCGGAAGCATTCCATGTTTTGAGCTTTTCAACGCCAATTTTGACACGAAGTCCTGCATCAACATTAGCCAATATCGCCCAACTGGACTGCCTCCGAACTGTGCCTTCAACTTATTTTCTGTCGTTCAATGGCTTTCGTTTAGACGCACATGCATGTTGCCATACCTCGGGATATAAGATTCTGCCATCTATCTATTGTTCGTTTGTTCGTTCGTTCTTATCCTCGTTTATACATTCGAATCGTTTTTTTTGTCGTTGAGTCATTGGCCGTGATCCAGGTCTTTTTCATGTTATTGTACATGCAGTGTTCCTACTTATGCGATTTTTCTGAAATAACTCGAATGTTAACTTGCAATCAAATTCCAAATTGTGAATGACTTCGTGTTCAAATTACTGCAAAAATGACTCCCAAACTGAAAAAAAAGAATCAGCTGAGGTCAGGTCGCCCCCAATCAGATATGTCGGATCACACATGATGGGATAGCCGCTGAATATGTCACAAAAACTGGTCACGTGGAATTATGTTGTAGATGCTTTGGTTAAAATAGTCTACCAAGCCAGAAGAAGGTATGCAGGTTGTGTATATTTCATTCCGTTGTCAGTATGGTTGCTCCATAATAGGATGAATTACAATCACTGCCGGGCGCTGGCCATGTCCCGAAATACTGACCAATATGCAACTTGTACTAGCAAAACGCTCTGGAAGCACATTTTCTGATCGTCGGGTATCTTCTGAAGGCCGAAAAATAGATGGGATGTTGTTACAAATGTACTGGAATAAAGGAGTTTGTTTTACGTGGTCGCTGTAAAAATCTCGGGGGCGGAGGGTGGATTACAAACCCACATACAATTGCTAAACTGTAGCATGGCGGACACTTTCGTTTGAAATGTTCGGTATGCAAGTTCTTTTATCATTTCGTAGGTTATATATTTATGCAAATACATCAGCAGCCTGTATAATTTTCACAAACGCGGGTATTGACCATACCTTGTCTGCCTTAGTGATTCGTTTCCGACACAATTTTTTCTTCTGATTCTTCTCGGTAAGCGTCAATATCATATCACGGTTTGTTGGTATACGAGTTGTCATGTTCTGTGCGAACTTAGCCAATTTTTCAATTTTTTTTTGGGTCTAAAGTCATTATTATTGATTTCAGATGCCTCCCAAAAAGACGAGTGCTCCATCAAAGAAGACTGAGGAGAAAAAGAAAGCGAAGGTTGTTGAGGTAAGTTCGTCGTTATAGTTTCCTACTGTTGGTGGAATGAATCTGGTTCGGAAGAGTCTTGTCGTGTAATTGTGATTCCGGCAGATTAATTTATGAATGTACAGCACGTGTTATTCATGTGTTTGCTGTAATCCTGGTGTAAGGTGTAATCGAATTTATTGATATGGCCAAAACCACGTGACATTTCCAGCATCGCTGCATTTCAGAAAACGTGTAAGTGTGCTATGATGGTTTGCAGTTTTACTTTTATGTGTGTGGCATGAACATAGGTATGTGCGTGTTTGTGGTATATGTCTGTGTCTGTCTGTCTGTCTGTCTGTCTGTCTGTCTGTATTTACGTGCCGTGTATGGATATCCATGCATGTTCATGTGGATGCGTGAGCTCGCTGTTTTGGTATTATTTTCGTATTACAATATGTATATTACAGGATAAAACATTCGGACTGAAGAATAAGAAGGGTGCAAAGCAACAAAAATTTATTCAGATTGTGAACAAGAATGTTAAGTCAGGAGGTGACCCGATTCAGAAGAAGATCGAAGAGCAGCGGAAGAAGGACAAGGAAAAGAAGGAGCAGGAGCAAAAGGAGAAGGCTATGGTGAACGATCTATTTAAGCCGGTTATTGACAAAGTGGACAAAAGTAAGAAAATGTCATTGGTATTGTCATGAGCTTTGTATCCTGCGTTGGTTCTTCTGTATATCCGTTGTCGTTTGTATGCCTAGAAAAGTGTAATCCAGAAGATCCCAGAACGGCTTTCCGGGAAGATCCCTCAATATGAGAGTTCAGCTCCCTGGACCCTGAACTCACCACCGGGTCACATCATTCCCGTTGTATTGTATAGTTATAATGGATAACCTGATAGGTGACGAGTAGTCTAGTGGTAAGTTGCCCGTCTCAATCAGAAGATTGTGGGCTCGAGTCTCACCTGTCGCTACTCTTCGCCCGCGACCAATCGGCTTAAGAGATTGGCGACGCTGCATGACTCAACGGTCGATGTGTCGTAAAACCAATAACCAAACACCAGCTGGATACTCTGAGGTGCCCGTGCCGCTCCGACTCCACCGCCCGACCGTCAAGTCTCGTGCGGTGTCGGCCCAGTTGCCAGTTAACCTTTTCAGCCGTGTGCTAAGTACGAGCGACTACCTTTCTAGGACGACGGAAACGAATTTTTGTGGATGTGCCATTTATTATTTTTGGATTGTGCCATTTATTTTTGTGGATAGGACTCCTTACCAGTGTACCGTGAAACAGGAAACGAATAATTTGCTCCAAAAATATTCAGAGCCTTTGTTTAGAAGAAACCTAGTAGAAACATAAGGATCCGTTAATTAAAGTAGGCACGGGAGCTGGGGACTTGTGCCCGTCCTCGCCTCCCCGATCCCGTATCACCCCTAATGTCTTCTGGTAGCCGTTGGAAGCATGACAATCTCATCTCCTGAAATTCGCTTTGCTCGAAGCTCTCAAGCTCAATTTTCCTCCCTGTTCAATTGCTAGTAACAAAGAGCAGCTAACTTACTTTTTTGTGAGTGATTCACAGCAGGTTTCCTAAAAATTTTGCTGAAGAAAAATTTACCACCATCCTCCATATTCATATGGAGGGTGGTGGTAAATTGTATCGCAAAGATTATGCATACACATGTGTTTGTATATGTACCGATTCGTACATATGCGTCTATATGTATGTGCAGGCTGTGTATACAGGTGTGTCCATATTCATACAGGTTATACATACAGGTGTGCCTGAACACACGTACAAGCTCTGCATGCAAACAGGTGTGTATACACACGTACATGTTATGCATTCAGTTGTCTGTTCACACAACAGGCTATTTATTGGGCGCTGTATGACCAACGCAGTCGATGCGCCCCTAAGCCCAAATAACCAACCAACAGGCTATTTATAGTGTATACAGGTGGGTTTGTACACACGACATACTATGTATGCAGATGTGATGCCAGTGTGTGCGTTAATGCTTCACTCAGTGTCGATGCACCTTACATGTGAGTGCTTACCTTTCAGGTGTTGATCCAAAGTATGTGCTGTGCCCGATGTTCAAGCAGTCAGTGTGTGCAAAGGGTTTGAAATGCAAGTTTTCACATGACATGAATGTAAGTATCAGGATGTGACGGTTGGGCGTCGGTAGCTCAATAATTGAGCTAAGCGTCTAGCATGCCAGAGGTGCCAGCCCTTCCTGCCTGGGTGGGAGGTAGGCGATGTCATATGGTATGAGCAGCTAGGTGTCAGTTGCATATGGTGATGTCTAAATGCTGGCTTACGCTATTATTGTGGGCCCTCTTTGTTTAAGTCATGTTTTAGTTCCCATGCTTTATGTTGTAATGTTACTATTTTAAAGTTGATGATTTCGATATGAGCATTGGCATGGTCTTTACCGTGCATGATCTTTTGTTTTTGAACATATTCGGGTATTACGACGTGATTGATGGCATGTTATATTTTGCTATGTGGTCTTTACCTGGTCGATATCTATCTAGCAGGCTAGGTATCTGACAATGCGTCCGATATCTTGTCAGATTGCTTTCAGTGTCGATTCTGTCCGTATGAATCAATATGTCTTGTGAAGTTATGTCTTGCTACCATGTGGTGATGGTGGTTTGTATAAGTTTGTGATCTCCGCAGATCGGCCGCAAGGTTGAAAAGAGAAATATATATGTTGATTCTCGTGATGTGGACGCCAATAACCAAGAAGGAGACAAAAGCAGAACTGATATTGTAAGTGATTTATGTAGCAACAGCATATCCCTCTGTATGCACACTGTTCGTTTGAAGGGATCATGGTGATTATGTGCAAAGCATACCACTCGAAAGCTGAAAACCTGCTGATTGTGAATAGATGAAGGTAATGTAAACCTGCTCATGACTTTAGAAACGTACTCTTGCCCAATTGTGCATATATTTTGTTGGACTGGTGGGCCCTGTGATCTATGATTATGCGGTTGTTATTTGGTATCTACGAACTCAAATTATAGGCTTCCCAATCACTAATCAGGCCCAGAGATGTTCAGTTCCTGCCTGGTGACCTTTCGACGAGTACCATTGGTACCACCTACCATTGAAAATGTGCGGGACTTATTAAACTAGCATGCTAATCATTCCTTGTTCACCGAGAAAATAAACATCGATTTGCCGTCAAATACACCGGTATGGTTATCACTGACTCATGACGCCACCCCACCACCAACTCGGCTAACCGCTGTCTATCTTTGTCAGATTTGCAAGTACTTCCTGGATGCGGTGGAGAACAGCAAGTACGGCTGGTTCTGGGTGTGTCCGTCAGGAGACAAGTGCATCTACCGGCACGCCATCCCGGAGGGCTACCTCCTCAAGAAGGCACGTGGTAATGCTTGGGCTGCAGCTACGCTCACTTGGAAAACACGCAGGGAATAGGCGTCGGTTTTGCTGGTTTTATGAGGCCACTCTGTTTTGGCCAACAACTGGCCAACAACTGTTTTGGGATGGCAAAATGCTTCCGATTTTAATGCATTGTTATAGAAATAGTAAACGAATGACCCGATTGGTTTATTCGATTTTACAGACCCTAAATACTTTGATGTGGGGCTGGCTCGTTTTAAATGTGAAAATATTGTGCTTTTTCGGAAGATTTCATGTCTAGTGCCTTTTTGTGATGAGACACCCTTGCTTTGCTCTGCTTTTTTCCTCAGTTGGATGAGTGTCCCTTTCTGATATTTCGGTAAAGAAAAGGCTTGATAGATGTGTTTGATTTCATCTTTCAGATATTCATCACAACTTTCTCTGAAGGCTTTAAAAAATAAATCCAGTGGCGATTGCACGGCTTATGGGATCACAGAGTAAAGATGGACTCGGTCTTCTCTGCTGGTAGGTTCGCGACATGTTTTTAAAAGCAAGGCAACCTAACGTCATATAAACATTTACTATCTAGATTTAGGATTTAGGCACTAGAATCGTGATGAATTCAGAAACAAAAATAGGGGAACTTGTGGGTGTGAATACAGCAAGACCGAGGTCAGCTGAGAACAACGCTGGTTATGGCATACATTGCTCTAGATGCTCAAAATCTTATCTCGGTGACGTGAATAGGGCGACAACAGGAGCAAATGAACGTAAGCAGGATGTTATATATCATTAATGTATAACGCTATTGTGGTGCACACTCAGGAATGTGATAGCTTTCCAAGAAGAACCCAGATTAAGATTCTGAAGCATGACTATGTCCCGTTCCGATCTTGGTATGCAGGTATCCAAAAACGGCAGTCGAATTTCCGACTCTGGTTCAGTCATGAACCGAATATTTGCGTCTACTTCGTTCAGGAGATGCAAGTTGATATTACTGTGAAGTACGACTGATACGTCATCTGCGTAGCACATCTAAATGGACTCATATCCGGGGATATCTAGGAGATATTCTTTTTCCAAAACGTACATATTTAGACAGGCTGCCCCGGAGCTCAACGGTGTACCGGCCAACCGACTCTATTGTTCATGTTTCCTTCTGTTCAATGCTAATTCTTCACAATGCATGCATAACGCAATACTTCGAAAAATGTGATTTTGAACTGCAAGTTATTTGTCATTGAGTGGTGATGTGATACCTCATTGTGTTAGCTGTTCCTTGAATGGCCACATTTGTGAAGCGTGGCTTCACAACGAAACTTGTCACTTATTTTCGATAATTCCATGTTTTTTAATATATGAATCCATGCGCGCACCCAGGATTTTTCCATGGTGGGTGGCCCGGACCGAAAAGGGCACTTTGCCGACTCCAAAAGGGCACTTGACTGGCTCCAAGAGGGCACTTTGCGGCCGGGGGCACGCTGGAGGGTTCGTTGACCGGGGGCCGTGAAAAGAAGTGTTGGCCAAAAGGGCAGTTTTGGGCCCAAAGGGCAACTTTGGCACAGGCGGGGCACATAAGGCAGGTGATTTTTGGTCTAAATTTGGGACATTCAAGCCAAGAAGGCACTTTTCGGTCAAAAGGGCACTTTTGGCCAAAATGGCACTGGTCTCATGGGGGGGGGGCCTGCCCCCCTCCAGTGCCCTTGGTTAATGGTTTTACTAACACTTGCCAGCCTGCCAGCAGCTTGCCACACTACCGATAACGAATGTTACCAATCGGGTTCATTATGTTCCCATATTTATGCAGCTTCGGCAGCCTTTCATCTGTGGTACTGTGGGTTGCTCTTCTAGTGGACGTAACATGTATTTGCCCCGCTTTGACTTGCTGAAATTTTCCCCTGGTATATATTTTTTGGGCTCTTTTCGGAATAAACCGCATCTGTTTCGATATATGTTGTCGAATGGTCGAGCATCTCATCCATCTTGATTGCATGCTGGGACTTGCCTATGAGGATAACGACCCCTCCAATGTTTGCATGGGTCACTATAACGCTGGTATCATCGGCCAAATTTTGGAGGGCTTTGCCATACCTCCTTGGTAGACTGTTCAGTTTCCGGTCCGTTTGGGCCTTGCATTATGCCAGAACTATGTGCAGAATGTCTTTCCGCTTCCATGTGAAGACACTCTTCGCAAATATAACCATTGAGGCAGCCATTAGTGCTTTACAAGGCGGTACTAAATGACAATGAACTTCCAGTTCCAAAATCATATTTTCAGTTCACGTCGTTCACGGCGTTCACGGGTATTACGTCGTTCGGGTATCCATAATTCGTGTTTAGGGGCTGGATTGGATTCTACTTGTCTTTGCAGTTGATACTTGTCTTTGCAGTAGATTGATAACAACGGCAGGGCTGGGGGGCCGTAACCCAAACACAAATTACTAGGGCGTTCACGTGTTAAATGTGTGACTAAGTGGCGTGTTGGTGGTTGTGTCGTCAGGACATGAAGAAAATGGATAAAAAGGATGAGATCTCAATAGAAGAGCTGGTAGAGAAAGAGAGGGCTGCGCTCGGCTCCAACCTCACCAAGATCACGTATGTCACATTCCTCGCGTGGAAGAAGCGCAAACTCGCCGAAAGGAAGAAAGAAGACGTCAAAAAGCAGGCCAAGAAGAAATCTGATTACAAGAGTGGGAAAAATGCGGGGGTGAGTGTTGCTGTTTACTTGCGCACCCCTCAGTATGCATATAGTTTGGAACTATGAGTTAACTTTCAACCCGGGATTGTTGCGTTTCTGGTTTATCCCACATTAAGCGTTGTGAAAAGCCACCTCGCCAAAATTACCATAACTTACCATACTTATTCATTCATTCATTTTGCATATTATGTGATGTCGAAGTGATTGATTAAACGTGATTACTGGATAATATATGGATACTATATCAATATATGATGTATGGGTGATATGATCATATTATATGGTGTAATACGTCAACGCATAGCGTGATGTTTTACAAGCTATCGATACCAGCCTGGAACGCTTCACCTGCGGTTATCCTGCCGTTGTCAGTGATGCGTAAATGAGACGGCCGTCCGTGAGGCCGCAGTGGCACCACTGTTTAGGCACCCGACAGTGCGTCACTAGTTATGTGAGTGCCCATGCTGCACGAGAGCGCTCAGGCTCTTGTATGGAGATCACTTGCGAAGCGTTCTAGGGAAGTCATGGAATGTGAAAAGTCATATGGAAGCATTCTAGGTAGCAATTAGAAACTCGTACGTTTAGAACATGTTACTTTACATGTTAATGGTAGGATTTAAGGCTACGTACACACCAAGGCAACAGTTTCCCTCATGCAGTGAATTGCAAGTATAAACGTTTTTGATGTCAATGATCAAAAACTGTTCAAGTCAAAACTAAGCCCAAATAACTAACCAGCCAAAATGTTATCATGTCACCGATTGTGTGATTGGTTATATCGTGTACTATTAGCTTGCAGTTGATATTGTATCCGAGTTATTTATAGTTATGTTTTCCCGAGAGTGTGCTCTGATGCAGGTGGTGGCTTCCTGTTGTCTTTTACAGGTATCGGGGAGGGACATGTTCATGTACAACCCCGATATGGCAGACGGCGAACTCGAGGAGGGAGACGAGGGCATGGACCTGGCGGAGCTCAAGGGCGAGGACGAGGAAGAAGAGAAGGACGTGGTGGTAAGATGCCTCTTCATCTGGTCCGAGCCGCCCTCTGACATGTCATAAGCTGTTTCCCGCCCCGTCCACACGCACGCTCATGTATGGGGTATAGGCGCATTTACGCACAATGATATGTGGATGAATGACTGTATTATGTTGGTCTGGTGGTGAGGTTGCACGCCGGTCCCACACGATCGGACGATACTCGGTTCCAGCCGACCGCGTGGACCACCTCACTGCACTCTGTCGTCCTCATGTCTGTGATGGCATATCTGACCGGACACCGCAATCGCATTTACGGTGCGAAACAAAAACATTTCGGTACTATCTTCACTTGGGTTCATTCCGAAGCGAGGTACCCTTCGGGAAATGTCACCCGAAATTTATAATTTTTGTGGGGAATTGCGCCTCCACATGCGATCTGGGGAGGCGGTGGCATGGCCCCCCGGCTACTCTGCTGGCCATGTGACGGCCACCTCCACAGGGACGATCTGGGGAGGGGGTATGCTGGCCTCTCGGCTACCCTGCTGGTCATGTAACAAGCGGTTCCACAGGGACGATCTGGGGAGGCGATATAATGGCCGCCCGGCTGCCAGCAGAATAGCCGGGCGGCCTTTATACCGCCTCCCCAGACCGCCTCTGAAGTCGCTCGTCACATGACCAGCAGAGTAGCCGGGCGGCCTTTATGCCGCCTCCCCAGACCGCCTCTGAAGTCGCTCGTCACATGACCAGCAGAGTAGCCGGGCGGCCATGTGACGCCTTTGTTCACTTGTATTGCGGGTTGCTGCTCGAAATGTGCTTCCTAGTTCTGCACCGGCTGCTTTTCCTGAGTAGTGTTGTCTCCTGATCAATTGCTTCTTCTAGTCTGTTTTTGTTTGTTGTTCATGCATTCATGGGGTATTTGATAACGTCGGACTTTCTTTATTTTAGTACAAGACATGGACATTGGAAGGCATTGAGAATGAACAGATTGACGAGGCGGAGGCAGTTAAGGCCAAAGAAGAGGCGGGAAAACCAGGTTCGTTGTCTGTGGGTGATTCATTTGGCTGATGCTCTTGGTGATTGCATTAATTGAAAAGTTTTTCAACGTCAAACAGTCAATTGCATTTTCATCGTCGTAACCCCGGCGCGATGTGTCAAACAACAATATTTGTTTTCATCTGTACCTCATAGTGCCACTGGTGACTCCATATATCACTAACTAAATGCCGCTGGTTCCCTTCCATCCTATGAAAGTTAGAACCGTGCCAGAAACCCCATACATCTTCGAAGTTTGAACTTACCAGTGTGTGGACATCTACTCTGTCTATGCTGCTGTGCTGCATGACCGATGTAGTCAGTGCGCCCCTAAACTCCAATAGTTGCCAGCAACTGCATATAATGGACTGTGTCGACACCGTAATGCTTGCGGGACCGCTACAGCGGACCTAACATTCACGACGGTAGTGCGGTTGTGACACATCGCCATCGACCTGTCCCGTCACCACCGGTCTGTCCCTGTTACCACCGACCTGCCTCAGTCCACTGGCCTACCCTGGTCACTACCGATCAGCTCCTGTCACCAGTGACCTGCTTCTGTAATTTCTGTCACTACTGACTTGCCCCTGCTACCACTCTCCCACCACCGACCTGCCCCTGCCTTCAATGAACTGTGCCCGTCACCATGAACCTGCCGCTGTCACCACCGATGGGCACGAATGATCAAGACTAGTCGATGCATCCTCAAGCCCAGATAAAATATCTAACTAGCTTATCAGCACAGACTGCCCCAGTCACTACTGACCTGTCCCTGTCGCCACTGACCTGTCCTTGTCACCACTATCCTGCTCCCTTCACCACCAACCTGCCCCTGTTACTATCTGATGGTGGGTTGTGACGGCGGGTGGTGAGCTATAACGGTGGTGTGTGGGTTGTGACGGTGGTGCGTGAGTTTGGTGGTGGGTTGTGGCGATAGGTTGTGATGGGGGTGTTTGGCTGTGACGATGGCGGATGGTTGTGACGGTGGTGTGTGAGTTGTGGTGGTGGGTTGTGACGACGGTTGGTGGATTGTGCCAGTGGTGTGTGAGTTGGGTGGTGGGTTGTCACGGCAGGTGGTTGGCTGTGACGATGGCGGATGGTTGTGACGGTGGCGGGTGGGATGTGACGGTGGTGTGTCAGTTGTGGTGGTTGGTTGTGACGACGGTTGGTGGGCTGTACCGGTGGTGTCAGTTGTGTCAGTTGTGGTGGTGGGCTCTGACGGTCGTGTGCAGGTTGTGACGGTGACGGTGCCGGGTGGTGGGTTGTGACGGGCCTCCTCTGACGCCAGTCGAGGCGGGCGCTGTGGGAGGCGCCGACGCCGTGCCCATCGACGAGAACCTGTTCGACACGGACGACCTGGAGCTGGACGGATTGGACGAGGACCTGGACGGGCTGAACGTGAGCCAATGATGCGGGTGGCCGGCGGCCACCTCGGGCTGCTGGCTACTGGCAGCCGGCGCGCCGCACAGACAGTATACCCGCACCGGCCGGCACAATGTGTTATATCGTACGGACTCGGGTGAAGTGCTTCTCTCGCTGGCGCACTGCAATTTTACACTGCTCGGATTGCGGTGTACGGAGCTGGCCAATCTAGAATCGGTAATATTTTTAGCAATCTGTCTGTATGCTTTTATGCCTTCCTTCTTCCGGATATTGCTTGACAAACCTGCAAAACAACTCTCACTTTACTGCTCTGGCCTAAAATAAAACAGTGACGGTACGGTGTGTATTGTGGGAGTCCGGCCGACAGACCCTCGGCTCGGCTCGGTGTACACTGTCGAGCGGCAGCGGCCGCTCCCTCACTCTATCTGTGTGCCGCCGGGAGACCCTCGGCTCGGCTCGGTGTACACTGTCGAGCGGCAGCGGCCGCTCCCTCACTCTATCTGTGTGCCGCCGGCAGACCCTCGGCTCGGCTCGGTGTACACTGTCGAGCGGCAGCGGCCGCTCCCTCACTCTATCTGTGTGCCGCCGGGAGACCCTCGGCTCGGCTCGGTGTACACTGTCGAGCGGCAGCGGCCGCTCCCTCACTATGTGTGCCGCCGGCCCAAGAGGTCCATTAGTCTGTGGCCGGATGGGTTGAGCTCATTGCTGCATCTGCACGGACTTTGACGCAGCAGACCATAGTTCATAACCGACATTAACAAACGACAGTTAGGTAAGGCAGGTTTAAGTCCAGGGTCGCGATTGAGGACAAAGAACAGCATGCCCCATATCACTGATTTTGTCTACACCCCACTTGAAGGGACTGTTACAGTTGTGGACGATTTCTTAAATCATTCCGTGGGGTAGGTATTTGACACTGGGATTTTTAACAACAATGGAAATGCATTTGGGGTTTCCAGCATAAATAATTCATGTCTGAGTTTATATATTTTTACTGCACCTGCTATCGATACTGAAACACCCGATTCAGCACTGAAACGGACAGGGGATTTAACCACACTGAGTGATCTGCTGACTGAAGATTATACGGTAGCTGACCAGACAGGTCGTGTGTGTCGGGTAGTTCAGGTATTGTAGTTCCAGTTTGCCGCCAGCTCTCAAGGTGGAAGGACGCGCCCCCGAGCTCCAGGTTTCCAGATAAGTCGCTGCAGAACAGGGCAGTACTCTAGTCTAAGCTGTGGATAGGTGCTTAGAAATTACTTCTCTTATTATATTTCATTAGGTTTTATCTTATAAGCATTTTCGTAGCACGCAAACTATACTATATTAACCTAGCGACGCCGCAGGACGCCATCTTTGGCTTCGGCGTGTTCTCGACTCTTCGATTTCTGTAGTAGGAGATATTACAAGTGTGTAGATTTGATAAGTACATTAGACAACATTCATACTATCCTAACATACGTTATTTATTTTTTGGTGTGCATAGTGTGTTTGGTGTTGAAGTTTAAGATAGTTTAATTAGTAGTAAGTTGGGGGTATTCATAAGTGCTGTGTGACTGTTCATTTTTCTGTCTAACCATAAGTGATATCAAAGGGATATTTATATAGTTGTCTACTTGTGTGGAAGACAATTAGATTAGACATCTTGTTTAGTTATTTAATTTATTTAAAAAAACAAAACAAAACCAAAAACAAACAATTGTTTAATAGTTTCTGCTTTTCTTGAGGCACTCAGATATTTAACTGACAGTATAGGAGGTAGCGCTTTATAGTGAATGATAGTTAGCTTTTTTGTCGGTTGTTTAGCAAGTGTGTTTGGTGTTGAAGTTTAAGATAGTTTAATTAGTAGTATGTTGGGGGTATTCATAAGTGCTGTGTGACTGTTCATTTTTCTGTCTAGCCATAAGTGATATCAAAGGGATATTTATATAGTTGTCTACTTGTGCGGAAGACAATTAGATTAGACATCTTGTTTAGTTATTTAATTTATTTAAAAAGAAAACAAAACAAAAAAACAAACAATTGTTTAATAGTTTCTGCTTTTCTTGAGGCACTCAGATATTTAACTGACAGTATAGGAGGTAGCGATTTATAGTGAATGATAGTTAGCTTTTTTGTCGGTTGTTTAGCAAGTTAATTTAGCAAGTTAATTTGAATCTAAATCTAGGCATAAGCTGCAGCGGTTAGGATGGTTTCGACCAGGATGCAGGCACTAGAGGAAGAAATTAGGACCCTTAAGGCAGAGGTTTCCAACCTCAAGGCTGCCCTTGTTGCACAGGGTAGGCAAGATAAAGCAACAAGGGGTCAATCCGTAGCAGGGACATCATATGCCCAGGTGGTCGCAGGCCACCAGGTAGCTGAGGTTTCCCTACTGTGGAGGTGGCTGGGATCTCTCAAGAGGGGAGTGTTAATAGTGTTAATAGTGAACAGAGGAGGGGTAGTTCTGGTAGGTCACAGGAGGGGAAGTGGCATGAGGTCAGGGGGTGGAGGATTTGGAGACGCGAACCTAAGGAAAGGGTCAGTGAGTGGCAGGTGGCAGGTGGTAGGAGCGGGAGGAAGTGTAGCCGACCGGCCCAGCGGGCAGGCATAGTAACAACAAATATGTTCCAGGCATTGGATGACTGCCCCCAGGATAGCAATAGTAAGGAGTCAGTGCTGGTCATAGGAGACTCTCGTGTGCGTCATTTAGAGCGGGTATTTTGTAAAGGTAGGAGGGACAGGAGGTGCATCACCAGGCCTGGTGCCAAGGTGAAGGACCTGGTACCTGCGGTGGCACAGGTCACCAGTGATCACCAGTTTAACACAGTCATAGTGCATGTAGGGGTAAATAGCATAGGTCATACTAGGAACGAGGAGCTTCTGCGGGAGTACAGGGCCCTTCTGGCCACCCTGAAGGGTACCAATAGAGTGCTTGTAACAGGAATTTTGCCTAGGGCTAGAGCCTCCCTGAGTGGAGCTCTAGGGCACTGGCAGCAAACACCAGGGTAGGAAAGCTCTGCCAGGAGCTAGGTTTTACATTTGTAGACGAGTGGAGCAGGTTTTATGGATCGTGGGACCTCTATCAGAAGGATGGCCTGCATTTTTCTGAGAAGGGGGTCCATGTGTTAGGCAAAGTATATGAGCATGTCCTTCAGGGAAACTAGGAAATGGGGTGGGCAGGGATGAAATTGCATTGCCAACTCAGGAATATTCCAATAGTGTCAGCCAAGGCAATAGAACCTCAAAGTCTGCAAATAGGGACAGCAGCAACTCAAGGGGACAGAGTTATAGTTCATCTAGTGATAAAAGAACTCCTCAATATGAAAAAGCCAAAGGTGGTTATGGAGCATTTGTTAAGTGTATGATGTTTAATGCTCAGAGTATCCGTTCCAAATTTGATGAGTTCAAGTGTTATGTTGCTGAGGAGGAACCGGATTTTGTTTGCATTACGGAGGCATGGGTCAGTGAAGGATATTTTGGAGATAACTTACAGGACTATGAGATCCAGGGATACAATATGTTTTCGTGCAATAGGGGTCCAGCAATGAAAGGGGTGGTGTAATGCTCTATGTGAATAGCTTATTCAGTTCTCAAAACGTAGCAGGTGGGGATAAAAATGTGTCTGTGGAGTCCATTTGGCTTGATGTCACTGTGGGAAAAGGCAACAGCAATACTCTTAGGATAGGAGCTTTCTACCGATCAGGAACCCTGCCACATTCTCAGCAACTGGAGCTTGACAAGGTGATTTGTGAGGAAATCAGTAGAAACTTTAAGAGGAAGTGCCTTATTCTCGGTGACTTTAATCTAAAAGGTTATGAAAATGCTGGTGTTGGCTCCCCATCATGCAAAATGTTCAGGAAATGCCTTGAAGAGGACCTGTTCTTACACCAGTTTGTATCGGAACCTACCAGGCATGGTTCATTCTTGGACCTTGTATTCTCGGATTTAAGTGACTTGGTTCAAGACTTGACTGTAGGCGAAACTCTGGGAAAAAGTGACCATAACATAGTTAGATTCAAGGCACATGTAGGGGAAACTATCAAGGATAATTTGGTAAAGGTTCCAAATTTCAACAAAGCAGACTTTAACGGCATGAGAGCGGCTTTAAGTGCCATCAGATGGGAAGAAGAATTCTCCAATTTAAATGCCTGTGAAATGTGGGAAAAGTTCAAATCTTACTTAAAGGAAACTCAGATTAGACATGTCCCCCAAAAGCAAAGACGCAAAAGAAGGGTAGGAAAGCCAGCATGGCTTACACCAGACGTGATAAAAGCAATTAGGGCTAAGAAAACTGCATTTAGAGTTTTTAAAGAAGCCTCAAATGTCATTAATCTAAAGGCGTATCGAAAAGCTAGAGACACTGTGAAGCAAAAAACCAGAGCAGCAAAGCGAGCAAAGGAACTGGATTTAGCTAGAAACTGTAATGGGGACAGTAAAAAGTTCTTTAGTTTCTACAAGCTGAGTAAAGTTTCTAACACAATTGGTCCACTGGAAGTAAACGGGACTACATTGGGTGAGGATAGTGAGATGGTTGAGGAGCTGAGCAAGCAGTTCAAATCAGTGTTTACATTGGAAGATATGACCAATCTGCCGACCGTACACCATAGTTCAGATACATGGGATCTGACAAATGATGTTGATTTCATTGGTAGTGATGTTGTTTACAATCATATCAGGAAAATAAAGCCAAATAAGGCAGCAGGACCTGATGATATTTATGCTAGGGTGTTGCGGGAAACTGAAAAGGAACTGGCATTTCCACTTAGTATAATATTTTGTAGATCAGTTTCACATAATGAAATTCCAACCGATTGGAAAAGGGCAAATGTAGTTCCTATTTTCAAGAAAGGAGAAAGTGGGAAAGTTGAAAACTATAGGCCAATAAGTCTCACATCCCTAGTCTGCAAGGTACTCGAATCAATTATCAAGGATAGAATAGTTAGTTATCTGGAAGGTAGCAGATTGATTCAAGATACTCAACATGGATTTAGAAAAGGACGATCGTGTCTCACAAACCTCTTGGACTTTTGAACTTCGCCACAGAACAATTTGATCAGGGAAATCAGGTTGATGTAGCATATCTTGACTTTAGTAAGGCCTTTGACAAGGTACCCCATAAACGGTTAATGATACAGCTTCAGTCCCATGGTATTGCAGGTAGCATTTTAAAATGGATAGAGTTGTGGCTTTCAGATAGACAGCAAAGAGTGATGCTAAATGGTACAAAGTCATCATGGCAAAATGTTCTTAGTGGAGTCCCCCAGGGGTCAGTACTAGGGCCATTACTGTTCATTATATTTGTAAATAACATTGAAAGTGGCCTAAGCAGTAAAGTTTTGAAATTTGCAGATGATTTGAAGGTCTTTAGGGCAATAACAGGTCAGGATGAGCATATCTCGCTGCAAAAAGACTTAGACGAACTTGTGAAGTGGTCCGAAGAATGGCAAATGAAATTTAACTTTGATAAGTGCAAAATCATGCATGTAGGTAAGCAGCATATGAAGGCTCCATACTTGATGGGTGGCCAAGTGCTATCAGTGACTCAACAGGAGAAGGATTTAGGTGTTATTCTAAACACAAAATTGGGGGCATCAGAACAGACCAAGGAAGCCAGGAAGAAGGCACTGAGAATGCTCGGGGCAATAAATAGGAATGTATCATACAGAAGTGAGGAAGTGATCAGGAAGCTTTACTGTGCATACGTCAGGCCACATTTGGAATACTGCATCCAAGCTTGGTCTCCTAGCTATGAAAAGATTGTTGGCTTTTAGAGAGAGTACAAAAGAGGGCTACAAAAATGGTTAATGGCATAAGCAACCTGGCATATGAGGAAAGATTGAAGAAATTGAATATGTTTTCACTTAGATATAGAAGGCTGAGAGGAGATCTCATCGAGGTCTTTAAATTTGTCAATGGTCTGGAGAGGGGATACCTTGGGGAAATGTTTGACTTTAACAGAAATGATGCAATTAGAGGTCATAAATTCAAAATTAAAATTAACCACAGCAGAACAAGGTTAAGGCAAACTTTCTTCACCAACAGGGTAGTGGAACACTGGAACCAGCTGCCAGAAAACATCGTCAGTAGCAGAACATTGAACATCTTTAAAAACAGCATAGACAATCATTATAAGAATAGAGGGCTTGCTTTTCAGTATTACAGGGAGGGCTGATTGGCAGATTTGGTGGGCAACTGGTCCAGTGTACAGAGTGCAACCAAGAAGGGCCCTTGTGGCTCAGAGTTGCACTGATCTTTTATGTCTTTATGTCTTTATGTCTTTATGTAGCACTTAAGACAGCACAGTATTTGGCGGCCAATTATTGTACCGTCCTGAAGTATTTAACCGATCGCGTGGCAACTTCACAGCCCCGAAAAAAGGCAACTCGGGGGCGTCACGCTCCGACCGCGCACCTCGTAACTCGCACAACCGCGCACCGCGGGACTCGCACAACCGCGCACCGCGGGACTCGCACAACCGCGCACCGCGGGACTCGCACAACCGCGCACCGC
Source organism: Imbricaverruca yamaguchii (assembly GCA_034440575.1). Classification (NCBI taxonomy): domain Eukaryota; kingdom Metazoa; phylum Arthropoda; class Thecostraca; family Neoverrucidae; genus Imbricaverruca; species Imbricaverruca yamaguchii. Next base: position 505,909 of record JAOTOL010001430.1, read on the forward strand.
GGGACTCGCACAACCGCGCACCGCGGGACTCGCACAACCGCGCACCGCGGGACTGGCACAACCGCGCACCGCGGGACTCGCACAACCGCGCACCGCGGGACTCGCACAACCGCGCACCGCGGGACTCGCACAACCGCGCACCGCGGGACTCGCACAACCGCGCACCGCGGGACTCGCACAACCGCGCACCGCGGGACAGGCACAACCGCGCACCGTGGGACTCGCACAACCGCGCACCGCGGGACTCGCACAACCGCGCACCGCGGGACAGGCACAACCGCGCACCGCGGGACTCGCACAACCGCGCACCGCGGGACTCGCACAACCGCGCACCGCGTAACTCGCACAACCGCGCACCGCGGGACAGGCACAACCGCGCACCGTGGGACTCGCACAACCGCGCACCGCGGGACTCGCACAACCGCGCACCGCGGGACTCGCACAAAGAGTACCCGCCGTTCACCCGGCCGCCGCTCTGACGGTGTCACTTGGCGCCACTCCGTATTTCACGTACTGTGTGAGCTACCTAGATGTCGCCACGCAACACTACGGGTATATCGCATCAATTAGTACCTGATCACATGCCATCATCTGACCACATCGCATTCCAACTGAACATTTCGCTTTTTCAGAACAATGAAGATCCTCGATCGATATTCGATATGCACCACTAATATAGCCAACCTCGATGGCAATGATACATTTTTCGTGAAATAGGGTGGAATGTACTACTTTCTGAACACTCGCTTCATATCCTTCTCCAAGAAGTATCGACATCCTGCTTGCTTATGAAGTCTTCGTGTCTCCTTCATAACAGTATCTCGTGTATGATTATCATGGCAATGCTCTTGATAAGGAATGGCGATGCGCGAACATTTCACAACACAATTTCGGGCAAAGGAATTGGCTATAATGTATGTGGCTTACATCACCAGCTTATAGCATAGGTGTTGTTCTCCCTATGCCCAATATAGCTCTTCGGAAATTATGAATCTCAAAGCAAATGATGAAGGTGCAGTCATAAGTAGGTACTACATGCACCATTGACTCAAATTTCCGTCTGAAAGGCATCAAGAGCATTTTAGATGACACTAATTATATGACAAATTTCAGCATCCTGTGCTCGTTTCGACATTACACCTAATGAAAAACCATTATTTTAACCCTGCTTGATGGGGACGCCACAATGTTCACGTACTGTTTTTCCAGAAGGAATAATTCATAGGCTGATTGGCTGACACTGGCGAGCGATAGCAGCACTGAGAAAGCGAACTGGAGTAGCTCGACAAGAATCGCGCTGCCATCCTGTGTAACTGGGGAAAGCAATATGTGAGGAAACCGAAGTTAGTTGGCAAAAAAGTATGCGCACCGTTGGAAAAGGCCCGACTTGTTCTACTGTTCTACGTGTTCAGCCTAAATTCGCCTATTGCATTGGGGAAGACCCTAGGTCGTTCTATGATTGTATTATCATCCAATGTATTACTCTTGTTGAATGCCAACTTTCAGGCCGGGAAATGGGAGCATCGAACACTTACGAACCGTAAGCAAATAGAAAAGGGATCACAACACAACGGAACATCTCGGAAAATTGACCAGTGTGACTATTTGTGTAACGTGCGCTGTGTAATCAGCCATTAAATGACGTGTGTTTCTCGTGTCTTTTCCGGAAATGAAACTATACAATGTGTTTCAATAGATTTGTTTTCTTCTGAAAACCGCAATTTTTGTCAGTTATTCTTCAATTGCAAGTTAGGACATTTTCTGACCCTGATCGTCGAGGGCTTTCCCATGATACCCCGTTCGCGCACATGCACCGCTTAGTTTGGAAGTTAAGGGGGCTAATCCCCCCCCCACCCCCGAGACGTGGAGTGAGGATCTGACTGGAGAAGAGGGTTAATTTGGTGCGTTTGCCTACCAGTTTGCATATCTCGACCACTGCAGGCATCCGCCGGCTGTCGCACGACATGTACAGGCGAGCCGGAAGACACAGCGGTAACTCAGCCTCCGCCCACCTCGCAGCCCCCACAGTCGGCCGGCGTTGCTTGTGGTGGGGTCGAGTGGCTAGCGTTGCTTGTGGTGGGCTCGAATACTGAGGCTCCGAGCTGCAGCCCCCCCCCCGTTTATGAGTCTCATGTCTTCCCCAGCCAGCCTGTGATTTTGCAGCGAAGTCTTATATTTCAGGACAGAATCGGATCCAGGAATTTTCATGGGTATTCGTCTGGAGGGGCAATTTCCTTTTGTGGTGCCACTGTGAAAGTACCCGACGGGCGCCTTTCGCTGAAAAATTCGCTCACCAGTAGGCGGGAAACCTGAGCATACTGGAGGAGCACCTTACGTCCTGAGAATGCCGCCTTTTCTCTCATGGGTTCGCTTTTTCTTCGTCAAATTTGCTGAACGTGAAGAGGGGTAGTGGTGGTGTGTTGGTTGGTTGGTTATTGGTTTACGACACATCGACCGTTAATTCATGCAGCTTCGCCAATCTCTCACGCAAATTGGTTGCGGGTGAAGAGTAGCAACAGGTGAGACTCGAACCCACAACCTTTCGATTGTGAGACGAGCAACTTACCCTTAGGCCACTCGTCCCCGTGATGGTGGTGTGTGCACTGCCTCACCGGATAGACGCCTTTTCCCGTTCGGAGACGTGTTGCCTTTCTATGGGAACGAGGGGTACATTCCCCAGCGGGACCCATATCCGTCTATGCTTTAGGAGCACCTAAATTTTTCTTCCCTGGGATTAGAACTACCAGCCTGTCTTTCATCTAAACACTTCTCTGCATCAACTTCCTACCTTAATGCGTCGCATCAAAGGCCTAGCCCTCAAATTTGTTCCGTGCCCCCTTGACCATACGTTTCCTACTCGGCCGTTCCCTGTGCTGACCTGCTTGTCCGACTGGGCGTCTGATGTCCCCCGGTCGCCGACGTTAGGGCGACAGGACGACGTTGCGCCAGCCCAGCCGGTCGGCCACTGCCTCCGCTTCCGGCTCGCTCATCACACCGGGCATTTATACAGGCTGTTTTTAGATGTTCGAGGTGTCGGTTGCTCAGTGGTTAAGATGGTGCCCGCCTTCCTGCCAGTGTGAGGGAAGGCGGCGCGGCACCACATGGTCTCAGACGCCGAGTGTGTCGTAAAGCATCAAACAACACTCCAGTGACCATGGCTTGGTGGGCGCTAAATCACCAATGCAGTCCACGCGCCCTAAAGCCAAAACATCTAACTGACTATGGCTTGGGCTCGAGATGAGGATCGGATGACCAGCGCTTCATGTTGGAAGATCTGTGCTTAGACTGCCCTCAATTGGGCAGGAGCAAACGGGGCGCTAAAATGCTCCCTTGGATTTGGCGTCCCGCTTAGTATATTTTGTGTGCTCTAAGAAGGCATGTGTTATCAAATTAACCTAGATTGGCAATATCCTCTTTGGCTTCGCGGGCACGGAGGCGATCCCTCCTGGTGGCTTCCTCGGCATCGTGCGATGAAACGCCGCATATCGAACCGTGACGATGCGGTTTGATTTGGCGAAATATTAATAAAAATCAAATAAAACTGATTAGAAGCTGAAAGTTTACTATGTATTCTACCAATATATGCAAATTCGCGATTCAAATGTTTACACTTGAACACTAATGGCCACCAGTTCGCACCTGCATACTTGAAAATAACGGTGAGCATACCTAGTCAGTATTACCTATTACCTATTAGTATTACCTGCCCGCCAAATGCTGAGTGGAGCACTTAGCCCGACGCTACCACCAACTGTGAAGTAAGCCTGAACTATGGAAACGCTTCATTTAATAGTAAATATCCATTATCGATGGATTATGTGAGTTATATTGTCAAGTGAATCTCCATTGTCCACGCTTTAACACAAATCATTGGGCTAAGTTTTATTTTGTTTCTATCGCTAACCACAGCTCATGTCAAAATTTCACCTTTCACAAACAAAACTTCAATCGATCTGTGCGGGCAAAAATAAAACACATTTTAAAAGAAGTTCATATCCCGGGACCACCATGAAAAACTGCATCCGAATAAGGAAAGTTAGCATTTAAAAAAAAAATGTTGGAAAAGTCACACTACCGACCCAATGCATCGCACCCCATACCTTATGCATTTCAGCCGTCACGATCATGTTCAAAAGCAACACCCGTATCTGAATCATACTACGCAGTGCCTGAAGCACCATAATGAAGGTAATTGCCCGACACACCCTAGGTATCACCTAAGCCTCACAAAATAACACTCGAATTTTGCGCCGATCAGGTTACTGTATTACGCGAAAGAGAAGTGTGGATTATCAGATGTGGCTCTGAGGGCTGGGCTTGACCACTATCCCGTATTCCCATTGGATTAAATGATCTAGACCGCAACTATTCGATACACAATAAGTTTCCACCAGAATTTAACTGCTAAATGACCAAACCTGGTCGATGAGCCCTAAAACTCAAACAACAAACCTACCAGAATTTAACCCCGTCATCGCGGCTTCGGCCCCGGGCCGGGCAGTACCGAGCAACGGCGTCCAATCACAACCACGCGGTCCCGGTCCAATCCAGATACTGCTCTCCACAAATGGATACAGTTGAGTGCAACATACACATTAGTGCAATATACACATGTGTATATTGTCATCGTAGTCTAGAATGGCCATATAAAGGCATCCACAAAACTTAACAAAATGCTGACACAAGCACGCACATAGGGCGAGACACTGCACCAATCGCCAAGAAGACTAACAGATTGTTATTTATTATGCGTTTTTCCCGAAGCAGTCGGGATGCCGATGTAAGAATACACTGCAAACAAAACAAGCGACGAAGAAGCTCCAAACGGTCAAGAGATTTATCAGCGCAAACTATCATAACATCAACTCGGAATCATGCTGAAAAACACGTTATCGAGTCTAATTGGCATTTGTGTTCCATGTGATTCGGTCGAGTAGCTAACATCCCTGAGCAGAACATCAAAATATCATTCGAACACCGATCACGGGAGTGTTAAGCCTGACGAGGTTCGGAACCCCACAGATACGTAAGCATGTCAGGAAAGACGGCACACCCGCAGCATCTCGTGGGAGCAGTAGCGTAGGCTACGGCGAATTGGCACAACGGCACATATCTCGACAGATCCCGGAGACAGCGGTCGGGACAGGGATCTCGAGACGAGCTCAAAACACGGGACTGAAGACAAAGGGTCCCTTCCAATTCTTAATTTTTTGTCAACCGCATCGCAAGCATGGAATCCTCATTTTCAGGCTCTAAAGCAGCTTACACCAAACAGAAGGTAATCTGATTGGTTGGAGTTTAGGGGCACATTGACTGCATCGGTCATGCAGCGTAACCTGATTGGTGTCACCAGCCCAAAAGATAGAAGACACTGGAATTTCCGTTAGAGTTCTAATGTTGAACGACGAAGCGCATCACCGAACACAAGTACGCCAGCTTGCCTTGGTCTGTCATGCACGAGTGTTTAAAGCTCGCCTTAATTGGTACTACCCGCCCTAAATATCGTTGGCGGAGCTCAGCAATGCGCAGGTGGTGGCCCGTGCTTCAGGGAGCATGGGCTGCCAGCGAGCATTTAGCAGCAGATGGCACGGGCGTTCATCTATTACCAGCCAAACTTACTCGAGTACCAACTGAATTCTGGAAATTTAGCCGGGCATTATCTTGAGGCGATCTGTACAAAGTAAAATAATCATAGAAGCGAAAGGACCACCACAATGTATATTTAAAAGTAACTACCACTGGGAACGATTGCGCGTACTCCTCCCGATTCGAATTTTAACTCGTACTAAATGTTCTGAAGCACGAACCAACTGCAAAGTTTCCGGTAGTATGACTAAAGATACAATAATTATGTGCTATATCCCCTAGCATGTCAGCGATCCTTTGGGATGTCAACTCGTTCTGTTAGTTATTTGCTGTTTTTCGCCTTCAGGTCTAAGACTACGGCGAGTTTGATCTCTCAGACGCCCCCAGGAGCAAGGGTGTCGTTTTATGTACTTTTCAGGGGAATGTGGCTCCTCAATATTGGTTCCCCCCCCAATTTCAGCTGTTAACATGGGACCCCATGGGGTGTTCCCTCAGTCCATTTGGGCTGGGTGATTGCCTTCGTGTATCATCCCCCCCCAATGATTTGCAGAGATCAACGCCTTTGCGCCGAGGAGACAACTGTGCCTCTGGTAACTAGTTGGTTATTGGAGTTTAGGGGCACATCGAATACATCGGCCATGCATCGCCCGCTACTGGTTACTAGCACCGAATGACAGTTGTGGTGCTTGTGTCTCATTACCAATTATATATATTGAGATTTGTGATGCCGCCGTCTCCAGTTGCCAATGCTATGCAATGAGCGCTGAGATGCTTGTGTCTCCAATTACTAATTATGTGTAGCAAGAGTTGAGATGGTGCTGCCTTCGGTTGTCAATGCTTTGTAAGCAGAGCTGAGATGCTGCTGCTTCCGGTTATTAATGCTGCGTAGTGAAAGTTGAGTTCCTCCATTTATGAATCTATGGAGAGATGAGATGCTGCTGTTTCCAGTTACTATCGGAGCGTTTCGGAAGCAATGGTGCTGCTGCCAGGCATGTGACTCGATCCAGAGTATTCCTCAGCCTTGGATACCACCACCATTTGACACCGAGCGAACATCCCTGAAGAGAACGCAGCAGCGTCACAGACGATGCACCGCCGGGACCCTGGTGGCCAGTACCTGAACTGGTGGTTGCTGGTATTTACGATACATCGACCGTTGAGTCATGTAGCGTCGCCAATCTCTCACGCCGATTGGTCGCGGGGGAAGAGTAGCGACAGGTGTGACTCGAACCCACACTCTTTCGATTGTGAGACGGGCAACTTACCCCCTATACTACTCATCTCCCAAGTACCCGAACTACGACCGTTGCTAACAAGGCAGTTCACAATCACACGTTTTTTTGTTGTTGTAGAAACTTCGCGCTAAGGCGTTGCGTGGCACTAGGACAGCTTCTCCACAATGTCGTTGCCCACGTCCATGGTCTGGTCGTCCACAAGAACCACGTCGAAGAGGTCCATGAACTTTGTCAGGCGGTCTTCACTCTGAAAACGTCGTGTCGCGGTTACGCCGGGAGCGGGCGACAGCAGCTCGGTGATGCTGACGAACAGTGACCAGTGACACGACGGCACGTGCCACAAGTTGGAGTGCCGAAAATGTGTTTAAATCAAACAAGACGTTGAGGACCTCCGATACAATAATTGTATTAAAACGTGCTACTGAATGCTTCTGTAGCTCATCACCCTATATATAATTCAACAAAATAACTGTAGATGCATTTGTATAGAAGGATAAATCATTGAGACGTACGGAATTACAACTAAAATATCCACAAACACAGGAAATACATTGCTTACTTCATTAATAACATTACATTTTTAGACTCGTACATACTATGGCTACACGATGTTGAATGATGGGCCAAATACTAAAATAATCCCAATTTGACGAACGCACCAATACATAATTGAAACGTTCAATTTTCTTTGTATGTTAAAGCATTGAAAGCCTCGGACGGGATCTAGATAGAATGATACTAATGGGAGCAGGGAATGTGCTGGACACGCAAACACGTGGGCGTCGAGAAACAACCAATAAACAAACAAACAACTCAAACACGTTGGCAGCCCGATACTATCCTAAACCAATGCTCGCAGAACGGGGGAGCATTTTGTCAGAGATATGCAACACAACCCCTAAGTCGTTTTAGATTTCGCTTTGAAATCAAGCCTATCTTGTCACAATTGATGACGGAATGTTTTCTCAAACACTGAGCGTCCACCTGCATGCGGTCACGGAGTTCGGGCAGACCAAGTCAGGTCAAGTCACGACATCCTCTGAATGCGGGCTACGGACGTACATTAAAAATGTATCATGAACAAACCGGAGATGGCATTCAGAGAAGCCAACGTTGGTATGCACACACATTATCAAAGATAAGCGCAAAAAGACAAATGTGACTTCAGGTCAGGTCATCCGGTCAAATGAACATTTCAACAGGAGTGAGGTAACCGTTGGGACAGACGAGATGATCACCTTGCCAAAAGTATGCAAACGGCATCCATTCGCAGCAGTTCTTTGCTTAGAACTGCTGCGAATGGGGATGCCGTTTGCATACTTTTGGCAAGGTTGCGTGCACCAGCACGAAACCAACAGTACCAGCAGTCAGTTAGGCACCATGACTAGTGCCTAACTGACTGATGAATGATGCCTGACTGCCAGACCACGACTGATGACTGATACCTGACTGACTGATCACGACTGATGACTGTAGCACACCGGAGCCTAAACCATCTCCGTACTCACGTAATCGTTGAGGAAACCGAGGTGCAGAACAGCCTGAGGATTGTCCACCCCATCGGCCATGTTGAGGTCGCCGACGTTGTCGCCCATCAGCAGAACGTTGTGTCGACCGCGCAGTCGAGTGAAGTAGTCGGACGAGTGCACAACGTTCTCATTCTTGTTGTACATATGGATCATCTCGTCGTGAAATCCGATCATTGTACCCTGCCAGTGCACCACCACACACACAGGTACTAATGACGCATTGAGGGTTCTCACGACGCGACACATTATGATGCGTTTTTCTTCCAATAAATGTATCCTATGCTGTGACCATAGCCAGTAACTGACGCGACAGGCAAGCGCCCTCTATACCACTGGAACTACCCATTATCTAAATATTCACAAGGAATTCGCCATCAGGAGCGGACATTATCACATTCCCTTGAAGGCAGACAACAACTGAGTGCAGACACTGTAATTTGCCTTCTAGATTTCACTGAACATTCACTGGTGGTCTTCGACTTTCGGTTGTTGACCAACCAAAAACTTAGAGAAAATCGTATCAAGTGCAAAGCCGTCGCACAATACTATTAAATTCCTCGCCAAGAAAAAAAAAGAAGGAAAATCATCCTTCATTTACCATCGCCTCCCGCAACTAGACCCTAAAAATCACGAATAAGCCGACAGGTTTGCAGCCATTCCAGTCGATGAGCCTTTACCATCATCGTAATAAGCAAACATACTTATCGAGGCCACAATCTGTGAGACTTTACCATCATCGTAACAATGAAATACACTTATCGACGTCACAATCGGTGAGCCTTTACCATCATCGTGTCACACAAACACGCTTACCGACGTCACAATCGGAGAGCTTTTACCACCATCGTGCCACAAAGACACACTTATCAACGATCGGTGTGACTTTACCACCATCGTGCCACACAAACACACTTATCAACGATCGGTGTGCCTTTACCACCATCGTGCCAGGTAAACACACTTACCGACGATACAATCAGTGAGATTTTATCACCATCGCTTCATGCAAACAAACTTATCGACATTACAATTGTTGATACTTTACCACATCGTGTAACACAAACACACAAATGGATGAGCCATGTGTCAATCAGTGAGCCAAACAATCAGTGAGCCAAACCATTGTACCAAGCAAACACACGTATCGACGTCACAATTGGCAACGTCACGAGCCACTGACCTCATTATCGAAGCGCATGTAGTTGGAAACGACCTTGATGTTGTCATAGTTGTCGGCGTGTTTGTCCAGTACGGCATGAATCAGGTCACCCAGACCGGCCGAGAAGATAAGCACCGGCACACCGAGCCGATGAAGTCGTGCCAGCAGCCGGTCAGTGCCCTCCCTGGGCTCAGATCACAGTGCTGGTCAGGTCAACTTAGTGGTAAAGTACTACCAGTTCGTCAGTGTTCCCACTCGCATCCTGAGGTCAGGGCACAGCGCCGGTCAGGCCATCCGGTGAAGTCGTACCACCACCCAGCACAGTTACAATTAGGCTGAGTTCCAGTTATGGAGTTACAATTGAGATAACATTGATGGAACACAATACACTAATGTACCAGCATCTAAACGATAAATTTACTCCATTGCGGGCTGGCAACGCCATCACGTTACGAATCTCTCATGAGCTCGTTGAGCGTATTCAGTCTACCAGCTTACCGACTCAGCATGGGCGTTTACAGGCTCACGTCTAGACGACTGACCTCAGTTGGGCGGATGACTCATGCACGATCTTCACCAGGTCCTGCTTCTTCAGCCCCGTTTTCAGCATCACATCGTGCGCTTGCGTATACCACTCCACGGCCTACCGGACACAAGTCTAGTCATTGGATAACGGCAATACTATTATTCGGACTCTTAGCATTTATCATCTCGCTTATATTAATATTATAAAGCAATACATGTGTTCCCCTTTGAAGTTGCCAGTTACCACAAACTTCAAAGGAAAGTAAGGTAGCGCTACGATCGTGTCAGTGGTAATGATGACACGTTAATGTTTCGGTTAAAACTGTGCCGTCAAATTGTAAATCTCAGATCGGATGGGCACTTCAGGGTTTCGATAGCAAAACAGCTTACGGCAGACTACCATCGTAGAACGGAACACCATCAAACACCAACGAAATTGTCATAAAGAAACTATGAGTATTTTCTCACCAGATGAACCTCAATTTTCAGTCATTACAGACCACAAGCGTTCTACGCAATTTCAATTGCTCGGGCCGCCGTAGAGGACATCGCCGTTTCACCGTCAACAGTTCCGCCAGAAGGCGTTTCACTTCGCCGGGATGATGCCATCTATCCCACTTTGATGGCAGTTCGTCCTCTTTCTTATTGTGATAACAGCATACTACGAGGTATATAAATATCAAGCTTGTATCCCTCTCGTACTCGTATTCTCGCTGCGTATGCGGAGTATACACATGGATAGAACTTACAGAAGTGATGGGACGATATATCTGATCGTACTTTTTTAATGTTGCGGTTAGTGCTTTTTATCGATTATATTTTGGTGGAGAGGTATACTTAAATGAATTACTGAAATAAATATGCTGTGCTTGGTGTTGTGTTCAATCGTATCTGCCTTGGATAGCTTCTGTTCGATTGCTTGATTCTCCTCTGGAACAGTTTCCACTGGAACGCGTCAATTGTGGTCAGTTCCTGCTCGTCTATGGGCACCTTCTTGGGCCTCTCTTACCTTGGGCACCTTCTGCTCGATGGTGAGATGTGGATCTATCTCAATAGGATAATAGATAGCGCGCAGTCTGTTTGTCTCATCTCGGTACATCTGTGGCATCATCTCGGAATTGTCCAGGATCTCTGTGGAAATAGGCACCACATATTACGCACACATACGCATACATATGTTCACAAGTGCTCACAGTTCCAGCCGGTACGTGGGAGTGTGGAACGTACTGAACTGACGGCAGCGCAGTCGGACAGTAACTGACGGGTACGTTTACACATCAGACAGTGGACCGCTGTTCATGACTGACGGCAGCGCAGTCGGACAGTAACTGACGGGCACGTTTACACATCAGACAGTGGACCGCTGTTCATGACTGACGGCAGCGCAGTCGGACAGTAACTGACGGGTACGTTTACACATCAGACAGTGGACCGCTGTTCATGACAGACGGCGGAACAGTCGGACAGTAACTGACGGGCACGTTTACACATCAGACAGTGGACCGCTGTTCATGACTGACGGCAGCGCAGTCGGACAGTAACTGACGGGCACGTTTACACATCAGACAGTGGACCGCTGTTCATGGCTGACGGCGGAACAGTCGGACAGTAACTGACGGGCACGTTTACACATCAGACAGTGGACCGCTGTTCATGACTGACGGCAGCGCAGTCGGACAGTAACTGACGGGTACGTTTACACATCAGACAGTGGACCGCTGTTCATGACTGACGGCAGCGCAGTCGGACAGTAACTGACGGGCACGTTTACACATCAGACCAGTGGACCGCTGTTCATGACTGACGGCAGCGCAGTCGGACAGTAACTGACGGGTACGTTTACACATCAGACAGTGGACCGCTGTCCATGACTGACGGCAGCGCAGTCGGACAGTAACTGACGGGCACGTTTACACATCAGACAGTGGACCGCTGTTCATGACTGACGGCAGCGCAGTCGGACAGTAACTGACGGGCACGTTTACACATCAGACAGTGGACCGCTGTTCATGACTGACGGCAGCGCAGTCGGACAGTAACTGACGGGTACGTTTACACATCAGACAGTGGACCGCTGTCCATGACTGACGGCAGCGCAGTCGGACAGTAACTGACGGGTACGTTTACACATCAGACAGTGGACCGTTGTTCATGTCGCCGAAAGCGGTGCTTGCATTCATAGTTACAAAACGGTGAAAATGCACCTAACTCTAGGGGCGTGGTATGATAAGTGTGTTCAATAGACACGCAAACGTAAGCATGCAAAAAGAGGCATCTCGAATAGGCACCACAAATAGCCAAAACAAAATAGCCATTCAAAAATAGGTGTTAGTGCTCACTGGAACGAATACCAAGTAGAGTGCCGTAGAAAGACATGGTTTTACCACAAAGAACACCTGAACCAGCCCAATAAGAATTGATAAAGCCCACCACATACACATATAGCACACGTAGACACATACACCCCGCAACACGGAACATCCTGATACAGACAATTTGTCAGTGACCTATGAAGAGCTAACTGGTGAGGCTGAGGCTTAGGGACGTACTAACAATACGACAATCATTTTGCGTCGTATTGAAACAAGAGCGTTCAAAGCGACACATACAACAGCTGAACGATTCTGCGTAAAAAAACTTATGTGCAACCGTTTCACTCTTAACGAGCATTGGGCTTATGCAAAACAATGCTCTCTGAAAAGTGGATAAAAATGCGGATAAAACCGACCAGACATAGCGGGTAACCGAATTCGCCACCTCAACACCGCTACTGCCAGGACTAGGTCAGCATCCTGAAATTCCAAAAGCTAAGTCGCAAGTCAACGCGCAATAGACACCTGTCTTTGAGTTCCTACAACAGAGTCTCGAGTCAACAAACTGGCTTCAGTAACATGACCGTGTTCGCCTGCAAAGCTGCACCCTGCACCCCTTTTTGGCGTTGATTTCATGAGGAAAAAAAGTTGCAAAAATGTCAAGTTTCCACAATTCAAAGCTGTGCTATATCAGTCACATTGTCAACTTCCTTCCACGTCGCAGCAGGTCCTGACGCCTTGGCTTGATACTCTTCATCTTACGAAAGTCGATTTTAGGACACCAAGCCAGGTGGCAGTAATGGTCGGGTGGTGCCGGCAGCAGCGATGTCAGTCTTACCAAAGCACGTGGAGGCTATGGGTCGATCCGTGTCGCGCGTGCGCGTCAGGGTGCGGTCAAAGTCAGTGACCACCTGCAATACACGGCACCGAGCGGCTCAGTGCTCCCGCTGGCGTCAACACAGCGACACCAGCCTGGCACACACTGCCGCAGCCATGCGCCACTACGAGTACCGGCAAACCACGCACAGCCTCCGGCGATCCAGCAGCCGAACCGACGTACGTCAAACAGACGCCGGCCTCAATGAACTGCGCAGAGTGAAGAGGAGAGACTGGCTGTGTCTGCCGTGCCTCAGCCCTGCTCTGTTGTGATGAAGCGCGGAGGTGCCGCGCAACAATCCAGCTCTGTGACAGCCAGTGTTGGCGTGTCGTTTGGAGTACGTCCGTCGGGCGGAAGCTCATGTGCACTCACCCCAGGTGCACGCACACCGCCGGCCGTTGTCGTGCACTCGGGTCATGGTGTGGTCAAAGTCCAGGATGACCTGGCCGTGACAGGTGAGACGGTGATGTCAGGGGGCGGACCGGAGACACACCACGACACATACACAGACGGTGCCATCAGAGGGTGGACCGGAGGAACACCGCGACACATACACAGATGGTGATGTCAGGGGGTATATCGGATGGTGCGACACATACACAGACGGTGCCATCAGAGGGTGGACCGGAGGAACACCGCGACACATACACAGATGGTGATGTCAGGGGGTATATCGGATGGTGCGACACATACACAGACGGTGCCATCAGAGGGTGGACCGGAGGAACACCGCGACACATACACAGACGGTGATGTCAGAGGGCGGACCGGAGGAACACCACGACACATACACAGACGGTGCCATCAAGGGTGGCGGAGGAACCCCGAATAAAGACGGATGTCCGGAGGAACACCGCGACACATACACAGACGGTGATGTCAGAGGGCGGACCGGAGGAACACCGCGACACATACACAGACGGTGCCGTCAGAGGGTGGACCGGAGGAACACCGCGACACATACACAGACGGTGATGTCAGAGGGTGGACCGGAGGAACACCGCGACACATACACAGACGGTGATGTCAGAGGGCGGACCGGAGGAACACCACGACACATACACAGACGGTGCCATCAGAGGGTGGACCGGAGGAACACCGCGACACATACACAGACGGTGATGTCAGAGGGCGGACCGGAGGAACACCGCGACACATACACAGACGGTGATGTCAGAGGGTGGACCGGAGGAACACCGCGACACATACACAGACGGTGCCGTCAGAGGGTGGACCGGAGGAAAACACAGATGGTGATGTCAGAGGGCGGACCGGAGGAACACCGCGACACATACACAGACGGTGCCATCAGAGGGTACCGGAGACACACCACGACACATACATAGACGGTGCCGTCAGAGGGTACCGGAGACACACCACGACACATACACAGACGATGATGTTAGAGGGTGGGTCGGGTTCAGGCCACATACACAAACGGTGCCGTCAGAGGATGGACCGGAGGAACATCACGACACATACACAAACGGTGCCGTCAGAGGGTGGACCGGAGGAACACCGCGACACATACACAGACGGTGCCGTCAGAGGGTGGACCGGAGGAACACCGCGACACATACACAGACGGTGATGTCAGAGGGTATATCGGACGGCGCGCCACATACACAGACGGTGCAGTCAGAAGGTAAATAGGATGGCACACCACATACACAGAAGTTGCCGTCAGAGGGTATATCGGCAACACGACGCATACACAGACAGTGCCAAGTCAGAGGGTAGATCGGGCGACACGCCGCAACGCACAACCGACCTATCCCACCAACTCTGACTTGGGGGAGGGGTGAGAGCAGCACTCGCTTTGTATCTGTTTGTGAGGCACTAAAATGAAGTGGGTAGCCCCCTGTGTTAATTCAAGCATCATTGAGAGCGAGGAAGACTACCCGGAGGTTTAGCCACCAGTGGTGTGCTTGTTGTGGTGCCCTGGAGGCCATACCTACTGTTAGCGACCGCAGCATTTGATACGACACAGCCGCCTCACCCACCCTCTACACGCCAACGAGCTCGATGACTGTTTTCCGGCCTTATCAGAGTTCATTGACGACCGCATTATTGTCTGACCAGCCAGTCAGGCTTCGGTACTGAAGCTACTGTTCTACCTTCTCATAGTGTGAAAATTGCACTTGGTAATGTCAACACTTGGTAATGTCAACACTTGGTGATAAAAGTGCTAATTGTAGTTGGGACAACACATATCATCAGCGAGTGCCACACACGGTAAAGCACGGAGTGGTGCCACGCCTTTTCTAGGGGAGAATGAACCTTCGGTTCATTTTTTTTTTAATGCAAAAGGAGCAATGTTAGCCATAAAGGTAAAAACTGCAATGGGGTTACATGCCCATAACCTACTGCGGCGACATTTATTTCACCTTTAACTGCAGCACATTTCACCTCATAACCACAATGGCATGCTTCACAGACAGAATAACGACATAGTGTGGTCTGATAGCATTGCAACATTGTGTACTATGCCACCCAAGTAATGAGACGCACAAACATGGGTGCTCATTTTTGAAAATTAATGCAGGGGTGGGAAAAATATACGAAGGCAATAGGCAGAGCAAATGTATTATGGACACACTCCATAGGCTCTCATGTTAAAAGTTGAAATGATTGGGGAGCCAACATTAACGGAACACTTACCAATCAAAAACCATATAAAACAACACCCCTGCACACAAAGTAATTTCATCACAAAAAGACGACCGTACTTTTGAAGATACTTCATCAGCACGGTGCATGGCTGGAGACGATAGCTTCGGTTGTAGTCGTCGGCAGGCAGCCTGTTTGACCTCATCAGGCGGACCACCGTCAGGAGGCGGACACAGTCAGGAGATGGACCACCGTCAGGAGGCGGACCACCGTCAGGAGACGGACCACCGTCAGGAGGCGGACCACAGCCAGGAGGCGAACCACAGCCAGGAGGCGGACCACCGTCACGAGGCGGACTCAGGAGATGGACCACCGTCAGGAGACGGACCACCGTCAGGAGGCGGACCACAGCCAGGAGGCAGACCACCATCAAGAGATAGACCACCATCATGAGATAGATCACCGTCAGGAGACGGACACAGTCAGGAGATGGACCACCATCAGACGGACCACCGTCAGGAGACGGATCACCGTCAGGAGACGGACCACCGTCAGGAGATGGATCACCGTCAGGAGATGGATCACCGTCAGGAGGCGAACCACAGCCAGGAGGCGGACCACCGTCAGGAGGCGGACACAGTCAGGAGACGGACCACCGTCAGGAGATGGATCACCGTCAGGAGACGGACACAGTCAGGAGATGGACCACCATCAGACGGACCACCGTCAGGAGATGGATCACCGTCAGGAGACGGACACAGTCAGGAGATGGACCACCATCAAACGGACCACCATCAGACGGACCACCGTCAGGAGACGGATCACCGTCAGGAGACGGACCACCGTCAGGAGATGGATCACCGTCAGGAGGCGGACCACCGTCAGGAGGCGGACACAGTCAGGAGACGGACCACCGTCAGGAGATGGACCACCATCAGGAGACGGATCACCGTCAGGAGGCGGACCACAGCCAGGAGGCAGACCACCATCAAGAGATAGACCACCATCATGAGATAGACCACTGTCAGGAGGCAGACCACCATCAGGAGAAGGACCACCGTCAGGAGAAGGACCACTGCCAGGAGGCAGACAACCGTCAGGAGATAGACCACCATCATGAGATAGACCACCATCAGGAGGCGGACCACCATCATGAGATAGACCACCGTCAGGAGGCAGACCACCATCAGGAGGCGGACCACCGTCAGGAGAAGGACCACCGCCAGGAGGCAGACAACCGTCAGGAGATAGACCACCATCATGAGATAGACCACCATCAGGAGGCGGACCACCATCATGAGATAGACCACCGTCAGGAGGCGGACCAACATCAGGAGGCAGACCACCGTCAGGAGATAGACCACGGTCAGGAGTCGGAAGACCAACAGGAAGGGCGGGACCACCATCAGGAGTCAGAAGACCGACAGGAAGGGTGGAACAACCATCAGGAAGGGCGGGACCACTGTCAGGAGGGGAGGAACAACCAGTAGAAGAGGTGGGGCCACCATCAGGAGGTGGGGCTATCAGCAGGATGCAGACAGGCAGTCAGGTAATGGTCTGAAGGTGGGGCGTGGTGTCCAAGCCATTGCAGAGGGATGTGACCTCCATCCGGGGTTATTGTCAGGATACAGTCAGACAGGCAGACCATGGTCTGGAGGTTGGAAGTGGTAGCCCAGTCATCACAGGAGGATGGGATCATTGTCAGGAGGTGGGGCTATCATCAATATGCAGTAAGTCAGTCAGTCAGTCAATCAATCTGAAGGCACCCAGCCATTGCTGGGAGATGGATCATTGTTGCAGACTCAAACCCAAAGATTGTCCTGGACCAAAACTGCCAAGCTAGCTTGTGATAACTTAGTTTCCAAAATGACTTTAA
This sequence comes from Imbricaverruca yamaguchii, assembly GCA_034440575.1. Lineage (NCBI taxonomy): Eukaryota > Metazoa > Arthropoda > Thecostraca > Neoverrucidae > Imbricaverruca > Imbricaverruca yamaguchii. Next base: position 523,618 of record JAOTOL010001430.1, read on the forward strand.
GCTGGCAATTGTTCAGGTATGGCAAAGCTCCCAATGTCTATCAACAGCAATGCAGTGCAAAGCCAGCAGAAGGTTAAAATGATCTTCAAACTTACTCCTAGAAGTTCTAGATTGAGCACTCTACCTGTAGTTTAGAGCTGCCATCTTCTATGATCTGGTTGATAATTTTTGCAACTTTTTCTGGATGCTTCATCTTGATACTTGGTTTATGAAATGATGTCATCTGAAAACATGAATGCACATACTTGGACTAGAATACAAGATGAATGCAGATGTCTGAAAATCTGTCTGGCTAACAACTGCTCATATTTGGTCAACATTGGTCTTCACACTTCCAGATGATGTACTGTGCAGTTCATTGTTCTCAATTTGGTTTGTTTATGCAAAATTTTGCTTTGGAGGTGAGAAAACATCCACATTCTCTAAAGAGTCTAAAATTCCACTATTTTGCCTGATGGACAATCTCACCAACTACTGTAACAATTTTCATGAAAATGGCTCTAAAATATACTTTGACATCAATTTTGGGCCCACTGAGTCATTTCCAGTTGATACAATTAAGTAAAATGCCATGAAATGAGGTACTGAAATTTCATTTGCCTGATGGATGATCTACAAAAGTAATTTACAGAATTGTGCCAAGCACAAACCAACCAATGCCTTTTCACTATATTAGATTAGTTGAGGAAGTTAAGAGAAAACTTAACATAGGAAATAGACTCTAAACACAGAAGTCATCACAACCATAAACCAAGCTTTCAATCATCCTTCAAGTCTACCACCTATCTCTAATTATATTGTAATGCAACCTATCTCTAATTGAATTGTGATGTGACAAATTTATACATTCTATATCCCCCTGCCCAGCCTATATAGCCATTAACAACTTTGTAAAGAATCATTATTTGAAAATTCCTTAGCAACATTAAAAACAAAACTTTGTCTTGGCATAAAGCATTTCTGTAAGAGATATCTTCCATTAATTAAAGTGTTTGTGTCATTAGGCACCTAGTGTTCATAATCCTGCACAACTACATCTTTTTCTGTGTTTGGAATATGGCATACTACTACCAAACTGATTAGAGGATTCTGTGATTGAGTGATTAGAGGATTATCATCCAAATCAACTGTCTAAATATGGATCACTTATTCACTTTTTGTGTCTGATAAACACAGTACAATTACTGGTTCAGCTCTACAGAAGCAGCAGTATAACTATTTGTTGCATGCCCTAGATGTTTCGCACCCCTGCCCCCTTCCCATATGCATCAAACATGACACATGAGACATCCAAAGGTAGGTGTTCAGGAAATAGTGTTCGGTTACTCCCTTCCTTACCCTACCAACCTACCTAGGTGCCTCGATTTGCTTACCTAGTTACCTAGGTAGGTTGCCCGCATACTCATCTGTTTGTAGATTATCCACACACCCCATGCCCATAATGCAAAAAATACAGGTGTCCACTGTTGACATTCAATGTATATACTTACACCTTTCATTAGGCCTTCCAACTTCATCCTTACACACGGGCAGGCCGGGAGGGCATTGACATCTGCCAAAGCACCGACAGCCGTCACAAGGAGCCGAACGCCACCGACGTACAATGCGAATTAACTGCAATCTTGCGAATGATTGCCAACAGGCCCCTGTCATCCCCATGCCTTCCCGCGTGTCGTGTCGAATGGTACAAATGACATCATCTGGGGTACCACTTTTGGGCCGTTTTAATGGTTTCATGCATTTAAAAATGGAAATATTTTCACTTCAACTCACTTTCTAAGTCCTATAATATCACGTCTGTGCTTTTGGAATCGAATTGAGCTGTTATTTTATCATTCTCAGTTAGGCTGCGAATTAGGCTACGACCATCACGAATGCAGCGTTTTACGGGCACTCATTTCCTCAAATTCTTAGATGGCGCAGTTCAGTCATAAATAGCGCAGCTGTTTACATAGCTTCGTCGTAGGTTGTTTTATGTTTGGTTTTATGTCTGTCACACCTTGTGCTCGATGCACGTGCATTTTAGTTCTAGTTTTATTGTATAGTGTTCTGTTGTGGTGTGTCGTTTATCATCTGGAAAGAAAGATATGAAAAGAAGAGATTGTCAACCAACATACTTATGTTTTTCCAAGAGATGAAAATGCATATAAGACCTGGTTGACAGTGAAAAGGAGCTGATGGAGTTCATCCAACCAGCCCATCCATTTGTTCCAACCACTTTCCCTCTGATGATTATGATCCTGGCCACGGATGCCGCTGAAAATGATGTCAATGTCAACACCTGCCTTTTCTGGTGTCATTGCATGAATTAGCCTACCTATCAGATTTGTATGGTATGGAGTGTTGCATCATGCTTGTCTGGAATGGTTGCTGCATTTTTGAGCATCTTAGACATTAAGACACAAAAGAGCAGTGTGACTATGAGCCACAAGGGCCCTTCTTGGCTGCACTCTGAACACTCAACCAGTTGCCCACCAAATCCGTCGATCAGCCCTCCCTGGCATACTGAAAAGCAAGCCCTCTATTCTTGTAATACTTACCTATGGTGTTTTTAAAGATGTTCAATGTGCTGCTACTGACAATGGTTTTTGGCATCTGGTTCCAGTGTTCTATTACGCTGTTGGTGAAGAAAGACTGTCTTAACCTTGTCCTGCTGTAGTTAACTTTTATTTTGAATTGATGACCTTTAAGTACATCATTTCTGTCAGATTCAAATATTTACCTAATATATCCATCATCCTGACCATGAACAAATTTAAAGACCTCAATGAGTGCTCCTCTCAACTTTCTATATCTAAGTGACAACATGTTCAATTTCTTCAATTTTTCCTCATATGCCAGGTTGCTTATGTCATTAACCATTTTTGTAGCCATATTTTGTACTCTCTAAAAGCGAACAATATTTTTCATTACTAGGAGCCAAAGCTTGGACACAGTATTTCAAATGTGGCCTGAAATGCACAGTAAAGCTTCCTGATGACTTCCTCACTTATGCATGATACATTCCTATATATTTCCAAAGCATTCTCAGTGCCTTCTTCCTGGATTATTTCGTCTGTTCTGATGCCCCCAATCTTGTGTTCAGAATAACACCAGTCCTTCTGCTGAGTCACCGATAGAACTTGGCCACCTCCATCGAATATGAAGCCTTCATATGTTGCTTACCTTATCTTCATATCTAATCTTTGTATAGCTAAATAAAGAACCAGTTCAATTAGTTTGATGCCACTTCTATTCACATTAATTTTAACACGACCATCATCAGTAAACTGGTACTGGAGCAGGACGGCCTTGCCGTCGTTGCCGGCTTCGTCGCCTACAAAATGAGGCGTCAATACATCGCTTGGATGTCCGACGTCTGAAGCACCGGAGGCGCTCCTGGCCGTTGTGTCCAGCTCTTGGTTAATCACCATCGGTCGCGGCGGGCGCTGCATGCCACATACGTGGTAGAGGGCGATGCCAAACCAGTTCAATTCTGATGTCTGCTTCATCATGGACTCAACCTGCACAGACGACACCAGCATCGTGAGACCCGGGGTGGGCGTCATTAGTAGCCGGCAGTCGAAGCTAGGAGTGCGGCTAGTTGTGTGAGACGGAGGCGGTTGGTTGCGAAAGAACTCTGCTCGGGAGAGCGCAGGGGCGGGCATCTAGGCAGGTCCGCCATCATGTCACCAGGCAGCGATAGGATGTCCACCCTCACACTGCCGGCCATGTGTCACCGTCTCTGCTGTGTGTCGTGTCGTGTCGCTCAGTTCTGCCCTTTGTAACCGTGTTTGTTGTTGCCACCGTGACCAGGGGCGGACTGGTGGCGCCTCGTGTGTTGCCCGTTCTGGCGGCACTTTGCATTGGTTTCATGCCGCCCGATCCTGCCGTTTTGTTGGGGTGTCTTGCTGCTGCCACTGTGACCACTGACGGGTTGGCGGCGGTCCCTGTGTCGGCCCGTCCTAGCGGCACTTAACTCTGCCGTCGTATCGCCCGGTCCCACTGTCCTTTTAGCGTGTTTTGCTGCTGCCGCTGTGACCAGGGGCAGACAAGCTGCGCCCGTCCTCGCGGCACTTGACACTGCTACCGGCTCTGGTACTGCTATGAAACAGGTGTGGCGTATGCCATTTCATTGTTGCTCATGAGGCCTATGATCATTGATTTGAAAGAACGATGTGCAAAGTCTGCTCCACAGAGTTCGATTGTGATCCTTCATTTATGCTCTGAATCGGAAACAGCACATAAGCTGACTAGGTCGACTATGAGGATGTTTAGGATTGTTCTGAATCATCCAGATCTAGTTCTGAACGCATTGTTAGGGAATGCCGCAAATACATGCCTGACCGCTTTCCAGTCCATCCGCCGAATGTAACCTTCGAATTAGAGTGAAATTTTACATACTTTTTTTGATGGGTCAACCCCCGCTTCCGACTGGCGTGAGCCCACCTCCCCCAATCCATAGGCATTCCTGTTACCTCCAGGCATTGCGTCTCCCAAATCGTTTTCTGGAAGTTCCACCCATGTTTCTGAGCTGGTACGGAGGTTCACAGATGCTCCCATAAAAGGAATGTCTCTCTCTCACGTGCTCCCTATGGTCTTGTCGATCGTAAAAAGAAAGGATTGTCCCCTTCCTTGCCTGCTGTACCATGGGCACTGCCGCATATAGAGGGGTTAAAAGGCCTTTTGGTCAATTAATTTTTGCATGCAACATCATAAGCCCAATGCTAAATTTGATGTACATTAAGGGACTCGACCCCCTTCCCCACCTTATTCCATCATGGCGACGACCACACTTTAGATACGTCCTTACTGCATTTCGCCGCGGTAAGATGCTAATTCTCTGCCATATTTGACCTGTCCTACCTCGCTTTGTACGTTCTTCCGGTTATAATATGTCTATAAAAGGTATTGGAGATCCCTTCCGGGACTATGATGCTCTAAATTTTGCACCTGCACCTCTTAAATCCTCATTTTATCCCCCGTACTATGCATACGCTGCGTATATTCGACAGCGTGTTAGCGGCTCGGCTCGTATTAAGTGGTACCCCAGATGACGTCATATAAGGACCTGCGCAGAAAGCTGCGCAGTAGGGATGACGCCACCTCGTATATATCGCCTTGATTGCCACCATGTTTGGTATTAACTAAAAGCATCTGGTGACAGCCCGTGTAAACTGGTGTGCGGGTGATAGTGCGTTTTCGAGCTACATAATTATTTTTGATGAGTTTATTTGCTAAGTTTGTGTTCAATATGTTTTTGGGTAATCTAATATATCTGTAAGGGGAAAAATTATAAGCATGCAGCATTGTCTGGGAAGTCACAAGTTTCATGCCGGGACAAGCCGTATTTTTGTCAAGTTTCACTAGTGATTTTTAATTATAAAGACCACGGTGGCGTTCATTTATTTAAAAAACGTCCTTAAAGCACTTAAATAATTCATAAATTACTTCAGAATGCCCCACTTTGTGATTGGTCAAAATACCTGTGACGTCACGTATGTCGTGAGTAGCGAAGGTCGCCTGCCGGGCATTTGTTTTTGCGCTACCGAGTTTGGATTAATCGTGACTGTTTTAGCTTAAATGGCAAGTATGTTTGACCGAGAATGGAGAGAATCGTACGCGCGACAGCCTAGATAGAGGTGGACAACCCGACAACAGTCTTGTAGCACCAGTGCCACGATTAAAGTTATGAAGCAACGCAAATCACGAGACAACCCGGATAAACCAATGTTATAAGAGTCGACGCCGACCACGGCTCTGATTGCCTATCATCACATAGTGAGCCAGAAGAACTGAGACCGAGGGGATGATTATTCTCTAAATGATATATCCCGGCAGGTTGTTCGAGCTCTGGTCAAAAGGCACCCATCTCGGTATGGTGGTGTGCCTCCACAGCACTTCCATATCGTTGGTCTATTAGGCAATTTGACTAAATATGTAAACAGAGGTCAGTCATTTACAACAGAAGATTTGGTGTTTGTGGTACTGATGCGCATAATATTAGACATGCCGAGTAATATTAATTATATTAGACTAGCGCATAATATTAGACTCGCCGACCTATTCAGTGTGAGCACTGATTGCGTATCGAGGCTGCTAGCTCGTGTCGTGCCTGTGCTAGGGAGCTGTTTAAACTAATTGGTTGCTTGGCCAGACTACCAACCGACCCGTAATAATCTGCCTCATACATTTATCGGAAATTTTTCGTCTTGTGAAAGCATTATTGATTGCTTCGAGATCCAAATTGAAAAACCGGCTCACGCGGTCGCGCAGAGCATGTCATGGTCAGAGTACAAACAGTGCAATAGTGTAAAATATATCATTTCTGCTACCCCTGACGGTCTCTCAACTTCGTATCGGATGGCAAACCATGGCGCGTCAGTGACATGGGCATCGTGTGCAGTTCAACATACCCGGACCATGTCTGTGCAACGGTGCAACCGTCTTAGCAGATAGAGTTTTCAAAGACTTGGAGAGCGAGGTATGAAAATGCTGCCCTTCGTTAGTCAGGCCACTAAGCGTTAGAAAGGATGAAATTCTGAGCACCATTGTCATTGTGAAGATGTGAATGATCGCCGGGTTGCGGATGCACATCGTGCACATTTGCTCGTGTTTAGAATGTTGGACGTGCATTCGTGTATCTACAAGATGCATTTAACCCGCGCACGTCCGGGGGAGGGGGGCAGATATCTGCCCCCCCCTGCGGTTTTTCCTCATTTGCCGCCAAACTAATAGGGTTAGCAAGGCCAAACCTCGCACAGCTGTTCATTGTTTTTTTCCGCATATCCTCATACATTTTTAGTCCTGGGTCATCTCAGGTCAGGCGAAGTGACCCCAACTACACTCGGAGTTCTAGATGGCATAACTTCCACAATAATTGGGTGATTGATTTCAAACTTATAGTATGTCATCATCTCATCAGGGACCATAAGTATGTATAAATGTTTTTTTCGTAGTGTTGACCTTAGGTCAGGTCGCTGTCATGGCTTCCCCATTACAAGGCTGTGGTAAAATATACAAATGTTTCCTAGTTACACATTTGCGCTCGTAATGATCTCACAACGGTTGTAGCATGCAGATGGAAGCTATGCTCAATGTTACCTGACATTTTTGCTCAGTGACCTCACCAAGGTCACCTGAGATCACTACACATTTATGCGCATTACTTTGCACTGCCTTGAGCTAGAAGGCTGAAATTACCGTCATTGTGCTTGTATCGCCAAGACGTGTCGATTGATTCCTTACATGACCTCGCTAGGCTTTGACCTGAGGTCATGACTTCGTGACCTTGACCTAAGTTTCGGTTGACCTGACCTTAAATTACACCGCCTATTGTCGGTAGCGGATTTCAAGGACTGTCGAATAGCGTTCGCCATTTGTTTCTATCTGTTACAGGTCCTGAGATATGTGTCAATATCCGAGTCCCACCTGATCTGATCAAATTTGACCTAAGATGGCCCAGTGACCTGAATGTTGACCTGAGCGAAAAAATTACCGAAACACTTTCGATAGAGCTCGTCACCAGCTATCCAACGCCGTTTCCGTTTGTCGCTAGCTAGCATAGTTCCAGAGATCTTAGGGGGCAGACATCTGCCCCCCCCCCCCCGGACATGCGAAATTGGCGCGGACCACCGGACGTGCGAGTGTTAAGCATATACATTGCATGTTGTAATGTACAACATGTAATATATTACAACATACAGTGTGCAACTTGCAGTAAACGATTACCATGGAATGTCAGTTATCCCACTGTGGAGCAAAAATAGCAAAGAAATTTGAATGTATAAACCGCTTCTCTTCCACTGGAGGGGAAGCCATGGTGTACAGCTAAGGCACATAATTTATGCCATGGCCATTCTCAATATTTCACACATTTTACTCAAAAGCATTGTACAAGCTTTTACTGTTCGTTCACACGACACCACAATGCCCTGGATTTGAAAGATAAATGTTAGCTGTTGCATTACCACCATAATAGCTTATCTACGTTCTCGAGATTCATATCTTCTTTAAAACCGTTTAGCTTAGTGTCACGAGCAATCACCTCATTCTCCATGACGTGATTCGGTTAAAAAAAACTTGGAGTAGAAATACTCGAACCAGGCTCCACTGCGCGTCTCTGGCTCGGCCGCTTCGAGATACGACATATCTGACGTCATCTGAAATAATTTAATTAAGTAGGAAATGCATCTCCTGTGAGCAAAACACTTCAGTTTTGTATACGAAATATTGCATTCGCTTTTTTGCAACAACATACCCATTACGTGAAACTTGCCCATTCAGAGTTGGTCGGGGGTCGTCCCCCAGCTAGTTTTATTCCGGACAAGCGCCGGACAGGCCACACCGACCAATAGCCCGTCTAGCGAGCCCTTAGTAGTAAATATCGAGCACATTTTCCCGGCGACGGCACACCGCCCGATGCTCAACACTGGTCGCTTGCGCGTTGCGACCCCCGCAGCGCTGATCAAAGGTATGCTCGTCATCCAGGCCCCCCAGTAGCGGCGGCTCGCCATTCCGACCCGTGTTCGTTGGATACGGTGTTGAATCGTATCAGGGTATTTTTGCAACAGTTGTTGGTTATTGGTTATACGACACGTCGACCGTTGAGTCATGCAGCGTTGCCAATCTCTCGCGCCGATTGGTCGCGGGCGAAGAGTAGCGACAGGTAAGACCCGAACCCACAATCTTTAGATTGTGAGACGGGCAACTTACCCCTGGACTACTCGTCCCCATTTTTGCAACAATTTCCCGAACATTTTCAGGGGGAATTTTGCACCACATATTATTGAACCAATTAACAGACAAGCATGCGAACAACAACGTGACACGAGATTGAGCCAAGCAAAATCACCGTTGGTATGCAATCTCCCAGACATACCTACACATTCCAGGCCCTCACGGACCACATCGACCGGCCGAACTGTATTGCGACCTCACATGCGTTACGTGAGCTCCAACACAGTATGGCCGTGCCCTCACGTGTGGTATGCGAGCTCCAACACGGTATGGCCGTGACCTCACGTGTAGTGTGTGAGCTCCAACATGGAATGGCCGTGACCTCACGTGTGGTGTGTGAGCTCCAACACAGTATGGCCGTGACCTCACGTGCGATGTGTGAGCTCCAACACAGTATGGCCGTGACCTCACGTGTGGTATGTGAGCTCCAACACAGTATGGCCGTGACCTCACGTGGGGTGTGAGCTCCAACACAGTATGGTCGTGACCTCACGTGTGGTGTGTGACCTCCAACACAGTATGACCGTGACCTTGCGTGTGGTGTGTGAGCTCCAACACAGTATGGCCGTGACCCCACGTGTAGTGTGTGGGCTCCAACACAGTATGGCCGTGACCTCACGTGCGATGTGTGACCTCCAACACAGTATGACCGTGACCTCACGTGTAGTGTGTGGGCTCCAACACAGTATGGCCGTGACCTCACGTGCGATGTGTGAGCTCCAACACGGTATGGCCGTGACCTCACGTGTAGTGTGTGAGCTCCAACACAGGACGGCCATGACCTCACGTTTGGTGTGTGAGCTCCAACACAGTATGGCCGTGACCTCACGTGTAGTGTGTGGGCTCCAACACAGTATGGCCGTGACCTTGCGTGTGGTGTGTGAGCTCCAACACAGTATGGCCGTGACCTCACGTGCGATGTGTGGGCTCAAACACAGGACGGCCATGACCCGACGAGTGGTGTGCGAACTCGGGCATGAGCGGGCTGGCCAGCCTTGTCGACACTTCCAGCCCAATGCAGTGTCCACCGCACCACCTACGCTCCCGTGGCGCCCCAGACACGCGTCAGAAGCGGCGGCCGGCGCAGCCACCTAGTGCGCGGTGGACGGTCGTTGCGACTACGGACAGACACCGTCAGAAGCACATCCGGTCGGCACCCCCGGGGAGCGACACAGCGGCCAGCAGGCAGAACAGACGTGATGGCTAAGGACCAACAAGACGAATGAGGGGAGACAGCAGTCGGACGGGATCACGAGCATCAGAACAGAGCGACCGAATACAACGCAATGCGTGCAACACCTACCGGGGAATATCGAAAACCCCAGATGTCAACACCAATGAGCACACTTGCCCTGGATGCTGACAACAAGACTAAAGCAAGATACGAGTATGCGGTCAGTGACAAGCCGTGATTTGTGATTTGCAGAACGGCAACAACCACGTCGTACAAGCTATTGATAAACATAGAACAACATAACCGCAATTAGGGAAGCTTGGTTTCAAGAGATGTCACCCAGCCGATGCGGCCTAGCTTATCACAGTATACACCGGCTAATGTGCTAGTACGTGCGATTCCAAAACTATCGCTAAGGCGAATGCCGCCAGAATTTTCTGCGATCAGTCAAGCCCACCATAGATCCGCGCAATCGACCACAGTCAACGATTCCACAACATCGAAAACATCCAACTAAAACCAAATCACAACCGCGACAGTGGTCAAGAGCTCAATACAGCGAGTCAGCTCTCCGCGTCCACAGGGGCGAAAATGGACAAGTCGGCGGAGTTCCAACTCAGCCAATGCGAAATGGAGCTGAGGTCAATAACCAATACAACACCGCACAATGCACGGACCAGAGCTTGCCATGGCGCCTTAAAAGGTCCGACAGCATCAGCACTTCTCATTCTTCTAGAGCGGCTCTACTCCCACAGTTGGCCTGATGTCCAAAAGATTGCCACGTGGGTTCCTCACGTGAGACCCTAGAGCCCCAAGAGCCGGCGCGTCAGATGGTTACAGGCCACCTAGCCGGCATACAGGTGCATCCCAGCTCTCAGTTCTGACGAGCTTGGCCAGTGACGCTTGCCGGGACTTCGATTCCAGCACGTGTCCCTCCTGAAACTGATCTCCTAAGTCCGTTTAGGATCTTCCAAGATTGTATATAAGCGCAGCCATGACTCCACGGTCGGACACACCTCGGGTTTTCAATGGACTCTTCGTGTCTGTTGGCTGTAGTGTCATAACCCGGAGCCGTCACCGACAGTCACCACCAGTCTGACGCCGCCCAGCCGCACACAAGGCCACCGCCACCAGGGTCAGGGTCGACACCGAGCAGCCATCTCGTGAAGCCGATCACCAGCTCACACGGGATCAGCGCCAGTCACCATACGGAAAGTGAATGCCTGGTGTATCGCTGCTAAGAGTGCGTCAGTAGCTGGCAGCAGCTGGAGGCACAACTCCCAACAGCAGTCCTTCTGCCGCTACTTATCTGTCGTTTCATCGCTGCTTCTTGCTCACCTCTGCCGTCCTACTGTCACCTCTTGCCCACTTCCGTTGTCCTACAGCCACTTCTTGTCCACCTCTGCGCCCTACTGCCACTCCTTGTCTATCTTCGCCGACATACTGCCGCTTCTTGTTCACCTCCACTGCGCCACTGCAGCTTGTCCACCTCCACCGCCCACTGCAGCTTTTTGTCCACCTGAACCGCCCCACTGCAGATTCTTGTCCACCTCCACCGCCCCGCTGTAGCTTCTTGTCCACCTCCATTGCCCTACTGCCGCTTCTTGTCAACTGTCGCGGCTGCCTGATCAGCGGTTAACTCATTCGTCTCGGCGAAGCTGGCGGCCGCGTCCAGCCGACTCTGGTCCACCGGGTACAGCCAGCGCTGGTACAGGTACACCAGGAACACCAGGTCGTCGCGGAAACAGGCCACGCGGTGGGCCGTCGGCATGGTGATGATGAACGCGAACAGGTCGTCGATGAATGTGTTGAACGCCTGCAAGCGGACGTGGCAAGGTCAGCGCGTGGTACACAACACACAGATAAAAGTACACAGGGGTGAAAATCCTCTTAGCAATGTGTTCAACCAGAAACATATGAAAAAGCAACAACAAAAAATATATACTGCATGGGGCATACATGTAAAGGAAACTGGATGGCGTCTATACGAGCTAGATGCTACACAATATATAAGTGTGACTGGTTGAAAATACTATGTTCGCCAACGAATGGTAGGTGGAGAAGCTCACCTTGTACATCAGTGCACGCCATGGAAGGTGGGCGACCGACTTGAGTTTGTAGTTGACGAACAGCTGCGGCAGCATGAAGAGGAAGCCGAACGCGTACACTCCGTTCACCACGCTCTGGATGCACCAGGAGTACCAGCTGGGGAAAACGGGCCACGTCAGCGCTCAGTGACAGCGACCACACACGATTTAGCACACACATTTCGGGTTCAGCGCAGGCTTCCTATACCGGATACTGCACACGGTACCGACGTCCTATACCGGATAAGGCACACGGTACCGACGCACTATACCGGATACGGCACACGGTACCGACGTCCTATACTGGATACGACACACGGTACCGACGTCCTATACCGGATAAGGCACACGGTACCGACAACCTATACCGGATACGACACACGGTACCGACGTACTATACCGGATAAGGCACACGGTACCGACGTCCTATACTGGATACGGGACACGGTACCACAACCTATACCGGATATGGCACACGATACCGATGTCCTATACTGGATACGGCACACGGTACCGACGCACTATACCGGATACGGGACACGGTACCGACGTCCTATACTGGATAAGGCACACGGTACCGACGTCCTATACTGGATAAGGCACACGGTACCGAAGTCTTATACTGGATAAGGCACACGGTACCGACGTCCTATACCGGATACGGGACACGGTACCGACAACCTATACCGGATATGGCACACGATACCGACGTCCTATACCGGATATGGCACACGATACCGACGTCCTATACCGGATATGGCACACGGTACCGACAACCTATACCGGATACGGCACACGGTGCCGACGCACTATACCGGATACGGGACACGGTACCGACAACCTATACCGGATACGGCACACGGTACCGACGCACTATACCGGATACGGGACACGGTACCGACAACCTATACCGGATACGACACACGGTACCGACGCACTATACCGGATAAGGCACACGGTACCGACAACCTATACCGGATACGACACACGGTACCGACGTACTATACCGGATAAGGCACACGGTACCGACGTCCTATACTGGATACGGGACACGGTACCAACAACCTATACCGGATATGGCACACGATACCGATGTCCTATACTGGATAAGGCACACGGTACCGACGTCCTATACTGGATATGGCACACGGTACCGACGTCCTATGCCGGATACGGGACACGGTACCGACGTCCTATACCGGATAAGGTACACGGTACCGACAACTTATACCGGATAAGGCACACGGTACCGACGTGCTATACCGGATACGGGACACGGTACCGACAACCTATACCGGATATGGCACACGGTACCGACAACCTATACCGGATACGGCACACGGTACCGACGCACTATACCGGATACGGCACACGGTACCGACGCACTATACCGGATACGGCATACGGTACCGGCACTCAGCTAGATGATCTTTATGAACGGCAGCACTAAGATCCACAGGGAACAGCCACTTCATACCCGCAATAATTGCACACAGGGCGAATTATTTCATTTCATGTTCAACGCTCAGAGCACCCGAATCTGGCTGCATTTTGAATGTGGGAGGTAGAAAGCTGGTGTGGTAAGTTGAAGTTTGACTACCGTGTCTTGACGTGGCTGAGGTTAGGGACACTGGCTAGGGCAGCGCGGGCATCAGTCTCACCTGAACACGACCGACTGACCTTTTGTGCGGCGTGTACACGAGCGAGTAGACGGCACCGCCGGCGCACAGAGGGTACAGCAGGTACGACAGGTAGGTCATGCTCTGCGAGTCGAAGGCGGCCGTGCGCAGCTCCTCCGAGCTGCGCGCGCCGAACAGGATGCGCGGCGGCCAGCCCCAACGCACCGACATGTGGAACGCCTTGAACACCTTCCAGATCTGCGGCGCCGAGAATGTACATCGAAACATTTCTTGCATTAGTTTCCTGGCGACTCAATATATATTCGCATGAAGAACACACTTCCAAGATTACGACTAGGGGTGTATGCAGGAGGCAAAAAAAAATTGAAAAGAAACAAGTTTCATTGAGTCGCCGAGTCGATACTTCTATACTATACCTTCATGAATTGATGGAGAAAAACAGATTGGTGAAAATAGTTTAATGATAAATGTGAAATTACAAATCGATGGAGTAGAAACGTATTTCTGCCCGAAGTTAAAAGATATTTTCCGATGTTTGGACCGTAACCTTTATCAGAGAAACACATCAAACCAGGCAACATCAGTCTTCACGAGTCAACACTTGAAACCCTGGTTTGACGTATCTCCCGGATGAAGGCAATACAGTGAAAACATCGGGAATTTGTTATTTATTTCGGTGGTCTGATGTAATCATTTTCCACCCAACTGATCTGCAATTTCGCGTTGGCATTTCACTATCTTTACTGTGCTTTTGGTAATCGAATCATAACAAAACATAACAATCGAAGACAATTTGCTTCGTTCGACAGGATTGGTCCTTATCAGCAGTATGGATAAAATTAGCTGATATTTATATTGATCGCATATAGATATATATTGATCACAACCTTCCCGAGCGTCAACGTTGCAACTTCATAAGAGCTACATCGTTCGCAGGTGGATATCAATTGGAATACGCAAAACGTTTCAATTTTAATCGAAAGCGAAACGAAAATACTGGTATGGTAAAACCTGCCCACATCGGCTCATCAGGACACACACACACGTAAGCTTAATTCAACGGTCTCATCTCCACCGAAACTCTACATTCATCACACACACACGAACAACCACACTGTGGAAATGTTGTCAGCTCACGGTCGAGGCTGGAAGCACAGTAAGAGGTGGATGGCAGCATGTTTGCTCCGACTGCAGGAGAAGGGAATGGTCTGCAGTCCCGGCTGTTGCCCGCGCAGCCACTCACCTCTATGACTGTGCCGACACCCATGGGAATGATCACCAGATAGCTAGTCTCCTCGTCCATCAGGTAGAGGAAGATCACCACCTGCAACAACAGCCAACAGCCAAGTTCGTCTCACTACGGTGTATATTGTGTATAAGTACCGATACATAAGCATAGATGATGGCGCCTGCCAGCTCACACAAACTCCGGCACAGAAGCAGTGCACATGGTGGTCAGACCCGATGCACAATCCTAGTCACCATGGGACCTCAGGGAAACTGCTGTCCCGTCGGACACCATGTGCCTTACGAATTCGTGACATCACTCAACAAAACAAAAATTGAACACACAGCATTGGAGAAGATGATATTTTATGTTGATCATCGATCACAATGGTCAACTCAGCACCCACTCTACTATGATCATGTCTTGAACCCACAACGTTTCAGTTCTAACCAACCCATGCTGTGGCTTGGCTACAACTGCGAATTACTGATTATTGCGGAATGTATGCAACAGTTGTTGCAGCAGCCTCCTGAACCCCGCTGTCCTTGCCTGCGAGAAGGCCCTCCACAGCACCGCCTTGGTGGACAGGCCAGCGAACGTGTTGCGCCGCCGCCAGAACTGAATGTCGTTCTTGAAGGCGAGGAAGTCGAACAGCAGCTGAGGAGGCGCGCCCGTGAGCACCGCGTCATCGCAACGCCACAACATACGCTTCGTGACAGGGTGCCCCGTTGTACCACTGTTCACCGACCGCAGTGCGGAACATAGTTCACGATCCAAGAATATGAAACGATGCGACTTGTCGCGACCGCCAAAACCAGCAACGTGACCATGGAAGCTTGTTGACACGGGCTTGTCGGAAGCTGACGCCATCTCCACAGAAACAATGCGAATAATTGTACACATGGACATTCCGACGATAGTCAACAACCATCACCGGGCGCAGGCGAGGCTGAAGCACATCAGCGACATGCTGAGGCGCCAATGCCTCAGTCTCGGCCAGACGCCTGGTCCAAGCGTTCGTCTCGACGTCACGGGCGACTGATATAGCAGTCCTAAGCCAATCAGAACTGGTCACGTGACTGGACCTGACCTCACTAGTTGGGGTCAGATATGCCACGGTTACGTGACTGGACAAGACTCCACCAGGTGGGGTCAGATATGCCACAGCTACGTGACTGGACAAGACCCCACCAGTTGGGGTCAGATATGCCACAGCTACGTGACTGGACAAGACCCCACCAGTTGGGGTTAGATATGCTACAGCTACGTGACTGGACTTGACCCCCACCCACCAGCTGAGGTCAGATATGCCACAGCTACGTGACTGGACAAGGCCCCACCAGTTGGGGTCAGATATGCTACAGCTACGTGACTGGACTTGACGCCACCAGCTGAGGTCAGATATGCCACAGCTACGTGACTGGACAAAACCCCACCAGGTGGGGTCAGATATGTCACGGTTACATGACTGGACCCAACCCCACCAGGTGGGGTCAGATATGCCATGGTTACATGACTGGACAAGACCCCACCAGGTGGGGTCAGATATGCCACGGTTACGTGACTGGACAAGACCCCACCAGGCGGGATCAGATATGCCACAGCTACGTGACTGGACAAAACCCCACCAGGTGAGATCAGATATGCCACAGCTAAGTGACTGGACAAGATCCCACCAATTGGGGTCAGATATGACACAGCTACGTGACTGGACAAGACCCCGCTAGTTGGGGTCAGATATACCACGGTTACGCGACTGGACAAGACCCCACCAGGTGGGGTCAGATATGCCACGGTTACATGACTGGACAAGACCCCACCAGGTGGGGTCAGATATGTCACGGTTACATGACTGGACCCAACACCACCAGGCGAGGTCAGATATGCCACAGTTGCATGACTGGACCTGGCCCCGGGGAAAAATATGGTTTTTTTGGTGAGGGGGAAAAAGGGGGGGGGGGGGTAAAATTTTGAATAATTATATTTAAATTTTTTTGTTAAAAAAAATTTAGGAAAAATTTGTGTGTGTTTTATTTTTTTTTATTTTAAAAAAAATTTTGGGGGGGGGGAAAAAAATTTAAAAATATTTTTACATTTTTTATAAACTAAAAAAAAATAAATTGGGATGGAAAATTCCCCCCCCCCCCCTTTATAGAAAGAAAAAAAAAAAAAAAAAAAAAAAAAAAAAAAAAAAAAAAAAAAAAAAAAAAAAAAAAAAAAAAAAAAGAAAAAAATTTTAAAACTTTTTAAGAGGGATAAAAATTATTTATTAAAAAAGGGAAAAACCATTTTTAAAAAAAATTTTCACCAGGTGGGGCCGGCGACTGTTCACATAGCAAACACGAAACGACCTCGTCGGATAGTTCGCCAGATTGGGTCCTTTAGCTCAACGCCAGAATTTAGCCCAACTGAACATAGCAACGTTGTGTAGTCGGCATGCCATTCGTATTTGCATTGTCATTACAATCTACGCGCTTCGTACATTTATGGCACCGAATATAACCAATGAATTATCATATTTTGCACAACTATCAAAAATATTGTTTCTCCCCTCGACCACAGTTATGCATGAAACAAAATATTCCATGTGTCTCCCAGATATTCAAAATATCTTCAGTATTCGAGACTGATCTTCGCGCTCAACGTCTGCCATCTCTCGCGCCAAGTTCAGGTTCTCAAACGGAAGGTAACTTGCACTTCATTCGGTCCATGAAAGACCTTCCATGTACGGCACTACAGCCCCCAATGAGTAATTACTCCCGTATGGACACCAAGCATTCACGTGAAGAAGAAGAGATATACAACAATTGCAATCATATCAGGAGAAACAACCGACTTGTCCGCCGGCCAGCTTACATGTATGGCGGCCACAAACATGGTGACGAGCAGCAGCACCATGTTGGTCTCAGTGAAGATGCCCTTCACCTCGTCCAGGTCCTTGCCAGTGAAGCCCAGCTGACGCATGGATGTCATCCCCGCCTCAAACTGCATCCACAGTCTGCCGGGCACATCGCCAATTTACCAAGGACGTACGCGGGCGCCCACCAGCGACGTACGGGAAGTCATCGTCTAAAATCACCGGCAAAATCTGCGAGGGGAACATGGACATGGCCAACTGACACACTGGGTCCGCGAATCGGAGGGATGTCATCCACTTGCACATCACTCACATCAACTGAAGCAGAGCGCAGACAACTGAGTTGGCCGAGCACGCAGGTCTGAAGGAATAACGTTCCGACACTCCAACCAGAGACCGGTGAGATTTCACCAGCTGCCCATGCATCCAGAACAACGCGGCATCACCAACCGACGCTACGTCCAGAGCAAGGGCGAGTCACCACCGAATGGCACAAATCACCAACGCTACACTAACGCTACGCCAGCAGCTTCGAGCAGTCATCACAACCCCGCATCCACGGGTTACCAGTAGTCACCATAACCCTGCATCCAAGGGTTATGAGGATGGACGGATTTTGGCTTTACCACGCACTCGGCAACTGAGACCACATGGTGGTGGATTGGAGTTTAGGGGCGCGTCGACATCAATGGTCACTTTGCGTCCTGAGACCACATGGCGTCATCTGCCTCTCACCCTGGCAGGAAGGGCGGGCATCGCGGAAGGGTTACGAGGAGGCATCACGATCCCGCACACAAGGGTGACGAGTAGTCATCACAGCCCCGCATCCAATGGTTACAAGTAGTCTTCACAGCCCCGCATCCAAGGGTTACGAGTAGTCATCACAGCCCCGCATCCAGTGGTTGCAAGTAGTCTTCACAGCCCCGCATCCAAGGGTTACGAGTAGTCATCACAGCCCCGCATCCAATGATTACGAGGAGGCATCACAACCACGCATCCTGTGTTCAACACTAGCGCCGCTCAGGACATTTCCCAATCCCGCGTCCCACCGCCGAAACAGTGTGGGCAGCGCCATTAGCCGTGAATGTGCATAAAGTGCGTCGTGAACCACCCAATAAACAAACAAAACAACCATGCATCCAAATGTTACGCGGAGGTATCACAGCTGCTGTCAGCATCTGCCCAAGTCATTTCCACACCAGGGTCACAGGCCCAAACCTCATTTTCTTAAACAGAAACGTTTTCGTTTGGTCTGTCAATGAGCTGGTCGGATGTCAGTGGCAACCGAACAACATTATTTGAGGGGGTGACTCGGAAAAGTTGAGTGTGAGCGAAACAATCAGTCATATGAACCATTTCAGCATGGGCGTGACTTTGTCAGACTTCGGGCAGGTCAAGACCAGACCGTGTCGGACCTGGTCAGGTCCAGGACTGGTCTTATCGGATCTGAGCAGGTCCAAACCTGACCTTGTAGCAACTGAACAGACCCAGACCTGATGATATCCAGATCTAACCTTGCCTGACCTGACCAGGTCCAAACCTCTTGCCGTACCTGAAGAGATCTAGACCTGACCAGATCCATATCCGACCTTGCCGGATCCGACCAGGTTCAAACCTGGCCGAGATATACAACACTCCACCTCGATTGACACGACCTTACCGAATCGAGTCGGGTACATATGATGACAGTCTCTTCGCTGACTTGACCTTGCCAGGGCGCAGAGGACAGTGACCTAACGGCAACCCCACTGACTTGACGTTGTCGAGATGCGAGACCTAAAACTGACCTAACAGGAATACCACTGACTTCACGTTGTCGATATGCAGAGGACGGTGACATAACAGAAACACCACTGACCTGGCCTTGCTGAGATAGACTGGGTACCACGTTACCTCCACCAACCCGACTTGACCTTAGCGAGCCAGGTCAAACAATATCAACTAACAGCAGCTCATCGACCCGGCCTGACCTCGTGCAATCATGTGAAACAAACTACACTATGGATCCAATGGTCTTACGTGACCTCACTGAGACTGGGCCTGATGACCGTTCCAGAGACCTGACCTTACTGGTGATCTCACAGTGGCGCCACTGACCTGACGCGACCTCACTGAGACTCGGCCTGACGACCGTCCCACAGACCTGACCTCGCTGGTGACCTCACAGCAGGGCCACTGACCTGACGCCGCCATGCCGAGCCTGCCGCTTGTTCCACTGACCTGAACTTGCCGAGCCTGGCGGGATCCAGCCTGACGGTGACGTTCATGGTGCCGCCAGGTGGAGTCGAGATGCGCACCATGTGTTTAGCGCGCGTGGAGAGCTGATCCAGCCGAACCACCGGCAAATACCTGCAGCGCCGAACATGCCGACATGCCAATGCACGAGCACACTTGTAGTTAAGCACGCTAAATTACCCCTGAAAGTGTTGCCGAGGGCTGCATAACAAGCACATGTCGTACATGTTTCTCACATAGCGTCTCACGCACATCTCTGGTCCAGGGGCCGACAGGGCATTGACAATGTCTCGCTGATGTCATTTGACACGCTCAATATCAAATGACGTCCTCGATTTGGCATGCATCATTACATGGTTTGTCACGCTCAGTGTACGGCTTCCGACCACGGTAAGCAGCAGAAGCCGGAGGTATCATCCACAGTAAATACACCTAATACAGTAAAGACTAACTTGCCAATTTCCCGCCAGTTCTCCGAGAGCATGGCAGAATGAGGAAAGAGGGCTATCCCCTTCCCTCGTCAACGTCCACGTGCATATGTCAGCCAAGTCGTCCGTCAACACCAGACAGACCGCCCCGTCATGACTGCGCGCGCCACCCCACCTGCCGTCGGCTGTGAGCTTCTGCAGCACCAGGTACGCCACATCGGGCGCCATCTGACTGCGCGGCAGCCCAGCCTCCTCGGCCAGCACCAGCAGAGGCACGTGGCACCGCATGTGAGGTACAGGCTTGCCCGGGTGCTCAGACTTCCGTCCCGACGTCCCCGCGGCCTGCGGACCACATGACTGGTAATAGCAGTCACCCGTTGTGCCGACCACATGGCTGGTAATAGCAGCCACCCGTTGTGCCGACAACATTGCTGGTGATAGCAGTCACCAGTTGCGGTGGTGTTGGATCCGTTGCAGTGGTGGTGTTGCAGTGTTACGGTGGTGTCACCCATTGGAGTGGTGTGGTGCGCCAACCACCGGGTCATTTTGCGCCTATACTGCCTGTAGCCGGCTGCGATCGCGGCGATCGCGTGGCAGCGAGAGCGACGGCACAAAGGCGACGGCCAGTTTATACTGCCTGTAGCCCGCTGCGATCGCGGCGATCGCGTGGCAGCGAGAGCGACGGCACAAAAGCGACGGCCAATTTTTATCTGTAGCCCGCTGCGATCGCGGCGATCGCGTGGCAGCGAGAGCGACGGCACAAAGGCGACGGCCAGTTTATACTGCCTGTAGCCCGCTGCGATCGCGGCGATCGCGTGGCAGCGAGAGCGACGGCACAAAGGCGACGGCCAGTTTCGACACTGGGCATTAGTTCCTACGGTTGACAATGCCTTGGCAGCTAGTATCTACATGGGCCAGCAATTCTAGCGTTGGCCAACAATGCATGAGTGTCTGGCACATCATTGTGGCTACGCGTTTCAACCACACGTAATAGCTCATAACATGGCAGCCTCGTGGCGACGAGGTTTCCCGAATTAATTTCAGGGAGTCGGGAATAAATCCAGGCAGGTTTACCGAAATCCGAAAGAACCAGAACACGCTTCTTCGGGCGTTGACAAATAAGGAAAGGCTCTAGAGGGGGAGAAAGCGCAACTGTTTTTTAACACAATATTTACGCAAGTACGTTCAGATGTCAAAATCATGTGTAACGAATAAAAGAAAGACTTTAAAAGCAATAGGGTTTTCTTCGAATTCCTTCCTTGGATAGTTCGGTTACTCACTATGATACTAATGATGTTCAGAGAGACAAATCAGTCTTTTTGCAACTCATTCAATACCATTATAACCTATGTCTCATAGTTATCGCATTCTAAATCATCACTACTCTCTACATCGCACTCTATCGTCAGTGCCATGTCATTTCACAGCAGCCCTCGCGACCGTTCCCACGGACCATGTCATACGTTGCCTGGTCTAGCACTCCGCCCTGTGTTTCCCCACTCGACCCACCTGTCCGAAAGCCCCAATACCATGCCGTGTTTCACACGACCCCTCCGTCTGGAGGGCGCCGTCGCACCTTTGCCTGGTCGCCAAGGAGATTGAATGCCTCCGTCTCAGGCACCTGGCTCTCGATGAGGCGCGCGCGCGCATGAGTGGCCAGCTTGCTGGTGACCATGTCCTGCCAGAGCTGGCCGGCGCCCGGCATCGGCGTCACGAACGCGAACAGGTGCAGACTGCCGGAGCGCTGCGCCGCACGGCTCGGGACCATCACTGCGTACTCCCTGCCATGTCAGAGCAGGTCACTGCCAGGTCAAGGTGGGTCACTGTCACATCAGGGGGGCTACTGCCCGGTGAGGACGGCTCTATGTCCGGTCATGGAGAGCCACTGTCCGGTCAGGGCGGGCCACTGCCCGGTCAGGACGGCTCACTGTCCGGTCATGGAGAGCCACTGTCCGGTCAGGGAGGGTCACTGCCCGGTCAGGGAGGGTCACTATCCGGTCAGGACGGGCTACTGCCCGGTCAGGACGGCTCAATGTCCGGTCATGGAGAGCCACTGTCCGGTCGGGGCGGGCCACTGCCCGGTCAGGACGGCTCTATGTCCGGTCATGGAGAGCCACTGTCCGGTCAGGGCGGGCCACTGCCCGGTCAGGGAGAGTCACTGCCTGGTCAGGGAGGGTCACTGTCCGGTCATGGAGAGCCACTGTCCGGTCAGGGCGGGCCACTGCCCGGTCAGGGAGAGTCACTGCCTGGTCAGGGAGGGTCACTGTCCGGTCAGGACGGGCTACTGCCCGGTCAGGACGGCTCAATGTCCGGTCATGGAGAGCCACTGTCCGGTCAGGGCGGGCCACTGCCCGGTCAGGACGAGCCACTGCCCGGACAGGACGGCTCAATGTCCGGTCATGGAGAGCCACTGTCCGGTCAGGGCGGGCTACTGCCCGGTCAGGACGGCTCACTGTCCGGTCATGGAGAGCCACTGTCCGGTCAGGGCGGGCCACTGCCCGGTCAGGGCGGGTCACTTCCCGGTCAGGGCGGGCCACTGCCCGATCAGGACGGCTCAATGTCCGGTCATGGAGAGCCACTGTCCGGTCAGGGCGGGCCACTGCCCGGTCAGGACGACTCACTGTCCGGTCATGGAGAGCCACTGTCCGGTCAGGGCGGGCTACTGCCCGGTCAGGACGTCTCACTGTCCGGTTATGGAGAGCCACTGTCCGGTCAGGGCGGGCCACTGCCCGGTCAGGGAGAGTCACTGCCTGGTCAGGGAGGGTCACTGTCCGGTCAGGGTGGGCCACTGCCCGGTCAGGACGGCTCACTATCCGGTCATGGAGAGCCACTGTCCGGTCAGGGAGGGTCACTGCCCGGTCAGGGAGGGTCACTGTCCGGTCAGGTCGGCTCAATGTCCGGTCATGGAGAGCCACTGTCCGGTCAGGGCGGGCCACTGCCCGGTCAAGGAGAGTCACTGCCTGGTCAGGGAGGGTCACTGTCCGGTCAGGACGGGCTACTGCCCGGTCAGGACGTCTCACTGTCCGGTCATGGAGAGCCACTGTCCGGTCGGGGCGGGCCACTGTCCGGTCGGGGCGGGCCACTGCCCGGTCAGGACGTCTCACTGCCCGGCCATGGAGAGTCACTGTCCAGTCGGGGCGGGCCACTGCCCGGTCAGGACGTCTCACTGTCCGGTCATGGAGAGCCACTGTCCGGTCAGGGCGGGCCACTGCCCGGTCAGGGAGAGTCACTGCCTGGTCAGGGAGGGTCACTGTCCGGTCAGGGCGGCTCATTGTCCGGTTATGGAGAGCCACTGTCCGGTCAGGGCGGGCCACTGCCCGGTCAGGGAGAGTCACTGCCTGGTCAGGGAGGGTCACTGCCCGGTCAGGGAGAGTCACTGCCCGGTCAGGGCGGGCCACTGCCCGGTCAGGGAGAGTCACTGTCCGGTCAGGGCGGGCCACTGCCCGGTCAGGACGGCTCACTGTCCGGTCATGGAGAGCCACTGTCCGGTCAGGGCGGGCCACTGCCCGGTCAGGGAGTCACTGCCTGGTCAGGGAGGGTCACTGTCCGCACTCTCTGGTCAGGGAGGGTCACTGTCCGGTCAGGACGGCTCACTGTCCGGTTATGGAGAGCCACTGTCCGGTCAGGGCGGGCCACTGCCCGGTCAGGGAGAGTCACTGTCCGGTCAGGACGGTTCACTGCCTGGTCAGGAGAGTCACTGTCCAGTCATGGAGAGCCACTGCCTGGTCAGGGAGGGTCACTGTCCGGTCATGGAGAGCCACTGTCCGGTTATGGAGAGCCACTGTCCGGTCATGGCGGGCCACTGCCCGGTCAGGACGGCTCACTGCCCGGTCAGGGAGAGTCACTGCCTGGTCAGGGAGGGTCACTGTCCGCACTCTCTGGTCAGGGAGGGTCACTGTCCGGTCAGGACGGCTCACTGTCCGGTTATGGAGAGCCACTGTCCGGTCAGGGCGGGCCACTGCCCGGTCAGGACGGCTCACTGCCGGACAGGGAGTCACTGTCCGGTCAGGACGGTCCACTGCCTGGTCAGGGAGAGTCACTGTCCAGTCATGGAGGGCCACTGCCTGGTCAGGGAGGGTCACTGTCTGGTCAAGGATGGTCACTGCCCGGTCAGGGATACTGTCTGGTCAGGGCGGGCCACTGCCCGGTCATGGAGAGCCACTGTCCAGTCAGGACGGTCCACTGCCTGGTCAGGACGGCTCACTGTCCGGTCATGGAGAGCCACTGCCTGGTCAGGGAGGGTCACTGTCTGATCAAGGATGGTCACTGCCCGGTCAGGGAGAGTCACTGTCTAGTCAGGGAGAGTCACTGTTTGGTCAGGGAGGGTCACTGTCCGGTCAGGGCTGGCTACTGTCTGGTCAGAAGTCACGACAAGTACAGACTGTCATGTCAGAGTATGTAACACACCTTTAGCATATGACCCGGCGTGCCAACGGCGGATCACGCCCTGTAAACTGGGAAATAACGCTCCTACATACTAGCTGATGTAGGTTTATCCAGACAATCAATCGACCATGGCAATTCATCGAATCCACAATAAAAAGGTGAGAATGAGACCCTTCAATATTTGCACAAGTCAGAATTACTAAAGTTACTACTTACTATATATTTATTAAAGTTACTAATTACTACTAAAGTTACTTACTCTTCCTTTGCCTGTGTGAAATCCAGATTGGTCCATCTTCCTAGGTGTTCCAGATCACTTATCCTTTGAATATTTTCAGTCTTGGACAGATAGAGGAGCAGCTGAAACAGGGATGTAACATTGCATGGTTTTAAAGTGTGCTTGCCCCAAATGTTTTCTTTGCCGCCCACAAATAAATTCACCCTTCAACCCTTGTGGTACCCACACCCAATGAATTTGAGCCCCACATTGCCTTCACATAATGTGCCCTCCCAATAATTACCTATACATCTTATTATTACATATAATAACACCTATGAGCTGAAGCATGGTGACGGGCTGAAGCATGGTGACGAGCCCCAGCAACATGGCAATGATCAATCATATACACCTACGTTTTCTTGGCAAGCAATGCTCACAGTGAGCATTGTCTCCAGTCTTATTTTCAACAATGAGAAAAATACAACTACACTAATTTGAAGATCGCCTCTGATGTTACATCGGACTCGTGCAATACGGGTGACACCGTGTTTTGGATTGGCTCTGCAAAGTTACTCATATTTTTATGAGCAAATTCACTGACCACAACCAAATTCTTTAGTTGTGTGGTCCACAAATTCTCAATTTCTTAGAAATTGGCAAATATGTCCTGGTATGTACAATCAATCTGATATCCTAAGGTCATTTAACAGTCACATTGGGGGGGGGGGAGATAGCTTGATAGCATTTCAAGCCATTTTGAGGGCATGAACCCCATGCTCTCTTGATCCCCCAGTGAATGCACATACCTGCAGTTTTGGCTTCATGCTGAGATGTGACTGAACACAGTCGTTCGATACTTCTTGACATGTTGGAGGCATAAACAATGAAGCTATAGTCCACAATGAGTGGAGAATGTAGGCAATAAATAGGCCTGATAGTACCAGAGTAAAACTTGGCTTCTGCATAATTCTATAAATCTGGAAAAGTACATGCAAAAGCATCATTAAAACCCACAAACAAAAGTTCCAACATGGAAATCGCAATAACAGGGACACGTTATCTAAGAATGTTTGTGTCAGCCTGATCTACCACCAGGTATGATGCATAGCCATGTTGTAAGTCCTATATGTGATTCTCTGTTTCAGTTCAAGAAGAATACATGATTTAAAGGTGCATGAGAGTCAGTAATTTGTTGGCATGGCATGGCATGGCAAGTGTGTCGCACAATGCCTCTCAGGGTTAAAATAATGGTTTTTGTTTAATTACAATCGTGCAACTACTCTATCTGTATTTCATCAGCTGTCTCACGAGTGGCAGCACCGTCGCGCTGCCGCGAACAAATCATTCGGCGATGATCGACATGTGTTTTGGATACATGGAGGTCAAATACTGACGCAGGTAGATATTTTTGGATGTAGGATGAGTGGATTTGCTGTCAGGGGTGATGAATTGTGAGAAGCATAGATATAATTCGGCAGAACATGGATGAAAGCTATCTGTCATTCTCCACATATCTGCTGTTACTCGATGTTGTGAGTGGAAATCCAAATTTTGACCTTTAATTGACAGCTCATTGCAATCAACCCCTTAATGCTTCTTCTACTTCCCCCTAATCCTCTCTCCTCTCCCTTCCTCTTCCATTCTGATCCACTCCCACCTCCCTACCTCCTTCCCTTCCTCTCACCATCCCCATCCTCCTGTGCTATCGACGTGAGCATGGGCGCGGCGAAGATTACACATTGTCACGTACGGATTACACATAGATTACACAATATTACTACAGATTCAAGATCTCGTGACACACATTCAACTGCACCACGTTTTGCCCAGCTATCGTCGCCTGTCCGGAACTACGCTTCTTCGCTGCCAGTTTGTTGATGGCTTGGCTGTCTTACCGCGTCGTCGTCAGTGTCGCAGCTGCTCAAACGTCAGTGTCTGGGTGTACGGCGGCCACAGCGCCGCGTCATCCACGTTAACTAGCTGCATGCAGCTGGTGGTCGAACAGTTCAGAGCTGGTACTCTGAAGTTCCGCACCTTAAGACGATCATCAGTCGACTGCTGCATGAATGGGATCTTTTGGACAAACTACACCACCTTCCCGCGAACGTCTGCGTCGGTGTCGCCTAACATAGCTAGAAAGACGTTTTCTTGGTGGCCCAAAGCAGTGCGATATCATCCGGCAGGCAGCAGCGCTCCTGACACTGGATCTCGCTGAACAAGTAGTGTCCTGAACATTGCATCTGACCTGCGCTCGACATCGATGACGGTGGGAACATAGCCACTGCAGACTCATACAGCGATGTTTCATGCATATATAGTACGCAAGTAGCAAAGCAATGGATATTATCAAAAAGACCTGAGGCATGCAGCAGCCCACTGATGATCGTTTCAACATGGAGCTCTTCATAATCCCAGATCTGAACTTTTTGGCCAGCAACTACATGCAGCTTGCTGACGTGCAGAACGCGACGCTGGAGCCGCCATACACCCAACACTGACACTGGAGCAGCTGCATGGGCATCAGGCGACGTCGCTCGCAAAAAATACAGCCAATCAACAGAGAGAACATTGAAGCTGAGAAAGAATTCGGTGCGGCAGGTTTATGGCGTCCGGCAGCAAGACGGCCATACTACCGACGGGCTGGTAGCGAGGAAGCGTAACCCCTGGCAAGCGATTGCAACCGTGGAGACAAAACGTGTTGCAGTTGAGGATGTGTCATGCAACTTTAGGAGTGGACATAGGGAGCACTGGGGTCATGTGCCCCACATGAAAAGGCGGCGCACATCTGGACGTGAAAGGTGAGAGCCTTCAAGAAGACACGAGTGAACACCCGTAGCTAAAATAACTTTTCCTCGGAGGGGCACCCAAAGCGCTCCTCTGAAGAGATGTGTCACGCACTCTTGAACATTCCTAGATCTGCTCTGAGTGATCTTGAAGCTTCTGGCAATGAGGTACAATCTTCACGATATTTGCAACATATGTATCATCAATATGCTACAAGGTGTAGTTTTAGTAATGTCGATGCTCGATATATCAACATGAGAGGAGAATGGGGAGGGTGAGAGAAAGGGAAGGAGAGAGAGAGATTGTGAGAGTGGATGGGAAAGGGAGGGAGACAGGGTTAGGGGGGAACAGCAGATATATGAACAGTTGAATTGCAATAAGCTGTACATCAAAGGTAAAACATGGATTGTTTCAATTAAACCATCAAGCAACACCAAATATGTGTATGACAGCTAATAAGTATTACTTTTTGCCTCGTTTCCTTTATGCTTCTCATGAGCAGCATGTTCAAATTCACTCAGCTGGGCGCCCGGATGGAAATAAAATAACTTCCTTATGAAGACTACATGAAGGACAATGAAAATGGAACCACATTTAGCTGAGCCCTTACCTTGAAACAGGCCAAACTTCGAATTATGATTATTATATTCCACAAATGCATATGGAAAATTGTTAACATAAAATACAAAATTGATTAATAAAATCATGAACTTGGACACACTACTAATGAGTCATCACCCCATAAATAAAAGATATGAAACAAAAATGCAAAAGAGGTTAGACAAATGAACGGCAGTCCATGAAAACAGTTCTTCCTCCTAATCTCTGTGGTTATCTGCATCAGCTATTTTTTTTTGTATGTGTGAAACTAACTTAAGCTAGCCTGATCTGCTTTTGAAGAAAAACATGTTCCTTTTTGTAAACAACAAATCCCCAGATATAAAATTTCCCAACAAACACTGAACTTAACATAATTACATTGCTTGCTTAATAGTGCTAAAATGAACATGAAACATCTCATGAAAACCTTAAGACACAATACAATTTTGGGGCAGATAACATATACTGAAGAAAATATAAAATTAGAACAAAAACTCCTAAACAAACCTAACAAAACCTGACTTGATGTTGCCTTGATTGCCTAAAACATACATATGTTATATCACCTAGGACATACTAATGTGGGGTACCCTAAATCATTACACAACCAAAGGATTGAGAATGATCTGCCATTTTAACCCATGCCATCTTTCCTGTCAAATCCTCCCACCCTGTCTCAGGGGGGTTGAAGACCACCCTCTAAAATCCAAACTAAGCATTGTACGAAAACGAAAGAGGTGTCATGGGAACGTGTTCGAGGAGTAGGGTCCGAGTCCACCCCCAAAAAACATTCCCCAAAAGTGACGTCACCAGGGGGCTAGATTTTCATGACTTTTCACAACTTGCATTATGTTTTTTTACTCTGGGAGTTTATTTTGGGGATATATGAGAGAAAAAATTATGTGAAAAAAAAATCATTTCTTTGAAATTTCAAAATTTTGAGTTTTCAAGTTTTATTTAATCTTCCTTCTCCAATGGGTAGAGCAGACCGAGAAATGTTGTTGGAAGTCAACTTGCCCTAATAAAAAATGCTTACTTTAGCCAGAATCCTGTGTTTGAACTGCAATATGGCGAATACATAAAATTTATATGTAGTAAAAACGGAAAAAAAATTCAACTGATACGTTTTGTTGCATCCATAAAGATAAGCAAATGCTGAAAGTTTCATAAAATTATCTGTATCTGTTAAAGCATGACAACTGGTTGAACGTTTTTGAAGGTGACCTCACTTGACCTTGACTAACTCGTTGACCTTATATGACCTGACCTAAACATTTTGAATCACCCTGTCAAATTGATGTGGGAAAATGTATGCCAAATTTGGGCACTCTGCCGCTCGCCGTTCGTCCGCTATATGCGAAAAACCTGAGGGGGGTGGTTGAAGACCCCCAAGATGGGATGGGTTAATGCAGTGGCATGACTTTAAATGGTGAATATATCACTTCCCAAATCCCAAAGAAATTGTAGAGTAAGAACTTGCTCAGTAAGCTTGTTTGTTTCTCCATTTATTTGGTGGTTCCTGACAAACTTTATGCACATTCATGGTTAATGGCACCACCCAAACTGTTTCATCAGTGGGCTGCAGGATTGGAAATGCCCCAAGTGGCACTAGTGTTGAACTTGGGACCTTTCATACCTAGAGCCCAACACTTTAACCACTCACCATCCCTGCCCCAGTAAGCTTGTTCAGTAAACTTTATCAAGTGGCCATTCCATGCATTTGTTTTCAAATTTGCACTCTACACAATGCTCTAAGTCTAGTTCCACACAGGTAAAGTGAAAAAATAAGGTATAAAATGCACATAGGTAAAAATGAACTGTTCCTAACATTATATTGTCATATTTCTAGCAGATTTAGCATAACATTTTACAGTTTAATGTCACTACTTATGATTTACAGTTTAATGTTATTCTACTTATGATTACCAAATAAACCAGCCACTTTCCATATCATCAAGCACACAGACAACATCCAAACACATACAACACTGAACCACCACCAACAGAAATGCTGAAAACACACCAGACCTTGAGGCTGCACACTGAACAGTGGCCTCCAGTCACTATGAATTCAGCCAAGGTGTCTCCAGAAACCTACTTTTAAACCACCCTATAGTGGAAAAATTTAGTTTTAATAGACATCTTCTGGAGCCCCAGGGAAAGCAATTCGGATTTGCTTTGTTAACATTTTCTGTTCGTAAAACTGTCTTTAAACCAATAGGTGGAAGGTATTTTCAAATGATATAACCATTAGCAACTTTGAACACATGTTTAACAGTGTAATATTGCAAACACAAGACCTTGACTGATCCTTTGCTTCCTGCACCACCATCTCATCTCAGTGTAGCATGTGCAGTAGTGATGTTGGGTTCATGTTACATAGGGAATGGGCTGTAGGTAGGTATGTGCTTTGAGCCTAGGGTGAAGTGTGAATTATTTGTTTGTTTTCATTTGGCTAGCCTTGTACTGAGACCAACACTGAAAGGAAAGTGCATTGCTCCTGTGAGTTATGAGACAAAGCTGAGCTGATCATCACAACTCCCTGCTTTGCAGTGCCATCCATTGTTCAAGTTTTTGTTCCTATGCTTGGATGCAACCAAAAATGACAATGAGTATTACTTATGCATATTATGTAGGTACTGACTAGGTAAAGTCATAAAGTCATAAAGTGTTAAGGCTTAATAAGGGCCACAAGGGCCCATCTGGGTCAAGCCTGTCTAGAAGATATTAGATAGTACATGTTCACACCTATCAATTCCAAACCCATGCAATCCCTCCACCTGTGCCACCACAGCCAATCTCATCAGTATGACATCGCAAAGGAAGTTGCCAAATCCACTGCTAGGTACACCCCATATAGTACAACATAATACTAGCATAATGTTATACCCTATATAGCTAGTGAAAATACTCAATATCCCATGCATCACAAGTTAGAATTCAAAAACAACATTTTCCTGTCTAAAAAATTTATCCACCCTACTTTTAAAGACATTCAATGAGGGACTCCCCACTGCATCAGCAGGCAGCCTATTCCATTGGTCAACAACCCTTTGACTGAAGACCTGTTGTCGTTTAACTGTCCTGCACCTCATTTTGTCTAACCTGAATTGATGACCCCTATGGGATACTCTAAACTGCAGAGCATCATTCAAATTGACCTGATCTAGCCCTCTAACAATTTTGTACATTTCAATCATGTCTCCCTTAATCTCCTATACTTGAGTGAGTACATATCTAATGCATTAAGCCTTTCTCCATATTCTAAGTTACTTAATCCACTGACGAGTCTAGTGGCTTTGCGCTGGACTCTTTCTAACATATCTATATCCTTTTCTAGGTAGGGGCTCCATGCTTGTACAGAGTACTCCAAGTGGGGCCGCACATATGCTAAGTACAGCTTTTTCATGACTTCCCTGCTCTTATATTTCACACTTCTATTAATGAGTCCCAGCATTCTGAGTGCCCTATTTCTAGCTGAGATACATTGTTTTTCTGCTTTAAGGTCTTTTGAGACCAACACACCTAAGTCCCTTTCCTCTTCAATAACATCCAGTTCCCTCCCTCCCATTTTATAACTGAATGTCTCGCCTGCAGACCCTATATGCATAACCTTACACTTATCATAGTTGAAAGTCATCTGCCATTGATCAGCCCACTGTTTTAGGTCGTCCAAATAGGTACATATGATTTTCCCATTGGCTATCAACAAATAGATTCCATGCATAACAAAATAATGTCCATGAAAATGTACTCCAGTCTGCTTGCGCTCAGACTCCAAACCCAAAAAGTAAGCTTCCCACTCTGCTTAAGATACCCAGATACACAGCACCTCATTCCCCAACCCTAACTTCAATTCTGTCCATAAAAATGATACAGTGAAGTGAACCTAGAATGGAGCCCTGTGTCACTTAACCCATAACATCCTTCCATTCAGATTTACATATATTTAATATTACCCTTTGATTCCTTCCTACTAGCCACACCTAAATCGAGCATAGAAATAATAATCAGTAACCATGCAATCAACATCAATAAAAGCTACGTTTGTCTGAAACGCGTCATTGAAGAAACAACGAAGCCGGTAGAAATAAGTTCTACAACTGTTGACAATAATATGAGCACTAATGATAATTCACTACCATTCATAACTTCTACATATGGTCTTGCTGTCTACAATTGTAACTTCCTTGGAACTTCCATTTTTATTTCGATACTGAGTTGCACCAGAACCGTATCTATGGCATTTTGCACGAATAAAGATACAAGCGAAGCATCGGAGGAAAGTCAACCAACTATCGACGTATTCGTCCCATGAATAGAAAAAACCCTACGATTCACATGTTGGCAACTCTATATATAGTCAATTCTGACGATCTAGTGCCAAATAGGCCACATACCGTGTTTTTTTACCCGTTTTGTCATGCGGTCAGAAACGAAACCCATTTCTAGGATACTATACATAATACAGTCGAAGATGCAACCCATTTCAATCTGATTTCTTAAAATTGCAGTTGCCATCCTTAGCAACAGCTAGGTCTGAGAACTGTGCATTAAATAGAACGGCTTCGCTTTCTTCCAACATTGGCAAGATGATGTATTGCGTTTTCTAAATGCTTCGTCAGTGTTAAGAATTAGCAAAACCTAACTGCATCATTAAGAAGCATATTAGCCACATCGCCCCATATCTTGAAATGGCCAGCGATCGGTTCCCAAAGTAATTGCTAAATTAGGAATGGAATATTATTAACCTTGGCCAATTTCAATCTTCTTCCTTTAGTCTGAACATGAAAACAACCAGCTTGTGCTTTTTAAAAGATGCATTGACTGTTGGTAAGTGCCATTATAATTGTTTCACAGCCTTCCAAATTCAGGTATTGATTTGAGATGATTTGATAATATTATTATGCCTTCAGATATTTATGAGATAAGTTGTATGCAGTGTTCCTCTGTGAGAAAGCAATGGGTTTAGGTTTGATAGGTTAAGTGTTTTGTTTGCTAAACACTTAACCTATCAAATAAAAGAGGCTATAGAAGAAGCTCCATCAAATGTTTGACCAAAAACTGGTTCTCATGTTCTCTGATTTGACTTGAATGTATTTGATCTTCATATATATGGGAAGTGAAAACTGAGAGCAATTCAATTTGAAGTATTTATATTTCATTAAGCCATCTATTCATAAAGAGGGTAAGATCAAAATAACTTGCATGACATTAAATAACACCAGTTCCTTGAATGTTGCAGATGCCTGTTATCCTCCCATCCCTGAAACAAAATATGAGATAAGTGTACAGAAAAGGAGGGGTTGGGTGGGATAATGAATAGTGAAGAATAATGTAAAATTACAAAACAAAATTCTTCATCTAACCTGCTGATGTTGGATCACCTAAAATCCATGGGTGCTTATATTGCACAATATAACACCACTGAATGAGTGCATGATCTGCCATACAAGTGCTAAGTGGCATGATCTGTAAACTAGCTTCCAGATGTGATTTCCAAATAAATGGCATATGAAGAAGCTGTTAGATAACCTTCAACAATTCCAATCCATACATGTTTTTTCCTATCTGTGCTTAGTTCTCAGGTGCTTCTATATAAATACTGGAATACAAGTTCAACATCAGAGAACAAAATGTACCAATGGGTAGATGTGGGTATTTTTCCACACTCACACACACATGCACATATGCACACACATGAACATATGCACATACACACATACATGCATACACACACACAAGACACACAACACGCACACACAACACACACAAACAACACACACCCACATGAATGGTGGTCTTCCCATTCCACAAAATGCCTGCACTCACCATTACCTTCCTTGTGAATATGTATATACCATGGTACAACATTTCAGGTAGCATTTCCATCTTCCTCCTAGATCCTATTGTTTTTTATTTATATTTTCAAGTGCCCCCAGTGTGAAGTCCTTCTCATTGGTGAAAACGATTTTTTTAGCATCTTTGGCTCATCTTAAGTACAGATTTATTGAGAGCTTCATGCATTTGGAACACACTGATTCAGGCATCAGCATTGTGATAATGTTTTTGCATGCTCTCATCTGCTTGTAGTTCAAGATTGGTGGAGCCAATAAATTGGAAATGTTTATCTTCTGAGCTCTTTGTTACCAACTTTTACAGATATCATGCTTATCTTGGGATCAGACAATGCTCCTTACCTCTTGTTCTTTGTCCACAGTGCAGATAGTTCATGCAGCAGGACATCCTCTGCCATTCTTCATAGTGACTTACCTGGTTGATTTGATTTTCTTGATAGGCACTTGCCCTTTCATCTTTCTTTCATCATCATTTTTGACATCTTTCTTTCCAGCTGATGTGAATTGTTAGCAAATTATCTCATCAGCCCTCCAGTTCACCATCACTTCTACCGGAAACACTCCATTATAGTCAGTTTAATTTTGTCTGTGAACCATGTTTGCAAGGACCAATGGTTTGGTGGTGCAATCAGATTGTGTGCACCCAGCTAAACAGCTCATACAAGAGTGGGGAGGGTGGGATCCTCCCATGCCTTCTTGTTTTGGAGATATCTAATCAGCAGGTAGCAATTTTAAATGGAATTACATGGCTATTTCAACTTGAAAAGCACATCATATACAAAAATAAAAAGGTGCATCATATTGTTGCATATGTTTTTAGATGTTTATAAAAGGCAGATGGTACAAGTGAGTAATGATGCTAAGAAAATGGCACCTCCTTCAAATGATTTCAATCAAGGATGCCACTTCAGCTAAATTACTCCCCCTGCAGATGAATGCATCACCCTCACCATAACAATTCCTGGGTTTGCCCCAGGGACTAGGTATGGAGGTAGTAGCCATAACTATTCATGGAGGTAGTGGTCTTCGCCAGGTATGAAGACAGTGTCTGGTATCAGTTAATGATCTGATCCAAAGTTTTGTGCAATATACCACCCAAATATTATATGATGGCCTTTATTCTGGAAACAAAAATATAAATGCAGACAAAGGAGCATGTTTTATGCTCGTTAAATTTGATTTCATATTTCAATATTACTTACACTTAAGTACATTGTAGCCCTGCCATTATGGCTATGTTCAAATGTTAGGTATGGCAGCTGGTAGTGCCTGTTCCAGACATTTTGTAGTTTTGTTCAGCTGGATCTTTAGAAATGAAGTGTGATTGTCTTCTTTCTCTGTTGTCTCATATTAGAACTATGCCTGCACAATGCTTGCTATTCAATTCATCATGTATAGATTTAATGCTATCCCTCTTTTCAGTATTGCTGGTATCTTCAACAACAGCCTTGTGGGAGGAATCGGTTCTGCCCTATGCTGACAAAGGAGTGGAAGATTCTGAGCCAACATTTCATAATGGGCTGCCAGTGGAGGTGTCCGAAGGCAGGAAACCAGGGCCGGATGGTTCAGTATCTGGCAATCTACAGGTGGATTCAATCTCATTGACTGGCGATAACTGCTAACTCAAAATGTATTTTCTTCAGAATGTGTCCTTAATAGTTCCCAGCATTTACCGCTCTTGTGATTGCATTTCATGTCCTAGTTTTATAATTAATGTTTACTCAAAGCCGCCTGTTAGTACCGCTTCCCCAGGAGTGTAAAGGTGGGTTCAATGTGAGTAGGACCCAAACAGTGAGTTTCGAGGCCACTGACGGCTGTGTTGTTTTCCAGGACGTGAACAGGCTGTACTTGCCGGAACTGGAGCGACACGTTGGAGACACCACCGATGGCGCTGCGGACCTATCTGCGGACCCCGCTGCCAGCTCCGCTCCAGACGCGGCCGTCGGCCCGATACCCGGCGCCGCTGCCGACCCGACTGCGGACTCTGCTCTGGACTTCGCTGTGGACGCCGCCATGGTGCTAGAACACGCAGAACTGGTGACGGAGACGGCCGGCGAGTCAGAGGCGGTGACAGCCGGCAAGTCAGAGGCGGAGACGGCCGGCGAGTCAGATGCGGAGACGGCCGGCGAGTCAGAGGCGGTGACAGCCGGCAAGTCAGAGGCGGTGACAGCCGGCGAGTCAGAGGCGGAAGCAGCCGGCGAGTCAGAGGCGGTGACGGCCGGCGGGTCAGAGGCGGTGACAGCCGGCAAGTCAGAGGCGGAGACAGCCAGCGAGTCAGAGGCGGTGACAGCCAGCGAGTCAGAGGCGGTGTCGGAGGACGACCGACAGAACGCCACGGTCGCCAGCGGGAGCCTGACAACCGTCTTGTCGGAGAACAGCACCGCCAATGCCACCGCCAAACGGTGCAACTGTCTGCCACTCAACAGAACGCAGAGCCAGCTGACTGTTTCGGTACGTGATTGGCGAGGCCGAACGAATACTATTAGACTGAACATGGGAATAATCATTCGTTTTCTCTTGAATGTGAATTGATGCACGCAATTTGTGCGGCTGTTCTTAATCTATTATATATTTATATTTCAATCATGCGACGTGGGCGACAGTGAACTGCATTGCAGTCACTATTTCCCCGCGAACAAGGGGATAATATGTGTTTTAAGACATCAAGACGTAAAGACATAAAAGATTAGTGCAACTATGAGCCGCAAGGGCCCTTCTTGGTTGCACTCTGTACACTGAACCAGTCGCCCACCAAATCTGTCAATCAGCCCTCCCTGCAATACTGAAAACCAAGCCCTCTATTCATATAATGATTGTCTATGCTGTTTTTAAAGATGTTCAATGTGCTGCTTCCGACAATGTTTTCTGGCAGCTGGTTCCAGTGTTCTACTACCCTGTTGGTGAAGAAAGTCTGCCTTAACCTTGTTCTGCTGTGGTTAGCTTTAATTTTGAATTTATGACCTCTAATTGCATCATTTCTATTCAATTCAAACATTTCCCCAAGATGTCCCCTCTCCAGACCATGGACAAATTTAATGACCTCGGTGAGATCTCCTCTCAGCCTTCTATATCTAAGTGAAAACATATTCAATTTCTTCAATATTTCCTCATATGCCAGGTTGCCTATGCCATTAACCATTTTTGTAGCTCTCTTTTGTACTCTCTCTGTAAAAGCCAACAATCTTTTTCAGAGCCAGGATACCAAGCTTGGATGCAGTATTCCAAATGTGGCCTGACATATGCACAGTAAAGCTTCCTGATGACTTCCTCACTTCTGTAAGATACATTCCTATGTATTGTCCCGAGCATTCTCAGTGCCTTCTTCCTGGCTTCCTTGGTCTGTTCTGATGTCCCAAATTTTGTGTTTAGAATAACACCTAAATTCTTATCCTGTTGAGTCACTGATAGCACTTGGCCACCCATCAAGTATGGATCCTTCATATGCTGCTTACCTACATGCATGATTTTGCACTTATCATAATTAAATTTCATTTGCCATTCTTCGGACCACTTCACAAGTTCGTCTAAGTCTTTTTGCAGCGAGATATGCTCATCTTGACCTGTTATTGCCCTAAAGACATTCAAATCATCGGAAAATTTTCAAAACCTTACTGCTTAGGCCACTTTCAATGTTATTTACAAATATAATGAACAGTAGTGGCCCCAGTACTGACCCATGGGGGACTCCACTAAGAACATTTTGCCAAGATGACTTTGTACCATTTAGCATCACTCTTTGCTGTCTATCTGAAAGCCACAACTCTATCCATTTTAAGATGCTACCTGCAATACCATGGGACTAAAGCTGTATCATTAACCGTTTATGGGCCTTGTCAAAGGCCTTACTAAAGTCAAGATATGCTACATCAACCTGATTTCCCTGATCAAATTGTTCTGTGGCGAAGTTCAAAAAGTCCAAGAGATTTGTGAGACACGACCGTCCTTTTCTAAACCTATGTTGAGTATCTTGAATCAATCTGTTTCCTTCCAGATAACTAGCTATTCTATCCTTGATAATTGATTTGAGTACCTTGCAGACTAGGGATGTGAGACTTACTGGCCTATAGTTTTCAACTTTCCCTCTTTCTCCTTGGGCGCTGCATGACCAATGTAGTCGATGCGCCCTAAAGCCCTAATAACTAACTAACCCTCTTTCTCCTTTCTTGAAAATAGGAACTACATTTGCCCTTTTCCAATCGGTTGGAATTTCATTTTGTGAAACTGATCTACAAAATATTATACTAAGTGGAAATGCCAGTTCCTTTTCAGTTACCCGCAACACCCTAGCATACATTTCATCAGGTCTTGCTGCCTTGTTTGGCTTTATTTTCCTGATATGATTGTAAACAATATCACTATCAATGAAATCAACATCATTTATCAGATCACATGTCACTGAACTATGGTGTACGGTCGGTGGTTATCTTCCAATGTAAACACTGATTTAAACTGCTTGCTCAGCTCCTCAACCATCTCACTATCCTCACCCAATGTAGTCCCGTTTACTTCCAGTTGACCAATTGTGCTAGAAACTTTACTCGGCTTGTAGAAACTAAAAAACTGTTTACTCTCCACATTAGTTTCTAGCTAAATCCAGTTCTTTTGCTCGCTTGGCGACTGGTTTTTTACTTCACAGTGTCCCTAGCTTTTCGATACGCCTTTAGATTAACGACATTTGGGGCTCCTTTAAAGACTCTAAATGCAGTTTTCTTAGCCTTAATTGCTTTTATCAAGTTTGGTGTAAGCCATGCTGGCTGTCCTACCCTTCTTTTGCGTCTTGGCTTTTGGGGGACATGTCTAATCTGAATTTCCTTCAAGTAAGATTTGAACTTTTCCCACATTTCACGGACATTTAAATTGGATAATTCTTCTTCCCATCTGATGGCACTTAAAGCCGCTATCATGCAGTCAAAGTCTGCTCTGTTGAAATTTGGAACCTTTACCAAATTATCCTTAATAATTTCCCCTACATGTGCCTTGAATCTAACTATGTTGTGGTCACTTCTTCCTAGAGTTTCTCCTACAGTCAAGTATTGAACCAAGTCACTTAAATCCGAGAATACAAGGTCCAAGAATGAGCCATGCCTGGTAGGTTCCGATACAAACTGGTGTAAGAACAGGTCCTCTTCAAGGCATTTCCTAAACATTTTGCATGATGGGGAGCCAACACCAGCATTTTCATAACCTTTTAGATTAAAGTCACCAAGAATAAGGCACTTTCTCTTAAAGTTTCTATTGATTTCCTCACAAATCACCTTGTCAAGCTCCAGTTGCTGAGAATGTGGCAGGGTTCCTGATCGGTAGAAAGCTCCTATCCTCAGAGTATTGCTGTTGCCTTTTCCCACAGTGACATCAAGCCAAATGGACTCCACAGACACATTTTTATCCCCAACTGCTACTTTTTGAGAACTGAATAAGCTATTCATATAGAGCATTACACCACCCCCTTTCATTGCTGGACCCCTATTGCACGAAAACATATTGTATCCCTGGATCTCATAGTCCTGCAAGTTGTCTCCAAAATACCCTTCACTGACCCATGCCTCCGTAATGCAAACAAAATCTGGTTCCTCCTCAGCAACATAACACTTGAACTCATCAAATTTGGACCGGATACTCTGAGCATTAAACATCATATACTTAACGAATGCTCCATAACCACCTTTTGCTTTTTCATACTGAGTTCTTTTATCACTAGATGAACTATCACTCTGTCTCCTTGAACTACTGTTGTCCCTATTTGCTGACTTTGAGGTTCTATTGCCTTGGCTGACACTATTGGAATATTCCTGAGTTGGCAATGCAATTTTATCCCTCCCCACCCCATTTCCTAGTTTCCCTGAAGGACATGCTCGTACACTTTGCCTAACACATGCCTAACGTTTTCACCTGCTGTGGTGCGGTTGGGCGCAGTTCACGTAGAGCTGCTTGGAATGTCACGTGGCCTGACACATGGGCGCACACAGACCATGTGGCCGGCGCGCATTTACCCCCCCCCCCCCTGCGGTCGGCAGCCGTGTGACATGACGGGCGCGCCTGCCGCAGCTGGTGAATGCCAGCACGCTGACGGACCTGCTGGTGTCGGCCGACTCGGTGCGGTCGCGCAGCCGGCCGGCGCACTGCCACCT
This sequence comes from Imbricaverruca yamaguchii, assembly GCA_034440575.1. Classification (NCBI taxonomy): domain Eukaryota; kingdom Metazoa; phylum Arthropoda; class Thecostraca; family Neoverrucidae; genus Imbricaverruca; species Imbricaverruca yamaguchii. The sequence goes on from JAOTOL010001430.1 coordinate 563,961, forward strand.
GGTGCTCTTCTATGGTGGCTCGTGTCCGTTCTCGGCGGCGGCGGCGCCCCACTTCAACGCCGTACCGCGCGCCTTCCCCGACCTGGACTGCGTCGCCATCGACGCGCTGGAGAGCGACGGGTCAGTGGAGACGTCCGGGCGGTGGTGGGTCGGCGCGAGCCGGGCGATCCCGGTCGGGAGAGCCGGGTAGTCAGGGTTGGGAAGGGTCGGGAACGCCGGGCAGTCTGGGTGGTCAGGGTCGGTGAGGGCCGGGTGGTCAGGGTTGGGAAGGGTCGGGAACGCCGAGCAGTCTGGGTGGTCAGGGTCGGTGAGGGCCGGGTGGTCAGGGTTGGGAAGGGTCGGGAGCGCCGAGGAGTCTGGGTGGTCAGGGTCGGTGAGGGCCGGGTGGTCAGGGTTGGGAAGGGTCGGGAACGCCGAGCAGTCTGGGTGGTCAGGGTCGGTGAGGGCCGGGTAGTCAGGGCGGTGAGGACCGAGTGTCCAGGCCGGGAGGGCTCGGTAATCCGGATCGCGAGAGACGGGTTGGTCAGAGTCTGGGAGGGACGGATAGTTAGAGTCGGGAATGGCTGGGTGGTCAGACTGGCATTATTTGCGGTTGGTGATCAGAATCGTAGCAGTTGACCATCATATAAAAATTGACGACGGGGTCAGACTAGGCAATGTCATATGGCGGACGATGCTGGCCAGTCTTTACGCCTTCAGCGGAGGGGATGGAGGGGGGGGACTGAGCGTGGATGGAGTATGGTGTTGCATCTGAGCAGCGTGTTGCACCTGCCGGCCGTGACCCGCGCCGGCGGCACTGTTTCAGCCTGAACACGCGCTTCGGCATCATCGCCGTGCCGACGGTGATCCTGTTCCACAACGGCCGGCCGCAGGAGCGCCTCAACCAGTCTGAGCCGACACTGCAGCTGCTGGCCGACTTTGTCAGCCTGCAGACGCAGCTGACGCCGGCGGCCGTGCTCAACGTGACGTCACTGGACTTCAGCGGACCGCTGCCGTCGGCGCCGCTGCAGCGGCTCGACTGGTACTTGGTGGCCGCGTGGCTCTTCATCGCCGCGTGCGCCGCGTACGCCGGCACCCGGCTGCGACTGTGGCGCCGCGCCACGGACAATCTGAGAAACTGGTGGATTGAAGCCGAGCAGCACCTTCACGAGGAGTAGGCGGCCGAGGTGATGGCAGCTGAGGGCCACGGCGCCTGGACGTCGGCGTGGATTTTTTTCGGCCGTGGCCCCTGGACGTCTTATCCTGGATGGTCGTGACACTGGGTGACAAACGCAAGGTGTCGCCCATTGTGCCGAGAGTGATATATGAGCGTTGGTTGTGCTGCTCGTATCGAGAGTGATGTGTGAAAAGGGATGTGCCCGCTGCCCGGGGAAAGGGAATGGCGTGTGAAAGGTGATGTGTGTAGAAGAGTATGGGTTAAGATGAATGATGCGAACAAACAAATAAATACTGAAGTCATGTCCGCATCGAGACAATAAGGACGCGAGAAGATGGTGAGCAGATTACGTTGCCTATGCTGCGACGTAATGGACGGAAATGCACCTGGTCGGTTTTAATGTGCTTAATCTGTGCAATATAACGTTAGTATTGGTGTCGTTGCTTTCGGAAATTTGTAGATGAAAATCCAACTAAGTTCCGATGATGTAGCTGGTAACTGCCCAATACTTGTCATTCAGTCAGCAACTGCCGATGAAAGTAACCATGCGGAGGCCATAGTGAATGGTAATTACCTTTCGTAAATTTTGATGCATCATTGTCCCAGCGTATATAGACCCATGAATTGTAACACTTAATTGAAGGCGGCAGCTCTTTGGCTAGTAATAGGTTTTGCCGAAGACGCCAGCATCCAATCGCTTTGCGATCGGAATTTGGACAAAAATCCGAGGCGGATTCCGAAATAAATAAATATATATATATATCGAATTCGAGGCAGCATATCCGCGATGTCATTTGCGTGTGCAGGTGTCCTAGGATCGCGTCGAGAAGGTGCTTAATGGTATGAATGGCACGACGAGCAGAACAATACTGTTCACTTCTTCACCGGAATACTCACCAACTGAAACGAAACGACGCGCCGTCTGTTGATCAGTTTGAATCTGGTGAATCGGCACTGTCAGCCCATACAACCGACTGATTGAGATCGCCCGGTGTTGGTGTACCAAATATCTACAGAAACCCCTGCTAGTTAGTATGCTGGCGAACACGTCAAACTGCTCTGGAGCAAGAATTACATTTGTGTGTACTGCCGTGCACTGTTACATGACAATGATCCATAACAATCGGCGCGTCTCATACGCATGTTAAAGAAGGCAGGAACGCAACGATACTTACATGTTGCTGGAAAATGCGGCGTTTTCAGAGGCAACTAAACCACTGGAACAATAGTCTGTATATAAAATACATTTCGACCGATTTCTTAATGAGAACTGAAGGGTAATTGCCAGCGAAAGATTAAGGCGTATGCCATGATGAGTTGCGTAACGAGCAGCATCGCCTGTGGGCATTGAGCATTTGGTAGGAAAAGCGCCGTATCTGTTGCTAGTGGTACGGGAATCCATTTCCACAGTCTGGAATCCCGACATGCTGGAACATGGTCATCAGAGCATGAGTCAATGCTCTTGCTATGATGGGAATAGACCCCCTGTGAACTGACATTATCGTGTGACGTAGGATCATCGCTGTGATGTCATCGGCTGGCCAGCATTGACGTGATGTCGATCACTCAGTCACTACCGAATGTATTTATTACCAAAAACAAATTCGCGTAAAGCAGTCGACCAAGGCAGGCTCAGAAATGTGACACAGACCATCCCAAAACATTGAGCACATTACAAATAAAAACGCTAAGTATAAAATAACAACGCTGCTAGCCACTCCTTGTGACTTGATCTTTTCGTGACATGATACTTCATTGGGACATAAATCACGGCGACTGCATGTACAACCGCTCTGCTCTCAGCCGCTCTGCTCTCACAACCGCGCTGCTCTCACAACCGCTCTGCTTTCACAACCGCTCTGCTCTCAACCGCTCTGCTCCCACAACTGGTCCGCTCTCACAACCGCTCTGCTCTCACAACCGCTCTGCTTTCACAACCGCTCTGCTCCCACAACCGCTCTGCTCTCACAACCGCTCTGCTCTCACAACCGCTCTGCTCTCACAACCGCTCTGCTCCCACAACCGCTCTGCTCTCACAACCGCTCTGCTTTTAAAACCGCTCTGCTCTCAACCGCCCTGTTCCCACAACCTACTCGAGGTGCCTGCGGAAGTTGGCCAGCATGCTTCTGAGCACGCTCTGCGAATTGGTCGCTTCGGCCAGACTGACGGCGCCGTCTGCGTGCGGTGGGTCGGCGGCGGGACCGGTCGGACGGCCCGGGTCGGCGGCCGGTGGCGGCGGCGAGGCGTCATCACGGCCGGACGGGCCGGCGCAGCTGGGCGGGGAGCCGACAGACGGCGTCACCGACACCGACTCGGTGTCACGGCCGGCCGGCTGCGCCAAGCCCGCCCAGCCCTGCTCGCTCCAGGCGCTGCCGATGGCGAAGCTGGCCGGCGGCGCGTCCGCCTGCGCGCCGTCGCCCTCATCGACCTCGACCTTGACGTCGGTGTCTGCGGGCTGTTGCTGCGGCTCTGCCGGTTCCGGCTTCGGCTCAGCTGGCTCCGGCTCAGCTGACTCCGGCTCAGCTGGGTCCGGCTCAGCTAACTCCGGCTCAGCTGGCGGCCATGTGGCGAGCGGCGGCCACGGCGCCGACTGCTCGCCGACGCCGACGCCGCAGCGGTGGACGCCGACGTCGGCCAGCGGCACCAGCTGCGCGCACACCCGGCACCGGTGCTGGCCGTGCGCCGAGCTCAAGTGCAAGCCCATCTCGGGGCTGAACACCTGCTGGCCACAGACCGGGCAGCGGCGGCGCGCGATGCCGTGCAGCGACAGGCCGACGAAGCCATCCAGCGCTGGCACCTGGCGCACCAGCTGCGCCCGATTGCCCTTGCTGATTGTCTTCTGACGAAACTCGCGGCAGAAGTCGACCAGAGCCTCGGCGGGCACGGCCGGCTTCGACAGCAGCGCGAAAACGCACGCCGTGTGGTTGAGCGGCCGGCTGGGCCGCGTGCCCAGCGTGGTGTTGCACACGCGACACACCTTGACCGTGTTGTGCTTGTGCACGCGCCGGTAGTGGCCCGACAGGTGGCTGGCCACCAGCTTGGTGTAGCAGAACGGACAGTAGGGTCCGGGCCGCCGGCTGTCCGGCGTCACCGTGAACAGGTGTCGGTACGGCACGTGCCGGTACGTGGTCACCGTCAGCGGGTCCATCGCCGTGAGTGGCAGGTACGGCAGCGGGAACACGCCGCCGACACCGCCAACACCGACGTCAATGCCAACACTAACACCAGCACCAGCGCCAGCACCAGCACCAGTGCCAGCAACAGTGCCGACACTGCCAACGCCGTCGGCGCCGACGCCAAGGCAGGGACTGCCCGAAGTCAGCATCTGCTTCAGCAGGCCGGCTGGCGGCGGCGGCGGCGGCGACTGTGACGACGGCGTCGCCGCCGGCGCGGCTGGCAGCTGCGGCGACTGCGGCGGCGGCGGCACCGGGTCCCACTTGTACGGCTTGTAGGGACCGCGCGGCCCCCTGCCGCGGGAGACGGCCGGCCGCTCCGTGCTGTCGCGGCGCGGCGTGCGGGGCGGGGTGCGCCGCTGGTGTGGCGGCGGCAGCCACTCGTCGTCTTCCTGACGCCGCTTCTGCCGCGGCGGCGAGGGCGACGCGCTGATCTCGCTGTCCATCTGCGTGACCAGCGTGATGCTGACCGAACTCTCTGGCTCCGGCTCTGGTCCGGCAGCTGCCACTGCCACACACGGTACTTAGTCACCAACGCCGCCCGCACCGGTCGTACACAACGGAAACGCTCAACTCATTCGGGTCACACGCAACTAGTGGTCATTCAGCGCGGTCACGCCGCCAACAGAATAGTGGTGGCTGGAGAAAAGGCCAAAATTGAATGGGATACCAGAGCCGGAACTGATCGCAGTCCATATACCAGGATTTCAACGTTAAATACCAGGAGTGCGAATAAACTGGTGAAATATGGGGAGGGGTGAAAATGGTCACGGTACTCCTGCAATAGCCATCAGCGCAACCTTCCTCCAGAAAATGCTTGAAAGATGCGTCAGATATCCGACCGGCGACTCCGAGCACCAGGTTTCAAAGTTCGCAACATTAGGTGCTTGTGCGGGGGAATAATTTTAAAGATTTTTCTTTTAACGAACTCCTTTTATGCATGTCATGCACTTTATCTTTGCATTACAAGAAAATCAGTTGGACCAGGAGTTTCCGTTGTCAAGCAAGAGGGTCTCTATAATGTGCAACGAGTTATCCGCCCGCGTGGGACGTCAGCGCACGAGTTGTTCGTTGTTTGAGCTTCGGGGCGCATCGATCATATTGAAAAAGACGCGCACAAGGCTTAATGTGTTTACTCACATTTAAGTTCAGGCCTCGTTTACTTCAAAGTGTCTACTCGCTGAATATCCGCCACGCACATGCTACACATTAAAACAGTACAATGCCTTCACCTCTCTGGGTAGACGACAGCAAACAGTGTTTGCGTGAGTAACTCATAGATATCCAGTCTGAACCAAGCGAGACCCGCTATCTATATCTGCCATCGCTAACGTAGGCACCTCCCGTCCAAAGAATCGTTTTCGTTGTGCTGAGAAACGGGGACACACAGGAAGACCGTGTGTCCCCGTGCCCCAGTCAGAGGAACATCACCAGCCCCAATTGCCGCAAGTGGGAAATCGCATCACGGCAGGAGTTGGGACAGAGCTCCAGTTTGGAAGCCCAATAGCGTGCCGTCGACGACGCGGGACGGCCCTAGTGCGATAATTTTAGCATGTGTGAGTCATTTGAGGCAAGACCCCACCCCACGCTATCCCTCCGGAAGTGGTCTTAATTCGGACGCACGCGTGCTATCTGGAAAATTTACCTGGACGGCCGGCGCAGATAGCCGGAGACAGACTGAGATGACCACACCATCCATCCCGTCCGGCCGTACCATAAATGGTGTCCTCGTCTGGACGGACTGCGATGACTACACCTGAGTACACCCTCCATCCCATCCGGCAGTGGCACGGGGGGTGTCCTCGTCTGGACGGACTGAGATGACTACACCCTCCATCCCATCCGGCAGTGGCACTGGGGGTGTCCTCGTCTGGACGGACTGAGATGACTACACCCTCCATCCCATCCGGCCGTGGCACGGGGGGGGGGGGTGTCCTCGTCTGGACGGACTGAGATGACTACACCCTCCATCCCACTCGGCCATAGCGCGGCGCCGAGCCGCTCCAAGGACGGGTTGTGGGCAATGGCCTGCCCTCCCACTAAATTGAGGTGAATGATCCGCGAGTTTTCAGCGCTAATACGCCACGTGAGTTTGACCACCGCAAATGCATTCCAACTCTCAATACGACTGCCGACTGGACCCGTTCACCACATTGGGGCAGAAAGAACGGGGGACTGGTCCAGTAGCGCTCGCAAGGAGACAGCACTGCTACTGTACCGAATGATCGGCCTCAAGGTGAATATTCCTCTTGCAGCATCACTCTGAGACCTCCGGTAGGCCAGCGCTAGAACCACCAGAGCTTATTGCGCAGTAGTTTTAATCGCTTGGGCTGCAGCAGCACCGCGCATAGGAGCTTAATCGCGTATATATTTCACCATAGATAAACATTTTTATCAGTTTATTCTTGTGGCATACATCTAACATTGATACAATCGCAACCCCGCACTTCTAGGTCTGTTTTTGCGCACCTGGTCTGATGTTTGGTATCCCACTGTCATAGAACAGAACATAATACGGATCGATAAACTGCAAAGTGCACTCGAAATTATTCAGGCGGCTCACTCGGCACACCCTAATATATGCAGCACATACACACAAGCACACACAGACGCACATGCACACACACGCACACGCACGGCGGCGACCATTCACGATGTCGCTGTACCATCCGGTAGTGGGATTACCCAGTACCATCAGGAGGTAAGATCACTGGGTCCCATCCGGCGGTAAGATCACCGGGTCCCATCCGGCGGTAGGACCACTGGGTCCCATCCGGCGGTAGGACCACCGGGTCCATCCGGCGGTAGGACCACTGGGTCCCATCCGGCGGTAGGATCCGTTGGTAAGCTGACCGTATGGGGAACAATCGCGGCCACCATATGCAGCCGACTCGACTGTACGAATACGTATAGTGAGCATTTAGACGTGATGTTTCGGTGCTGTACAGTGCAGCTGCTGTGACCAGCCGGGCCACGGCCGGCCGGCGGTCACAGCTGGCCCGGATCACACGGACGGCGGCCGCCACACACACGGCGCCTGCCAGGTCACATGGACAGTCAGGTGCCCTGGCGAGCGACTCCCTGCCAGTGACTGCGGCCGCGCCGCCAGCCGACAGAGCGCGCCGACCGCGCTTGCGCTCAGGCCGGCGGCGGAGGCGGCGGCGGCGACTGGTCGGCGGCCGCCGTCTGGTCGCCGTCAGTCTCGTCGGCGCCGGTAGAGTCCCGCTCCGCCGACTCGCGCCGGCCCGGCGACGACGCGTCGGCCGCCTCGTGCTCGGCGTCCGAGCCGTCCGGCTGCAGGTCGTCTACGATCTCCAGCCGGTCAGACAGGTCCTCGTCGCCGTCGTCGTCCAGCGCATCGGCAGCCAGCTCGTCGTGCTCGGCGGCCAGCGCGTCCTCGTCCTCGTCCTCGTCCACGAACGCGGCTGCGTCGTCATCGTCGTCGCCGTCGTCCACGTCATCCTCGTCCATCAGCTCGTCGTCGTCGCTGAGGATGCGCTCGGCGGCCAGCAGGCCCTCGGCGCCGGCCTCGTCCAGCCAGGCGGCCGTCTCCTCAGCGTTCATCACCTCCATCTCCTCGGCGGCCTCGGCGGCGGCGCGCGCCGAGCCCAGGCCGTGCGCGGCGCGCCACTCGTCCGGGTGGTGGGTCTTACAGTGGCGCGCCATGTTGCTCGACACCATCACCTTGGCGCAGTGCGGGCAGCGGCGCATACGGCGCGCAGCGTACGAGCCGCTGCGGGACGACGACGTGTCGTCCTGGTCGGCCAGCTCGCGCGGCGAGTCGGCGTCGTTGCTGGCCTCGTCCACGAAGGCGCCGCTGGCGCCGGCCGCGTCCGTCACGCTGCTGAGCTCCTCGTCGGTCACCTCCGGGTGCGAAGCGCGGATGTGACGGCGCAGGTTGTTCACCACCACCACCTTGAGGCAGACGGGGCAGGTGCGCTGGCGCGCCGGATTCAGCCCGCCCGGCACGCCTGTCTTGGTGGATGCCTTGCCGGTGGCCATCGGGCTGTGCCAGTTGAGCATGTGCCGCTTGAGGTGGCAGCCGCGCAGCAGCTTGCGGCAGATGCGGCAGCGCTTCAGATTTTTCTCGTGCCGGCGACTGTTGGTGGGCACGATCTCGCTGTCCTGCATCAGCTCCTCGGCCGCGTGCTCGTCGTCCGCCTCGAGTGCCTCCAGCCCCTCGGCCTCGGCCATGGCGTTCATCTCCTGGATGGCCAGCATCGCCTCGTCGTGGGCGCTCGCGTCGGCCGGCGGCTCGTCGTCAACGGCCGCCTCGTCGTCGGACGGATCGGACGACGGCGGCGGCGGCACTCCCCGCTCCAGCGCCGCCGCGCGGATCTCGGCCTCCAGGTCGAACAGATCCGTCAGTTTGTGCGCATGCTCCTGGTGCACCTGGCGAATGTGGCGCTTCACGTTGCACCGCCACATGGTCTTCCAGCAGTAGGGGCAGTGCTTCAGCTGCTTGGCCTTGCTCACCTGGCCAGACGCCAGCAGCTTCACCGGCGGCGTGTCGACGTCCAGCTCGCGTTCGGGGTGAGCCGATCGCACGTGCGAGCCCAGGTACTTCTTCCACATGACCTTGGCGCAGACGGGACACTGGCGCTTGTAGGCGGCGTACTTGTTGTCAGTGTCCACCGCCGACCGACTCGGCGTCGCGTCGTCATCAGCATCAAGCCCGTCGTCATCCAACGGCTCGTCCAGCGGCTCATCCAGATGTTCATCCAGCGGCTCGTCCAGCGGCTCGGCAAGCGGTTCATCCAGCGGCTCGCCCAGCGGTTCGTCCAGCGGCTCGTCGTCAGAAAGAACCACAGGGTCGTGCTCCTGACCAGCCGGAATGCGCGTCAGGCCAGTGGCCGGGTCGACGCGCCGCTCAAAGCGCATGCTTGGCTTCCACGGGTGCATGACGCGCATATGTCGGCGCAGGTTGTTCTGGCGCATCTTCTTGTGGCATTTGGCGCAGCTGACGATATGCGCGCCGGCCGGCGAGTCGTCATCCTTGATGGGCCAGGTGAGTGCCAACGTCGAGTCGCCGTCCTCGCCCACCTCTGGTGGCTTCACCTTTTGCTGGATCACCTTGCCCGGGTGGTAGATGTCCACGTGATAGGGCAGCCGCGTGCGCGCCATGTGCTTGTTGCAAAAATCGCACTGGATCACATCCTCGCCGCACTTCTCCAGGTGGCTGGCCATGCTGCTCGACCACAGCACCAGGCCGCAGCGTGCGCACGGCTGCTTAACGCGGCCGAAGATGAAGCTGCTGCAGAAGTAGGACAAGTCCGGATAGCGCTTTAGCATCTGCGACTTGAAACGGCGGTTCTTGTAGATGGAGCGAATTTGGCGCGACAGCTTGCGGATCAGCTGGTCGCCGAGCTTGCTGTTCTTGTTGAGCAGCAGCACGCATACGCCGTGGTTGATGAGCAGGCTGGTGACGCGCGTGTGCACCACGTCGCGACACGCCTTACACTGCAGTCGCATGCCGCCATGGATCTTGGTCATGTGTTTGCCGAGCGTGCGCATGTTGACCTCGCGTGTGCAGTAGGGGCAGAAGTAGCCGCGGTCGGGCAGACTCAGCTGGCGGCGCAGGATGCGGTCGAGCAGGGCGCTGGTGCCGGGGATCAACATGTCGTCCAGGTTGCCGGCGGCCGGGTCGCCAGACTCGTGGGTCACGCGCGTCACTGTGTCGACGCCGCCACCACCGCCACCGCCACCGCCGCCGCCGCCGCCGCCACCGCCACCGCCGCCCTCCAGCTTCTCCAGCCTGACCACACACTGGTTCACAGCTGAAACACAGGGCCAGAAGGCGCATCAGAGCGGCGGCAGTGGCGGCGACGGCGCTGGACGGCGGCGGCGTCGCAGTTGGTGACCTGAGACAGTTCCACGCCCACCAGCCATTTGCACGGAATGAAGCCGGTGTTATAACACGCGTTTATTGAAATGACACCGAAAAACTGAAGAACACCTGACTTGCCTTGTGTGTAAACAAGAATGGCCTTTCGCAAGGATTTTGCTGGAGTAAATTCAGCGCAAATCAGAGGCTATTGATCGGATGAGCTGGCGCGCCACTCTTGCAACGCTTGCCTATAAAACTAACAAATTATGCGCTCAATATACCCGACGAACATATTCATGACTTCTATGCCACAATCCCTCCTCACTCCACCGCCCCCCAAAAAGCGGGCGAATCTTGTAAAAAATGGATGGTACAGCTGGGCTGAATTGTTGGAATTATGAGGTCTTATTTGAAACACTCGCTCAAAAGAATACCATGTGTGATGCACTTTGTGCATTCATTCACAGCTGGGAACACCAGCTTCAGATCGGTGTGATAGTTTACGAACAGCTGTCCTCGGCTTCGGCTCCATGCACTGACAGATGGCTATGTTCGGCACAGGCTCTACGTATTGTCACATGGCTATCTTCGGCTCCGGCTTTATGTACTGTCAGCTTCATCAAGCTCAGGCTTCATGTGTCGCCGATAAATAGTTGTTTTCGGCTCCAGCTTCATACATAGCGGTGTCTATCTTATGTTCCAGCTTGACCGAAAAATAAATGTTTCGACACCAAAGCCATTTCAGCGAATTTATGTTTCTAACATAGTAGTAGTTCACTGCTAATCCAACCAAAGAACTTGCGTGTTTCGTTTTGAAGCTTTTCGCCTGGAATAAACATTTTATTTCACAAAGTGTCGGCCATTTACCGCATAAATTCCGCGTGCGTGATGAACGAGCTGACAGTTCAACTGGCCACAGGGAAAGGTAGGCCATCCTGAGGGACCGCTGCTGGATCAAATGGCACCGCGTGTAGTAGGAAGGGGACAAACACTTCAGTACTGTCCGCATCAATTGGCGCCGCTTGTGGCATTAAGACCACAATCAATACAGTGTTGTCCGGACCAATTGTCGCCGCGTGTGGTATGAAGAGGCCATAAACAACAGCCTTGCTTGCTTGTGTTCCCTTGAACTAAATGGTACTGATTTCCAGTTCAATGTGCTCCGACTAGCAGGATCACTTTGCACTTTCTTTCACACTTTGCACTTAACATTTTTTCACTTCAATGTCCACCTCGATCCACTTACTCCCATCTTCCATTGGCAGAGGCAAATACTTCCGAAACCAATTCGATGCTATGCTTTAACGTGATACCAAGGGCTCCACTGCCGTGAAATACACTACTATAGAGCAAGCACAAATGTCGGACACATAATGAGATGTGCATAATTTGTAACCGGGCCTATTCTGGTCCTAACCCTGACGTCACGCACTTTCACGCCTTATTAATGAACACACACAAGTCACGGAATGTGCTGAATTTTTGTAAATTACAATCCAGCGCTTCCGAGGACGACATTTGTAGAGATGAACGACACAAGAAACTCCAAAATATATTTTCCGTATCCATGGATCGATAAGGTAATTTCGCTTCAAGGGGCAGCGAGCCCACTTCAATTATATTGGAACAGGTCAAGATGAGATATGCAACTCTGCGTTCGGTGGACAGTGATAACATCACGAAAAAATGTAACTTCAGTCACAACATTCCTCAGGTCAAAGGATTGGCCAAAAATGCCCACGATGGCATGTAGTACCCCCTCACACACACACACACACAAAACAGGACGACGAACAAACACGACAAGGAGGGAAGAAAACACAAATAACTTCAGTATTTCCGCTCACGTCGGCACCACGCAAAGTTCATTCAGCCGTGCTGTAACTATATCGTCGTGCTGTCACGGTGACTATGCCGAAAACCAGGCAAAAACTACCTGAGGTTAGACAACTAATTACTAGCTCGGCTACCGGCCTCACAAAACAGAATACAGATTGCTCAAAATCGCACTTAGGAACAAATGACAAAGCTTGCTAATCAAAAATCGCATGCAATATCAATGTTGAACTTAAATAAATAAATACAAATCATTGAACAACAGAACCAGTCCGAGACGTCATCATCTTTAACTTAATTACGCTGGCTTTAGTTGGGTGTAAACTACCGAGACCAGGACAGTGGCAGAACCCTGTGACAATGGCTGGACGTGCACTAAGGGGCGAAGCCAACCGGAAACCGTAGACACGTCAAACGACCAGCCTTATGGCATGACACTGTTGACACATGGTTGTTCTGAGCCTTGAACACAATTATAGCCGATACTTCAGAGAATACCTCACCATGGAGGCCGGGAGGGGCCAACTGCACATGTCAACCTGTGACCACGTGAATATTATTACCACGCCAATTGGGTGCGATACTTACTAACTGTATATGCTACAACGAGCCATTTTCCAAGCACTACTTCATCAACGTGAATACAATAACATTCGAACAATTATCACTGGACGATTGCTTATTTGGGTTTAAGGGCGCGTGAACTACCGGGTCATTTGGCGCCAATTATCACTGGACGAAAAGCATGACGTCAAGATGACCCAACCAAGGCGACTTGCGCTAAAAATGATAGACATGATGGAGTGTTTGCTGGATATTTGGCACAGTCGCACTGCACCATGCCGGTTAACCATATATGCACTCGCGCTTTCTAGATGCATTCACACCACAATATGCTACGCACGTCTCGTCTTGACGTCTGTTTCCGTACACAGTCAGACTTGTTGCCCAAACTACGCGAAACGAGAACAGCGACGATGAAACACACATCAATACGAGCTCATAGCGACATATAACGCTGCACATTATATGTGCCCTCCTGGTCTTGGCTTCCACCTACAGGTGGTCGCCAATGAACTATCAGTGAACGGCTTGTTCTTCTTCCGCTGAGTGTTATCAGCAAGGCCCGTCGATAACGTTCCAGCCACTGAATGGCACGACTCCCACCCAGCAAATATGAAACTCCTCAATATAATCGATACAAGTCTACGGATGCGGCCCCGGCATGAGGTGGGGTCAAGTTCACCTAACGTTGTTCTAACATACTTCTTAAACTGCAAGCACCTTTGGAATTAGGCATATGCTTATGTAATTAACCCGTCCCGTCTCGGGGAGGGGGTCTTCAACCGCCCCCGTCAGGCTTTTCGCGGATAGCCGACGAACGGCGCGAGTCAGCGTGCCCAAATTTGGCATACCCTTTCCCACATCAATTTGACATGTTGATTCAAATTTTTAGGTCAGGTCATCTAGGGTCAACGAGTTAGTCGAGGTCAAGTGAGGTCACCTCCAAAAAAGTTCAACCAGTTCTCACGCTTGAACGGGTACAGATATTTTAATGAAACTTTCAGCGTTTGCTTATCATTACGGATGCAACAAAATGTATGAGTTGAAATTTTCTCCTTTTTTTTCGTTTTTAACTACATAAATTTTGCGTAATTGCCATATTGCGTTCAAACACAGGATTCTGGTTAAAGTAAGCATTTTTGATTAGGGCAAGTTGACTTCCAACAACGTTTCTCGGCCTGCTCTACCTATTGAAAAAGGAAAATTAAAGAAAACTTGAACTCAAAATTGTGAAATTAAAAAAAAACAATTTTATTTTTGGGGGGCCAAACAAAAGCATAGCCCTGGTCGATTTCGCTGTCCTTTTCTCATTCCAAATACACTTTGTTTTTTCTTCATATATCCCAAAAATGAACTACCCAGAGTAAAAAACAATGTAAGTCGTGAAAAGTGGTGAAAATCTAGCCCCCTGGTGACGTCACTTTTTTTGGGGGGGAGGGGGTGGTGGTGGACCCGGACCCTACTCGTCGAGCGCTTTCCGATGACACCTCTTTCATTTTCGTGCGATGCTTAGTTTTGATTTTAGAGGGGGTCTTCAACCGCCCCTCCCCCCCCCCCCGAGACGGGGTGGGAGGATTTGACAGGAAAGACGGCGCGGGTTAACGAGCGCTCTTCTGTAAAAAAACGTGGTCCCAGCCAATTAAGGGTCATGTCGCTACAGCAGGCCAATGCCGGGTCACGTATTCGTCAATGCAGTTTTAGACTGCATTCAAACATTTATCATGAAATAACCATTGAACATGTCAGAAGTTAACTATTAGACAAATGCAAAGGGTAGAAATAGAGACCCCAAAAGAAAACACGACAACAAAATAAAAAACTAACGAACTATCAACAAAAGAGCGGACAAACTGAGACCTCACGTGAGGTGCCCATGCCAAATGAAGATTTAGATCACCAAATCAATTTTATTCATAGTCCTGTTTAATTGATGAGAAAATCGTAGCACAAACAATAGCAAATAATATCAACAGTGCCCAAGGTTGCAGTATCACTTCAGATCTGGACAACTCAAAACGTCCCGAAAATAAGATATGACTGACGCTTCAGGGACTAAATGACGGACTATTGCGAAGCTAAACTGTTACAGCAGTGCTTATACGGATAATTCTGCGAGTGACCGTCTTCAATAACCCGAATATTACCAAGACGTATTCATTAAACAAAAAAACTGGTTATACCTTTTTGAGAACGATTACGGGGATTTTTCTTGGATTTTATATTTACAAAAAGAGGCAACACTTGGGTTTGCGATCGTGACATCGATTATCTTTTCCTCCGCAGGTTTCAACTTCATGAACTTCAACAGCTCATCATACATTTCGTCCTACTTGTTATTTACCTGATCGGTGACCTCCACCTTGGTAGTTGAGGTGTGTTATGGCGCTGGGCTATATATTACGTTTGCATATAAATAGTATTAAAGCACGAAGCCACATTTGTGCTTCACGAGCAACTGTGGTGACGACAGTGTCTGACTGCACCCCGACACCGACGCTCCTGAACGTTCAACTAAAAGAAGAAGGAAAAATGTTACAAATAACCCTAAAAGATGGAGCTACGTCATGCCGTTTACATCTATCCACTTTAGAAGAAAGGTTAGAAATTGGCTGTCAAATTGAGCCCCCGCACTGCGAGTGGAAGGAAATTATACCGCTCTGCAAGTGCTAATTCCACTGTTAGCTAAATAAAAGGCTATATATTCCTGCCGCTTTTTTAACATCATATCAACAAATTGCACGCCTAGTCACATTAAGGTTTTCTTCGAACTGCTTGCCACAACTTCAATAGCGCACCATAATTACAAAGCAATATCCCCGGAAGCATTAACGTCCATTTCCAGCCGAATCTTCCCGGCGGATGGCTACTGCTCACGAACTACAAACTGGCGACAGGTATTTGCACCCCATATGACAGCGGCAATGTAGGGATTTCCTACGCATCTGTAGCCCAGTCTTTATGACCTACTACGTAGTAAGCACTTGAGTATAAGTTATTTACGCGATTGAACATTTGTAGATTTTGAGCAATCCAATATCGATAGGCTTTGGGCGATGCAACATCGTTAAGTTAGATCAGATGGGTTCATTTGAACTAAAATCAAACCAGCGTGTCTTCTGCCATCCAGTATTTCTCAGAGTATTTCCTTCCATTGACCAAACCTGGTCGATGCGCCCTATAACTCACAAACAAACCAACCAACTAAACATTGCGTGATACGAAATGTACGACCCTCAATATACCAGGTGCTGAGTTTACATCAAAAGTAGCGTTAGGGATTATGCTCAATATACCAGCACCTCCTGGTGTATTGAGGGTGGTACATTTCGTCTCACGCAATGTCTAAAACCCAGGAAAACTTAAGAGCCATTCTTCGTTGTATTAAACAACCAACTAAAGGTAGAATTTCAATTTCATGCAAACAAGTTGGCTTTCCGTACTTGCTTAACTTCACTCCATCACGCCCTGTGTAACACTACTACAATTGATGTCAGAGATCACGGGTATATTTTATGATTATTGTCGCTATAAGATGCGACCAGTAAATATGACGTTCGTGTTCAGGCATTCGGCGTGCATTTACAATGGCATGCAATGCACTGATGTCTACATTCTAGAAAGCAGCAACATCGCATTTGAAAAATGCAGTCTTTTTCATCAGACCAGACCCATAGCATAGTGACACAACTCTACCACAAACATGACCGACTGACCTTTCGGTGTTGCTTGTGCGGGGCCGACGCCCATGAATGAACTGCCGGCACCGAATCCGTCTGCCGACACAACAAGCATAGCATTGTTCATTATTACCGGAGATGACCAGCAGATCTGGGAATACCCAGAGGCTCTATGATAAAGCGGGAGTAGCGTTGAATCACACGTCTGAAAAGTTAGTTACTTGGGTTTTGGGCTGAATCAACTGCATTGGGTATACAGCGCTCATAACGAGCCTATTTAAACTGTGCTGATGCCATCCTGGTGTACAGGTTTGCCGTCGTTCAACGGACTGCACAGGGGAATAGATCGTGCGGAAATTTACCTTCAGAAGAAATTGGGCAACTGACCAGGATTGACCGGTACCGATTCGTGGGGGAGGGGGTGATCTGCGATGGCAACAGGGGCAAAAGCAAACACACACCACAGGTAGATAGATGCCGCTGAGGACGCAGGGTGTTAGTCTGGTCCAGAGGGGACTCGACTGCATTCTCTCTTCCGTTTGGTGCACCCGATCCTCATGTTATCAGCTACCGTGATCCCCACACTCACAATATATCACCCAGCTCTGAATTCGGCGATGCATTTAAGAAATCGGAGAATTGGCTATGGATGCAAAGACGCATCGGCCAAGCAGATGCTTAAAAATGCCCTACAATATGATTAACTCTTAAAGATATCCACAAATTATACCAGACAATGCACGGTTACTGAGCCACCTGTTACAGTGACCGGGGCCGTACTAAGAATCGCCGGACGGAGACCGGGATCATTTGCCGAGACCGGCCCGTTGGCACGATTCACGGCCGGGACTGTCCCATCGGCATGGACCACGGCCGAGATCATTCACAGAGACCGCCCCTCTTCTCGGAGTGGACGTGGGCTGACCCATTTACCCAGACTGATCTTCCTCTCTTTCTCTCTCTCTCTCTCTCAGTGTGAATCACGCCTGGGCCCAGTTATCGACACTGTCCCTCTCAGCGTTGAACATGGTCGGAAACCATCCGCCCAGACTGCCACTGCCAGCCGGGACCACCACGGGGACCGTTGGCTGAGACTTCCCTTCCAGGCGGGGACCATTCACCGAGAGCATCCCTGCGGCGTGACCGTGGCCGGGACGAGCGGGGCGGGTGGGATGGGCACCAGCACCTGGGACGGTCGGCAGCCCACCTGCGGCGCCGCTGCCACTCTGCTGCAGCACCGGCAGGCTGTTGATGGCGGCCATGCCCAGCGGGTGGCGGCCGGACGGCGGCTCGTCATCGTCGGGCGGCTCCTCCTTCACCACCACCTCCGGCTCCAGGTGCGAGCCACGCTGCGAGTCCTGGTCGACGGAGCACAGTCGGGTTACTGCGGCTCCAGGTGCGAGCCACGCTGCGAGTCCTGGTCGACGGAGCACAGTCGGGTTACTGCGGCTCCAGGTGCGAGCCACGCTGCGAGTCCTGGTCGACGGAGCACAGTCAGGTTACTGCGGCTCCAGGTGCGAGCCACGCTGCGAGTCCTGGTCGACGGAGCACAGTCGGGTTACTGCGGCTCCAGGTGCGAGCCACGCTGCGAGTCCTGGTCGACGGAGCACAGTCGGGTTACTGCGGCTCCAGCCACGTGGAGTCCTGGTCGACGGAGCACAGTCAGGTTACTGCGGCTCCAGGTGCGAGCCACGCTGCGAGTCCTGGTCGACGGAGCACAGTCGGGTTACTGCGGCTCCAGGTGCGAGCCACGCTGCGAGTCCTGGTCGACGGAGCACAGTCAGGTTACTGCGGCTCCAGGTGCGAGCCACGCTGCGAGTCCTGGTCGACGGAGCACAGTCAGGTTACTGCGGCTCCAGGTGCGAGCCACGCTGCGAGTCCTGGTCGACGGAGCACAGTCGGGTTACTGCGGCTCCAGGTGCGAGCCACGCTGCGAGTCCTGGTCGACGGAGCACAGTCAGGTTACTGCGGCTCCAGGTGCGAGCCACGCTGCGAGTCCTGGTCGACGGAGCACAGTCGGGTTACTGCGGCTCCAGGTGCGAGCCACGCTGCGAGTCCTGGTCGACGGAGCACAGTCAGGTTACTGCGGCTCCAGGTGCGAGCCACGCTGCGAGTCCTGGTCGACGGAGCACAGTCGGGTTACTGCGGCGGCCGCGCCCGTGCACACTGTGCTGTCGGGGGCCGTTCACTACACCCAGTACTGCCTGGGGACGCTCACTACACCCTGCTGTCAGGGAAGCCATGGCACAACATACTACCATGGTACTTTTTCGTTGATGTTGTTTTCCATTCAGCGTTGAGCCACTGACCATAACGAAATGCAACGTGCATACAAACTCGAACTACTTAGGTGTCTCACATGATCATTGCTCTGCAAAATCAATCCTGCATGGCTTTGGTAGCAATAGGCTCAGGAAACAACATCCTCTTGTAGAATTCAGTATCACTGCGCACACCTGACATGATCAATGTTGACTAAAAGTGGTTATCTTGCATCTGTCAACTATATTTGAAGCCGATTGTTTCATGAAGAACGATCCAGCCCGAACGAAAACGCATCGGGCACAAATATTTGACCACATTTTGGCATGATAAAAGCACGACAAATTCAGATGACATTGCATGCATGAAATGACAATGCAAATAATCAAAGCCTATACGCCAACTAGTGTAATTCAATTCAAATGCACGGGCTGTATATTCATCAATTTTTGTTCAGTTATGCAACCATATTAATGCAATTTCGAATTTCGTATTCAAAGGTTAACGACTCATATAAAAATGTAAGCAGAAATTTATAGTTGCATGAACACATCTTATAATTTTGCAATTCGATTTTACTGTATGACCAAAGCAGTCGATGCGCCCGGAAGTCCAAATAACCAACCAACCAAGCAATTCGATTTTAAGGTTGCATGGTGCCCAAAAACAATGCACCATAGGTTACTCTTGTCAGGTAATGCTGACATTCCCGTTAGTTACATCTGATGCTGGTATTTACCAAATTAATTCATGTGAACCCGGAGCAGATATGTGAATAGCGTAATCCTACACCGAATACATAGACATATTCCTGTTGTCGTTCCCAGACACGGCAAAAATGTGTTACACACCAGGCCGCAACACACTCGTGACATTCATCCACGGCTGCCAGTGCCAACAGGTGCTTGTGGCACTGAACGTGCGGGCCCGCCGCACTCCTCGCACGCGACTGCGACACTCACGGCTCGGGGCTGCGACACTCATGGTTCAGGGCTGCGACACTCATCGCACGTGGAGGCGACACTCACGGTTCGTGGTTGCAGCACTCATTATTCGGGGCTGTGACACTCACAGCTCGGGGCTGCGACACTCACGGCTCGGGGCTGCGACACTTATGATTCGGGGCTGCGACGCTCATCGCACGTGGCGGCGACCCCCACGGTTCGGGACTGCAACATTAACCGTACGTGGGGGTGACACTCACGGCTCGGGGCTGCAACATTCACCGCACGTGGCGGTGACACTCACGGCTCGGGGCTGCGACACGGGCCCGTTGTTGTCGTCCGACAGGCCGCGCACCTCCAGCGCCTTGGCCGTCTTGAGGAAGCTGGGCAGGTCCTCCTCGCTGACCGTCACCTCGCCCTGGTAGATGAAGGTCAGCAGGGCCGATATGTCCTTGTAGGGAATGTCACGCATGATGACGATCGGGTGCTGGCCCGGGTTCGCCTGCAGGCATAGGTGACATGGGTCAGGTGCGGGTCGCACGGGAGACATTCCAGGTCGCATCCATCAGACGCCTCGTCTCTTCGTTCATTAGCTTCGTTTTGAAGTCATCTGTTGAGGTATACAGATGCAACTATCACTTACGTTTCAGTTTGGTATTTTTATTGAGGTTTGCTGGACTGGAGAACTTGTGTGGTGGCATCATTGAGATTAACCTTCAAAAAAACAAAACGATACCTCAGAACATTGGCACAATAGGCAACTGACACATCAGCTATTTGAGCCCATTTCCCACATTAGTGAGCTTAGAACGGTGGCCGCAGTCACTCGGCTGCATATTAAATCAATCTAAAATTCTAAGTTTGATATTTTGAACTGTCATTTCTCACAGGGATATCAGCTGTATTTCTTCACCCGGAACTCAATTAATCTGTGTTCTGCTGGGGGAGGGTGATTCTCTGCCTCATGCCTGGTGAATATGTGACAGGGAAGTGAAAAAGGCGCGAGCTAGCGCGCCAAAATTGCATTACCTTTTACTACATCAAGTCTGCATGTCAAAATTTTGGTTTCAGGTTATCAAAGGTCACTGATATAAATCAAGCTAAGCCCACTTCAGAATATATTTTTAGAATTGATGTCACTGTAGATCCATAACTTAAAATTTCGCCATGGAATGTTCAGCATTTCATCAGGCTAATACATGCAAACGAAAAGCAGTTATCTTGGGTTGACATTGCTCATTTTTGATGACGTGATTGTTTAGTAAAATTGCCTATTATAATCATAACAGGACATTAGGAGGAAACCATGCACTTTTTTACTCGCAAAGTTTAGTTCATTTGTCTGTTCTCCAAAGATCACTTTGAAACACATTGGTGCGGCGCGGCCCGGGACGTACGGGCCCCGACAGGTACCGCCACACGACCTCTTCTTTAAAAGGAATGTGACTGTAACAACACATCATTGTGACAAAAGATGGTAAATATCAACTTGTGAACACCCACGTAAATCTGAATTGAGAAAACAGGACCAGTAACGCTGCAACAATGGTGTCATGAAGTTTACAAAAGCGCGATGACCGCATTATTTACTTGCAGTTAGGGTTCAAATTATACTTTGTGATACTGGATTTGGAGAGGGAAATTTTTTGGCATTGAAATTTTTAGAGGAATATTTACCTTTCTTGTTTATTTCCTCTTATTAGTCAATTTAAAAGAGAAGATATAGCTGGATTAGGAATGCCAGGCATAATAAAATGAATCAACAGATCCTGCAGTCCTGGTTTTCCTCAATTGCACACTACATTATTACTGCATGAAGGTCTGGGATAGCGGGCTCAGTAGCATAGGCGTTTCCATCACAAAGCAATCCATCTACAGGAAACCAGCAAGCAGCCTTGTTTCATGAATTTGTCCACGATAATTGTCTACTACATCACGAATCTTGTAGTAATTCTCAATTAGCTGTTTTTTTTTCTCACATAGATACACGTCAGCTCGCGTAATCTTCGGCTTCACCGACCTCAAGATTAATACACAGTCCTTGGAAATACAATTGAAAGTTAAGTTAATAATTAGTGTTTAGGGTGCATCGACTTCATTGGCAATGTAGCGCCCATAACAATCTAAGTTATTTGCACGTCGATATATTGCACCAGGTAAACTTGCAGAATATTAGTCAAAGTACGAATGGTGCATACAATATATTATGACAATTTAACATCTTCAGGATCGTGCATACATTACAGAAAATGATACTTCGGTGAGGAAATAAAAAAGTCGCCTTGATCGAACAATATCCGAGTCGCCGCCTAAAGCTTCACTGAGTGACAATGAGTGAACACGCACAAAGGGACGCCTATGCTCCTCCTCATAGCTGCGCAGGAAAGCAGGACGTGACGGACAGATAGGCGGGCGTGACATTTGGGGCAGCATGGTATATCATTATATCATTTCCAGTAAGTAAGTGTGTGAGGCATATGTATGCCCAATTATCAAGCGGCACAGTGCTACTTCGTTGCCTATTCCTACAGAGGCAGAATAAAATCGAAAGGACAAAGCATGGGCCGGATTTGACATCTACGAAGATTATCCGATACATACATGGCCTATGCTGGCCAGTGGAGCTAGCACGACTGTGGAATGCAGTTGCCGTGACGATGTAACTGACACGTGGTACTCTGTTACTTATCAATCACAAATCCCTTTTTTTAAATCTTAGGAGCTAGCGTTGTGTTAGTGTCACACAAAGACATCAGCATGCATATAGACGGAACGCACACATGTGCAGAGATTGCGGCTGCTTCTGACCTTGAGCAGCTGTTTGAAGTGTGGGCTGGCAACGGAGAGGACCAGCTTGTGACAGTTCAGGACGCGGCCCTGACACGAGATGGTCAGATCCGTCAGGTCGCCGTCGTCCAGACACTCCTTCATCGAGCATGCGAAGCTGGGCAGGTGGTTGTCCCAGCGTAGCAGAAGTTGGGAGCCCATGCCTGCACGTCGATCTGGCCGCAGAGATGCAATGGTGAGACGATTTGAGTTGCATAGGTTCAATGATTTGCAAGTCATAGCAGAATTGTGAATGAATAATGGATGACACCGATGATGCAAGTTGTACTGAAACTGTGGGTCTACTCATTGTTTTTAAACTGTTTTCCTGTATCAAGAATTAGCATAATTTTCAGTGAAAAAAAGGTGAAAAAAATGACATCGACAAAACTTATTCCAATCAGCATCAAAATTGTCAGAATTCCCAACCACCGACCACACATTCCCATCCGCTCCTATCCACTTCCTTGCTGGATACTGTGGTGCCACTGCTAATGGTCCTGCCTCACACGACCAACAGGGTGTGCACGCCTACCATTTCCACTGCACTCCTTCCTCAACCGACCTGCACAAACTCGGTTTGAGCTACCTACCTAATACCAAAGATAACCATTTTTTTTCAGACATGACCTCCATTGGGCACATCGGCTCGTGCAAATTACTACATGCAGTTATTATGCGTGGTTATAATTGCATTAAGTTTTTTGTATTCTGAAGTTAATCATCAACCAATTGCCATGCATGATTACTTCAATGCCTTGTACTTCTGAACTATGCAATACTAAATGACGCTGGGAAAGTGGCCCGGTCGAGGTCTGGAAATTCGGCATGACACCAAAGGTTGGGTACTGAATGCATGTCTTGACAGAATCTGAACAACGCTACCAGCGAAGGTTCGTACGATATTTGTTGATATCACCAATCCAGATTGAACATGAACATGCATATTGATAGACCGCGTTTTTTTATTTAGATGACATTATGGGTAACTACGAAAAAGACCAAATATAAGCCTGTCAAGAAACAGCATAATGGAGACGATCGAGGCAAACAAAACCCAAAAACAAAGTGAAAAATAAAGTGGCAGCTGAGTCTTCAGAGACATTATGCCTTCAAATTAATACAGGCATTATAAAGGTAGCACCAAGAGTACCACACGTCATGCTGTCAAAATATTTCAAAGCATGAGAAAAAACTAGATTGAATGCAAAACATCCACTGCGAACACAGGTAATCATCACAACATATCTTAAAAAGGGGAAATAGCCAGTACCAATGAACAGTGATCCGGCATTCAAGGAGGCTAGACTCGGCAAAAAAAACTTGAAGAACTAAAGCAAAGGGGTATGGATAACAAATTAAACAGAATGGCTCCTATAACCGTCTCGGAAAAGAAGCTGCTATGGTCCGGTAATATGTTGCATGTTAACAGGCTGAGCTGCATGGTACCTCCTCAGTCTTCTAGGTTTGACTATATGAAAGCCACGAGATTCAGTAGTACGCAGCAAAGCCATCACAATTTCATCATAAGAAATGTGTCATAGAAAACGTAAGCAACTCAATGAAAACGTTTATTTTAAAATCCAAAATTACAACCGCACTTACAGTATCCACCGACTGGAGAACCCACAACATGCGGAATAAGCTGTTTACTAAACGAACAAACTACACAAGAGAATAGAGAACGTTACGTTTGTCGTGATAGCTGAAATGCATAGATTAAATGATGGAGAAAGACTCATGCTGGGAGGAAGAGAAGGCATGAAAAAGAGGAGTGTACACAAAGTACACATCAGGTACATCCCACAGTCACCTGACCCCCAGAGCACATGCACAAAGCAAACACCAGGTACATCTCGCTGCCACCTAACCTGACCGACCCAGCATCTCAGTATCATACACACCGGGGGCACACACGAAATGCACACCAGGTACGTCTCGCGGTCACCTGACCTGACCCGACCCAGCATCTCAGTATCATACACACCGGGGGCACACACGAAGTGCACACCAGGTACATCCCGCGGTCACCTGACCTGACCCGACCCAGCATCTCAGTATCATACACACCGGGGGCACACACGAAGTGCACACCAGGTACATCCCGCGGTCACCTGACCTGACCCGACCCAGCATCTCAGTATCATACACACCGGGGGCACACACGAAGTGCACACCAGGTACATCTCGCGGTCACCTGACCTGACCCGACCCCGCATCTCATGCTGTCGGCCGGACAACTCGAGCCGCACGCTGGCTCGCCGCCGGCCGGCTTGTTTTGATGCTAATTTCCATACGCCTGGCGACCGCCACCGCCATCCGGCTGTGACACAGCTCAGTCCGGGTCGCACACCACGCGCCGCCAATTGCTCCCCACAGCCTGACACAAATACTGACACCTTCGGTCACTTCTGTTAAGTTGGACTGGACCAAAACGATAAGGGAATTATAGAAGTATCTATAAGACCCTCGTATGGTATGCATGGTGCAAGATAGATCATCCAAGCCTGCAGTATAATGCTGATTATAAAAAGTAACCAAATGCTCACATTAAGGAAATCATGATCACAAATCGGTCAAATATATATTATATTTCGGGCATGGCTCCTCTTCAGAGACGAGTCTCCGAAGAAGTGTCATGGCCAAAATATAATAAGACATATTTGTGATCCTATTTTACTTAATATGAGCAGTTTGTTACTTGTATAATCATCTTTAATCCCACAATGCTCAGCACAGCTCTCCACAACATTATCAACTGCAGTACAATTGCGTTTAAGATCGCAGCACCATCCGGTATGTAGGAGGATGGTAAAACCAAAAAACACCTCTCACAGATGGCCACCAGATGACAGTCGGTGGTACTACGACATCTGGGTAATACCGCCCATTTCTCTCCTTAGTAGAAGTCAACCAAAGTAAATTTAGCTGACTGTCTATTCCATTCAGTCACATGCAAGACAAGATGCACAGAAAAGGTGAATTGTTGGATTTAACTGGTGGGAAACAGAGGGAGGGACATATGGGCATGTGAAGCCACAGTCCCATGAAAAGGTGGTACATCTTACCAAGAAAGGCCCGCCCCCTAGAGGCTCCAATGCATCACCTCCCCTACCATCTTGGCCGATTTTTCAGCCAAAGATGCCTCTTTCAGATGAACAGGAGCCATTTTGAGAGGAAAAGCATCTCCTGAGAGAAAAAGTCGCCCTTTCAGTATACACCAGTCCACCCACCCATCCCTCCAAGCTCAACAACTTTTTTTTCAGCTGAATGACAGCTGAAAGAGATGACTAGCATTCTAGGACCTGCCATTTCAGAATTTGTGTGACAGCTTGGGTGGCTCAATGATCCACACTGACAAGTGCCCTGAAACAGGGTGGCTGCAGGAACACATTTCTGCCTCAATTGTACGTGGCTTCTGTACTCGCCACAACCCGGCCCACAAATAAATATTCAGCTGGCCACATATTTGCACCACTTTCCCATAGTTGCACAGCATTTTCCCAACCTTGATAAGATATGGTGACTTTGTTCATCTCATGTACCCAAATGATCCTTGTAACACAATTGTGAGTGTGCAATTCTGGTGTATCATGAGACACATTTGAATGATAGGTAGTACATGTGCATGGTGTTTTCCCCAATGTCTGATAGAATCCCTCCTTAACCTGAATTTTTCAGATGCGATGAAGGGGACAAGTAGTCTAGAGGTAAGTTGTTTGCCTCACAATCAAAAGATTGTGGGTTCGAGTCTCACTTGTCACTACACTTCGCCTGCAACCAATCAGTGCGAGAGATTGGCGACGCTGCATGGCTCAACAGTCGAAGTGTCGTAAAGCCAATAACCAATCAACCAATCAGATGTGATGAAGAAGAAATTCAACACTCCTTGCCAAAATGCAACACAAAATTCAACAGTCATCTCCCCAAAAATGTTAATTTCCAGCTTTAATTTAACAAATATTAAGCACACCTGTGACTTGGCATGAATGCATAAGGAGAATAGTTGTAGTCAGGACAGATGGTAGCAGTTGAGATAGGATGAGTGGATGACTTCACAATGAGGACATAGCTTCTTGTCACAAGGATTGGTTATATTAGAATAGATTAGGTTATATTAAATTATATTATGCCAGGTTTGAATATGTTTTCATCAGGAATGCCGAGCCAGGAAAATTTTGGACGGCTTCGGCTCCGACTCCGGCTCCGGGGAAGTATCCCGACTTTGACTAAGACTCCGAGTAAAATGTTCCGGCGGCTCCGGGCAAAATGTTCCGGCTACGGTGGCTCCAGCTCCGCATCCCTGGTTTTCATATTTACATCTGATTTATAGTTATCATTCTCAAAAATTGTACTCAATCTTGCCATATAAACCATCAATACTTGGTATGATGGCTTAGATTAGACTAGATTATGTCAGAATACATTAGATTGCATTAGATGAAGTTTGGTTATATTTTTATATATATTCACCATTTCTCATTGCAGCTCTTAAAAATTTAATTGCAGAATGAAAGATGTTTGGAATTACCAAGAATCACCAATTAGATTATAATATATTATGGCATATTTGATGGGATTAAGCTAGGTTAGGTTATATTTCTATATTTATTTATTATTTCCCATTGTAGTTCTTGAACATCCAGCCAGTCTTAAATGAGAGAATTGATATCCCCTTTGATGAGATCAGTCCATCCTTTCCTGACCAGTGCTATTCGTGTCTTGCTGACACCGAGTCTTCTGTGCATGCCATGTACATGGAGTGAAGCCAGAAACCAAGGATTTTATATGTGGATGAGTGTTGAATCAACTGCATGAATTGTTGAATTTCTTCCCTGTCATGTGTAAAAGAGATGCCAGGTTAAGGAGGGATAAACTATGGCATGGAGAACAGCAGTGTGGCATTGATGCAGTACTGAAATGTTCACTGTCATCAACCAAAAAGTGCAATAGCAGGAGAAATGAGTGGTCACATATGCTGATCACATTCATAAACATGGTATTCAAAGAAAAAAATCAACTAAATCAAAAACCTTAAAGCACAAATTTACCATTGGTACTTTCTCCAAATACAAGTGAATATTTCCATATTCCTCCATATTGTTATCCCTTCATACCTATCAGTTTTGCAACAGCAGTTTGCGTTGGTATTTGTTTCATTTCTACGGACAAGCTAAGATCGATCAAGGGCAAGTTGCTGCTGCTGGCACAAAGTGCTCTACCTGTGATGTCACAGTTGCTCTGGATGCCATAGGATGTGACAGGTGTAGCTGCTGGTTTCACCCTTCAACAATGTGTATTGGTTTAGCTGAGGCAGTGGCCCAGGCAATTGTTGAACATTGAGGTGATGGCATTGCATATATATGCCACGTCAGGACACATTTGGAATACTGCATCCAAGCTTGGTCTCCTAGCTATGAAAAAGATTGTTGGCTTTTAGAGAGAGTACAAAAGAGGGCTACAAAAATGGTTAATGGCATAAGCAACCTGGCATATGAGGAAAGATTGAAGAAATTGAATATGTTTTTACTTAGATATAGAAGGCTGAGAGGAGATCTCATCGAGGTCTTTAAATTTGTCAATGGTCTGGAGAGGGGATACCTTGGGGAAATGTTTGAATTTAACAGAAATGATGCAATTAGAGGTCATAAATTCAAAATTAAAATTAACCACAGCAGAACAAGGTTAAGGCAAACTTTCTTCACCAACAGGGTAGTGGAACACTGGAACCAGCTGCCAGAAAACATCGTCAGTAGCAGCACATTGAACATCTTTAAAAACAGCATAGACAATCATTATAAGAATAGATGGCTTGCTTTTCAGTATTACAGGGAGGGCTGATTGGCAGATTTGGTGGGCAACTGGTTCAGTGTACAGAGTGCAACCAAGAAGGGCCCTTGTGGTTCAGAGTTGCACTAATCTTTTATGTCTTTTATGTCTTTATATGCACTGACTGCTGAGATTCCATTTCCTCAGGATGGAATGGTGTAAGTCCTGGAGCATTTGGGCAGCTGCACCAGACTGTCAAAACGTTGTGTAAGGCTGTTCAGGCACTTACTGCTCAGGTACGGCATTGATACCTGGGGAGTCTGGGGAGGCAACTCCGAATATCTCCAGACCCTGCCCTGAGAAGCTCAGAGTGGAAATTCGAGAGGAGCTGAGAGAGATGGAGAAGCAGAAGAAAAGAAGGGACTCTTTATTATTTATTTATTATTTTTATTATATATAATACTTTATTATATATAATTATTTGTGGTTCTGAAGCTAGATCCCTGACTGAAGTTCAACAAAAAGTAATGGTAGCAGCACAAAAAATCATGGGTGCTGAGGTTGTCCTGACAGATATAGTATGCATTAGTCAGAAGGATATTTATGGGGCGAAAATAGTGGATAGTGCAGTGTCCTAAAATTATTTTGCCATTAACTGTGCTGATGAAGAAAGAAGTTGCTTGAGAATAGTGGAAGATTGGAAGAAAATAAAGGATCATCACTTAAGGATTAAAAACGTGGAATGCCTTTTCACTTCAGTCACATGCATTTTACATTATTTAGCAGCAGTGTGTATAATGACTGCCCACACATGTGGCAAAATGGTAAAAACCTAAGGCAAGGATGAAATAACACAATTCCATTAACTGTGAATTTCCAGGCCACATGGTCAATTATTTTACACTGGGATAGTGATATACAAAAACTGCTTCTTGAAAAGGCCAGAGAAATGTCAAAACATGAGGACTTAAAGCCCCTTTATATTCATAGGGACCTAACATACTCTCAATGGCAAGAGTTCTACAGATGCAGGCATGCTAGGATGGGGGAGCAAAAACCTTCAAACTAACAATTAAGGCTCCCTTGAATACTTTCCAGCAAGTTTTGTTTTTCTTCAAACTTAAGATATCTTTATTGTAACTTAATTGTATACAAAACAAAATTATGTATACATCCACTTTCCTCTCAGACAAAAAAAAATGACATACTGGCAGTTAACGAGACTTCGTTGTTACCATCAGTTCCTAGCTCGTTTGTATATATAGCAGGTTATGAGATAGTGAGAACTGACACAATTGGTCCTACTCCCAAGCATGGTATTTGTCTTTATGTGAAGCATGGCATTAAGTTTCAATCAATCAAGGTCTCCACTCCCAATGTTCATGTCATTTTTCTGAAGGATTTCTGCCTTCACATGGTGTGTGTTTACCACCCTCCATCAAACTCTGAGGGCCAGAACCAGGCACTTGTAACTTTTTTGACTGATTTTTGTGATGGCAAAGAAATAGTTATCTTGGGAGATTTTCATTTATCACCAGTGCATTGGTCTGATGGTGATACTGACACAGTGAGCATTACTCCCACAGATAGATCTTTCATTGACTGTTTTCAGATGCTTGGTCTAACTCAGTGGATTCATCAGCCTACCTTTGTAATTTCCGGAAACACACTGGGCTTAATTTTAACTTCTGAAGTAGATAGGGTTGGGGTGGTATACATATTTCCCCCCTTTCCCCAATGCCAACACTGTCCTGTTCTAGTTGACTATTATTTTCAGACAAGAAAATTAACTACATCTAGCAATACCATACTGAAAAGGTCTTGGCACAGAGGAAACTACAGAGCCATTAAGGAACATCTGGCTGAATATGAATGGAGCCTTGAGTTTCAGTATTTAGACACTAGTGGAAAGTACAATAGGTTCCTAGAAATATTATCAGCTCTTGTAAATTTGTATGTACCCATTGTTGTACCAAGAGGGCATCCTCCATGGCCAACCAGACCTCAAAGTTTACTAAGCAGGAGAAAGGATGAATGGACAAAGTACAAACAGGACAGGGACCAATTTGGGAAACAGTCTGCACAGGCAGATCGTTCACTGAGATCTTTCCAAGATTTAAATAAACTATAAAATTTTAGTATTCACTCCCAGATTAAGTATGAATTGTCATTAATTCACAAACTGTCTTCCAAGGAACTTCACTCTTACATACATCAGAAAATCGGCAAAACATCCCTCAGGCCATTGAGGGGGAAATATGGAATCACAAGTGACTGCCAGGAAATTGCTGAAATATTTCCAGGGGCTTTTTCCTCAGTATATTGCACTAGCAAACCCAGCCCCACACCAAACCACTGAAGTAGTGCTGCAGAGCATCAATATTTCCGAAGCTGAGTACCTCAAGGCTCTGTGCTACGTCCTGTGTTATTTCTGATCTATGTGAACTATGTACCTCATGATATTCAGTCTCAATTCAAGGTTTTTGCAGATGACCTAAAAATATACATGAAACTTAAGTACAAATCTGTCTCAGATCTGCTGGCTGGAATTTCACAGGGTCAAAAAGATATAGATACTCTGGTTGGTACTGCCAAGTCATGGGGGCTAGCAATGAATGCCAAGAAATGTTCATTTCTGAAAGTATGCCATGGCTCGTAAGGCTATAAATATTGGTCCTTATGCAAATTATTATCTGGATGGTTTTCATATGAGCTTTGTTGAGGTCCATACTGACTTGGGCATCACAGTAGATACAAACTTGAGATTTCATCAACATGTTGACAGAATAGTACAGAAAGCTGGGAGCCTGGCCAGCAACCTGCTAAGTTCTACTTTATGCCACTCACCTGAATTTATGAAAACCTATACATTACTCATGTCAGGCCACTTTTAGAGTTTTCATGTGTTTGGAACACAGGTTACATTGGGGATTTAAAGCATCTATAATCGGTACAGAGAAGGTGGACAAGAAACATAAAGGGGATGAATGGTCTGGATTATGGAGCCTGATTACGGAAACTAGATTTGTACTCAGTTAAAGGTAGATTAATTTGAGCAGACATGGTCAAATGCTGGAAGATTTTTCATGGCCATTCTGCCATTAAGATCACTGACATGTTTGTGCTGGCACCTTCAATGAACACACATGGCCACTCCCTGAAATTGGCACACAGGCAAGCATCAGTAGATTGCAGGATGAGTTTTTTAGCCCCAGATGCTGTGCAACCTGGAATTCACTGCCTGAGGATGTGGTAATCTTAACAGACCTAGGGACATCTAAAGCAGCACTGCATGCAAATATATGCACATTGTTATATGAATATATTAAATAGGACTAACTATGGTAATATACTAATCTAACTTGTAGAGTAGCTTTACTTCTCTATACTTCATCTTTCTTAGCTTCCATGAGAAATATTTTTTGACTACAACATATTAGCAGATATGGCTCCTATAAGCATACAATTTCTGCTTAGGGTACACCTTCCAGTTCCTGTGTCTTGCCCTGTCTATCTGATAACCATACTTTTCTTTAGTCTAGGGGACTGGCATACCTGCAGATATGGGCTCCCCTTCATTGGTCACGGAACTCATCTCTGCGTGAGTGATGCTCGAGAATTTGGGGAGCCAACCAGGTGAGAGAACCAGGTGAGAGCAAATATTGATACCACTCAACCCTACCTAAGTCTTGTTCACAAACATGATAGAGAAGTAGACATATAACAGAATCATGTGATACTCAGCTTAGTACATCCTTACATCCATTTAATACCAACCTGTTTTTCCCTTAACCATTGTTCAATCTACCCTAGAAATTTGCCATCAATTCTGAGCTGCTCCAACTGATGAACTACCTGAATGCTTGTGTGGAACTTTATTGAGAGCTTTGCTGAAAATTCAAGTAGGCAGGCACACTACAATTACCCTGTTTCTATTTTTGACTTCCTAGTTAGGTAGGTGCCTACTGTGGTGGGTAGATAGGGGAAATGGGGAGGGGTATCTGAACACCTAAGGCAGCATAAAACAAATAGCTCTTCTGCTGCTTCTGTATGGATGAACCAGTAATTGTACTGTGTCTACTGGACACATAAATGAACAAGCTATCCATATTTAAACAGTTCCTCTCAGTGAAATTCCTCTAACCACTTGCAATGAGCAACTTCAAAACAGATTTCATCAACATGTTGATAGAATAGTACAGAAAGCTGGGAGCCTAGCCAGCAACCTGCTAAGTTCTACTTCATGCTGCTGACCTGAATTTATGAAAACACTACACATTACTCATGTCAGGCCACTTTTGGAGTTTTCATCATGTGTTTGGAACACAGGTTACATTGGGGATTTAAAGCATCTAGAATTGATACAGAGAAGGTGGACAAGAAACAGAGGGGAATGAATGGTCTGGATTATGGAGCCTGATTATGGAAACTAGATTTGTACTCAGTTAAAGGTAGATTAATTTGAGCAGACATGATTAAATGCTGGAAGATTTTTCATGGCCATTCTGCCATTAAGATAACTGACATGTTTGTGCTGGCACAGTCAATGAACACACATGGCCACTCCCTGAAATTGGCACACAGGCGAGCATCAGTAGATTGCAGGAATATATTTTTTAGCCTCAGATGCTGTGCCACCTGGAATTCCCTGCCTGAAGATGTGGTAATCTTAACAGACCTAGGGACATTTAAAGCAGCACTGCATGCAAATCTTTGCACATTGTTGTACGAATATATTGAATAGGACTAACTATGGCAATATACTAATCTAACTTGTAGAGTAGCTTTACTTCTCTATACTTCATCTTTCTTAGCTTCCATGAAAAATATTTTCTGACTAACATATTAGCAGATGTGGCTACTCTAAGCATACAATTTCTGCTTAGGGTACACTTTCCAGTTCCTGTGTCTTGCCCTGTCTATCTGATAACCATGGTTTTCTTTAGTCTAGGGGACTGGCATACCTGCAGATACGGGCTCCCCTTCATCGGTCATGGAACTCTGGGTGAGTGATGCTCAAGAATTTGGGGAGCCAACCAGGTAAGAGAACCAGGTGAAAGATAAATATTTTGCAGTGGTGTGCCATATTGTGAACACAGAAATGTTGTGCAGAATTAACTCACTGTACCTGTTGTGGTACAGGCTATTAGTAGCCACTAAAAAAAAACGCTGACTACACATGCAAAAAATGATATAACTTTGCAATCAGACCTTCATATTTTGGTAGACAGGTCCATCATTTATGAATACCACCACCTTTTTTATTTATGTGCTGGACATGATGTGGCAGACATAAAAAGGAAGGTGTTCAGTAAACAGAACGTGTTCAGATACTTATTCATCGGAAGGTTACAAGTATAAAGACGAGTCTGAAAATTTTCCTTGGCGAGTTCATTTTACAGACTAGACAGGTTAAACTTACCTCCTATATCGACGTACTGCAAACCTAAACTCGACTTCAACTTACGGGAGGTGACGGAGTTTGAAGAAACTGCTCCCTACATGAGTTCTTCAGCACAACGAACGATCAAGTAAGTCGTCCGATGATTATGACGAAGGACATTACAAAACCAACTGCGGCAATTGCACCACGTAGCTCCAACGCTTCCACGTCCCCTTCCACAACGGTAAGCGGTATTATAAGATGGCGACGGTTCCCCGGTGGCAGGTCCTGGCCCAGGCCCTGTTTCTCGAGTAGGCGAAGCAATAGTTGAAATGTGACGTCACTAATAGTGATGTCTGCGCCTATAGCATTGGTTATGTACGGCGAACTACTACCTGGAAACGTCAATGGAATATAAATTGCTAATATTAAATATTTTTGCACTATGAAATACAATATCTTTCACGTTGGCATGCTTCATAGCTTCGGAAAGCTTGTCCCAATGATAGTGTTCCGATGTCAGCCTCCCTTGATGTCTGCTGTTTGATTTATGAGCACATCCAAGCTTTAGTGACGTCATTGATAATGAGGCAAAATGTCATGGCCTCGCCATATTTCGCCTCAGCCCGTCCCCCATAATGTCTTCCCCATGTAAACGATCAATAAGGAAATATGGTGGCACCCAATGCTATAAATACAAGGTAAAAATCGGCCGAATCTGCGCAAGTTCAACTATGACGTTCAAAATTTTTCGTTGGCGACCCCCAGACGAAATACAGGCAAGCTGTAGGGTAACTCCTTCCAGTTTTTCTGGGAGAGGGTGAAGATTTTCTTCGGAAAGTTATAGGTCGGAACACGGATGTTGATTTCTAAGAATATTAGGGGGCGGGGTCAATGCATGAAGACAATGGACGGGGGCAAATGGATTGTGGGGGCACACTCCATGCAGTCCCATACTAAAAGGCGAAATTATTGGTGGTAGGGTTCCAACATTGAGGGGCACCTATCCCCTGAAAAAAAAAACATATAAAGTAACCCCCTGGATCGGGATGATGCGCTCTTACTTAAGTTGGATTCCATGCAACTTAATTGTGTACTAATCACGTGCCCATACATAAATGAATTGCCGTTTAGTATATTCTAAAACAGCATCGCTGCATGGCATTATCGGACGTCCCGCCACGACCAAACCGTGACGGGACGTCAGACTTTTGAGCCGGTTCTTTGCATGCAATGGCTGCTAGCTATGAGGTGTCGATAATATTTCGGAGACGGGGAGGACGCTTCTTCCCGGTCCCGCTGTAGCGGACCCCTGGATGTAAGCAAGCGATCATATGCCATGGCAAAAAAAAACTCGGCGGGACATACACGAGCGGGCGGGATCAGTGGTTAGAACCCCGATGCACAGCGCAAGCGGCTTGCCCTGTCTCTAAAGACACAAGAAGCATCCGAAACCAACAAAACGTGAGACATCCAAGCTGTTAGCGGTTTGAGCCACCGCTTAACGCGGGTTCTAGGATGCGATCTAAGATGTCATGACAACTAACCAGAACGAACAAGCACGGATGATGATGAATTGATGTTTAGGAGCACTTCGACAACAAGGTCATGTTGTGCCCAAGCAAGCACGGACTCTTTTAACATGTTCGCTGGGTGATCTTGACGTTGATCCTGGCCGTCACCCACAGTCGACCATTTTCCGTTGCTGTAATATTACAGAAGCGAAGACTTGTCTCCTCGGACGTGGTTCCGCATCGTTAATCGGCACGGCACCCCAGTCAAAATTACTCACAAATCACATTGGAAACTAAAGGTGTTCAAACGTGGCCTAGGACTTCTGAAAAGCAGCATAGAGTATAGGTTGCCGTCTGTTGCACACCAAATGCGTCCGGGCCTTCAGAAACAAGGCAGTCTGGAAAGCCGAGTAAGTTAGTTATTTGTGGTTTAGGCGTCTCGGCTACTGAGTTCATTTTGCGCCCCTAACTCAAGGTGTTATCAAAGTTCGGTTTAGTGTGGTACCAAGCTTCACATTGTGGGTAGCCGTCTACCTGGTCCTGTTGTTCTACATAATTTGCATGCGGTGCACATTAGCGATGAGTACATATATGGGCATGTATACACTCCTAGTCTGGCCCCTCGCCGGTAGATTGGGCCTCTGGATCATTAGAGCACGCAATCCCTCCCACTGCCCACCACCACCACGGCTTGCATTTTTACTTGGATGATTTATCTCTAGGGTGGATATAAATTGACATAGATTGACGTCGAAGGAACGATTACAATATTTTTAACTAAAAAAATTGCGGGTAAAGGTAGCCCACTGGTGTTCCATTTTACTCCGCCCCATAAAAACGTACTATGACAAAAGCTTTGTCGTTTTTGTCCTTCAGTACATCAATTTTCACAGGGAAGCATGTTTATCGCTATATCGCAATTAAGCATGATCATCGATAAAACCAACCACTTAGGCTATGCAGATTTTATGAATATACTGAGACAAGTCACAAGTGACACATCATCAGTTTTCTCCAAACAAGCACACATGTCGTGAGCCCGTTGCTAACACTGGCAGCAGCGAGCCCACCTTTCTCCCTCCACGGATCGAGACAATGACTCAGTACAGCACAGGCATACCGTACTGCTACTGTAATTTTCAATCCACCAGTCACTTGCATGTCAGGTGCGCCAAATTGCTCGTTTTCTAATCCCCTTCTTCGCTTTCTTCTTTTTGTATTCTTGAACTGGGATATACTTTCTCGTAGCTTTCATTTTCTTTTCGTCAACTTTCTTCTCGAACCCACTCTTGCATGGTGAACTAGTCAAGACCACATACTTGCTCTTTCTGCCTCCCCTCTTTGCTGTCCCTCGACTCTGACACCCGTCGTGTGGGACTGACATGATCCGCTCCAGTGGGATTTCAAGAGTCGACATACTTAGGCCTGGAATATGGAGAGTTACAGTGTGCGGTGACTACAACTGCGCGCTGTTACGGTTGATCCGTGACTCCGGCTGGGGCTGCGCGCTACTCCGTCGGATCCGTGACTCCGGCTGGGGCTGCGCGCTACTCCGTCCGATCCGTGACTCCGTCGATCGCGACTCCGTCCGATCCGTGACTCCGGCTGGGGCTGCGCG
Source organism: Imbricaverruca yamaguchii (assembly GCA_034440575.1). Classification (NCBI taxonomy): domain Eukaryota; kingdom Metazoa; phylum Arthropoda; class Thecostraca; family Neoverrucidae; genus Imbricaverruca; species Imbricaverruca yamaguchii. Next base: position 600,510 of record JAOTOL010001430.1, read on the forward strand.
CTACTCCGTCCGATCCGTGACTCCGGCTGGGGCTGCGCGCTACTCCGTCGGATCCGTGACTCCGGCTGGGGCTGCGCGCTACTCCGTCGGATCCGTGACTCCGGCTGGGGCTGCGCGCTACTCCGTCCGATCCGTGACTCCGGCTGGAGCTGTGGGCTGCCCCGACTGATCCGTGACTCCGGCTGGGGCTGTGCGCTGCCCCGACTGATCCGTGACTTCTGCTAGCGCATAGTCTTCATCGCAAAACATGTACCGGTCGCACAGGCTTATGTTCGCTGGAAGGCACTGATCGCAGTCTTGGGAACTGCGGCAGATGTTTCCAGCTGCGTCCAACCACACGCATTCGACGCGTGCCCTGTCCTAGGCGGCGTATTCGGATTTATTCGTGCTCGTGAGAAGATGAAACAGACAGGATGTACTGTCCGCCAGCAGATATGTATATCACCGTTGTCGACTGCACACCAAGGTCAACTGAAGTAGAAGGATTAATGTATATCACCGTTGTCGACTGCACACCTAGGTCAACTGAAGTCAGACAGGATGTACTGTCCGCCAGCAGATATGTATATCACCGTTGTCGACTGCACACCTAGGTCAACTGAAGTCAGACAGGATGTACTGTCCGCCAGCAGATATGTATATCACCGTTGTCGACTGCAGGCATCAGGTCTACTTAAGTCAGATACAGGATGTACTGTCCGCCAGCAGATATGCTATTTGTCTGATGACTGTGGTCATGTACTCACCGTGTCGACTGCCACCACAGGTCAACTGAAGTCAGGGTATATCTGGCTTCCCTTTATCGCATCTTTCCATCTTTTTGATGGTAAAGAAATTTGTGCGGTGTACCAAGAAATTTGCGCTGTCCAGGATACGTTCTAGAAGGTCGAAAACTGCCGTACGTTCACCCGATTTGATGGTCTGGCACGGGCTGCTGAAATCGCCTCGGAAACCCACACGGCCAGATCGGGATCCTGTTGCTGAAAGCCCGCTAGCCGGTCCCTTGCCGCCAGCCTTGTTTCTTTGAAAAAAAAAACTATATTTCATGTCTCTCAGCCATACGAAAAGCCAAATACCGCACATATATCGTCGTCATTCCGTCATTCCAAAGAATCGCTGGTCCATGGATATTAGCTTTCAGCTCGTTCTTTTGTTCAGCATTGAAGACAGGCCTGTCTCGGCCATGTGTATTCGACACACATACAATCCTACCAGATGATTGCTTCTTAAGCCACGTTACGAAGATGTATTTTATGACGCAGAATAGCTCGGAGGCTTAAGACGGTGCATGTCTTTATTTGCAACCGCGTGTATAGCGGCATTCATTCTTTTCGAATCTTATGGCCCCAGTTTGAGTTGCGTTCATACCTGTGGAGCATGGTGACTTGTGGCAGGGCCTACAGCATGACCTGAAAACAAGGCTGGAGATATCTCACTAACCAGGCACGTCCGGGTCCGAAACTTTTCAGATTGAATAGGGAAAACTGCAAATTAACATTAGTGGGGAACCAGACCAGGGAGTTCAGACCCTCCCTCCACCCTGCCCAACGGAATCTCCAGGCATGCATTAAAACGTGGAAAAATACTAGGACAAAGTGGACCACCACGAGGAAAAGTGGACCACTTGTGGTTCGCTTTTTGTCACCAAATCACAATATCGACATTACACGGATACTTTAGGCACTGTGGCAAAAATGGTGGTTGTTGATTCATGACACATTAACATTCGCACGCCCGGTGGTCCGCGCCAACTTCGCATGTCCGGGGGGGGGGCAGATGTCTGCCCCTCTAAGATCTCTGGAACTATGCTAGCTAGCGACAAACGGAAGAACGGCGTTGGATAGCTGGTGCCGGGCTCTATCGAAAGTGTTTCTGTCATTTTTTCGCTCAGGTCAATATTCAGGTCACTGGGCCATCTTAGGTCAAATTTGACCAGATCAGGTGGGACTCGGATATTGACACATATCTCAGGACGTGTAACAGATAGAAACAAATGGCGAACGCTATTCGACAGTCCTTGAAATGCGCTACCGACAATAGGCGGTGTAATTTAAGGTCAGGTCAACCGAAACTTAGGTCAAGGTCATGGATTCATGACCTCAGGTCAAGGCCTAGGGAGGCCATGTAAGGTATCAATCAACACGTCTTGACGATACAAGCACAATGACGGTAATTTCAGCCTTCTAGCTCAATGCAGTGCGACGTAATGCGCAGAAATGTGTAGTGATCTCAGGTGACCTCAGAGACCTTGGTGAGGTCACTGAGCAAAAATGTCAGCGGTAACATTGAGCATAGCTTCCATCTACATGCCACAACCGTTGTGAGATCATTCCGAGCGCAAATGTGTAACTAGGAAACATTTGTATATTTTACCATAGCCTTATAATGGGGATGCCATGGCAGCGACCTGACCTAAGGTCAATACTACGAAAAAAACACCGATGTACATTGCCCAATTATTGTGGAAGTTATGCCACCTAGAACTCAGAGTGTAGTTAGGTCACTTCGTCTGACCTGGTGACCTGACCTGAGATGAACCAGGATTAAAAATGTATGAGGATATGCAGAAAAGACCAATGAACAGCTGTGCGAGGTTTGGCCTTGCTAACCCTATTAGTTTGGCGGCAAATGAGGAAAAAACCGGAGGGGGCAGATATCTGCCCCCCAGGACGTGCGCGGGTTAATAGCCATACAAACACATGCCCTTAGCATTTGTTGATATTGATCAGAACGATATTCAGATGTCGAATTATATTAAACACACACACACTGAATACCATCAGTATAACGCAGAACTAGGTTAATATACGTATAAATCAGGTCAGTCCCGACATCCTCCCCAGCTTTATACTTGAACACTTTGATACGAACAGAGCACGTATGCGCCTGACGCATGGACCACCAGTGGCCACGTCACGTCACTCAATGCTGATTGCACTGCTCACGATTGATCAAACAGGTCGCCTCCGTCGACCATCCCCACACGTCGATCGGTAGATCACTCCGTCACATAGTGCCTCAAGTAAGCCGGTGGTCTCCGTTGTCGCCGAGGCTTCGTGGGCGTGGACACGGGTGGAGGCTCCCGGTGCGGACACAGTCGAGGTGACGGAACGTCGATGGCTGTGGGCGGCCTGTCGTGCTGCGGCGTGGCGGCCGCATCTCGGTATGTCAGTGCCGTCCTGGGCGTCACGCCTGTGGTTGACGCGCACCGTGGCGCGGCAGCAGGCGTCGTGAGTGCCACGTTCTGCTCGTGGTGGGGCGCGGGCGGACCGTCGGCACCGGGGTTGGGGTCCGTCCTCTGGGCAGCCTGCGGCAGCTGTGAGAGAGGCTGATAGCGGTAGGCGCGGGCCAGACTTTGGATGGGTCTTAGGTACCGCATGTTGCTTTACCGCATTAGGTACCGTCTGGTTTTGCAGCAGCACGATTTCGTCTGGCTTCAGCGGTGCTAGCGCACGCGCGTGGTGTCCGAGGTTGTCCGTTTGTTTGGCGAACCTCAGTTTGAACGCCTCTTCTTGGCGCACCCACGTCTCGCGCCACACGGGATGGACCGCGGTGCAGGTGAACACCTTCGTCTTCGGTGCGATGGGCAGAAGGCCACGTTGGTTCCTGACGAAGATGATTTTTGCCGGTAACATGTCGGTACCGGAATCTGGAGTGTTGCAAAACTGCAACAAGCCTGCCGCCACAGCCTCCGTGTCGACTCCTCCCTGTGCACACCCAAGGAAGCCCACCCAGCAAGCTCCAACTCCTCCCTGATCAGCGAAAGAGCAAACGACGTGACATGACGCTCGTAGTCTCCAAATTCGCCGTGACAAGATGTTGTCGAGCGCTTGCTGATTGCCGAGTGCATTTCAGCATTCCTGTCGGCACGGATAGTGCTTAGCACAACAAGATACCCAGACACAATCTTTGGCAGGGTGTCCTGGGCCTTGCACACAGACATTAGCTTGCCATGGAGCGACTCAAGATGGTTGTTGGTGAAGACACCAGACATGTCCCCCCTAGAGCCCTCGCACCCACTGATCCCTGAATTCATCCCAGTTGTCCCTAAGGTAACATTCTGTGGAAGCATGTCTAATATCTTGACGAACACGTTGATACTCTGCCTCTGATCTGGCATATACAAGCTGCTGTAGAGTCCGTAGAATTCGATCCCTCTCGGTCTTGGTCATTCCAGCGAGACTGAGCTCTCGCCGAAATGCCTGCAGCACATGGAATGTGCACAGGAACAGGTTGCAGTCTGGGAACACTTCCGCAATCGCTGATCTTTCTGCGCGGCCTTTGTCAGTGAGCCACACCTGAAAATGGGATGACAGTTTTAACTACATTCCCGTACTAAAAATTGTACATAGTACATAAACCAGAACCAATAAGTGGAATTTATTCAAAATGCTGGGATGCAGTGGGAGCTTGTATAATGATTCCTTCTGCACACTCTATGAGTGCAATGCTACATTGTTTCTCTCTATCCCCCTCTCAACATTTTGTGATGTAGCTGCACTGCCAACATAGAGATTGACAGGGAGATACCAACATTTACCAATTACCAAGAGATAATGGGGACAGATAAAAAGATAGTCGCAATAGAGGGTTTTATCCAAACAGACCTGGATGCTTGCAGCACATCCAATTTTCTTAGTTGTGGTTTTCCTAACCCTATTGTCCCCTGCCTTATTTGTGTAGCTCCATCCACCTTGGGTACAAGAGAATGTGATAGACCTGTACTACATATTTATCAGTAGTGTCTCTGTGTCATCACTGCTTGCTACCAATTTTTACAGGAAATTGCCAGGACTAGTTTTCAGAAACTTGCTCAAAGTTGCTGAGCTAGACTTGAAGAATGTCACATTGGTACAGTTTTTTAGCCCATGAATCTGAGCACTAACTTCATCAAATGACCCAAAACAGTCACCTTCACTCAGTGAGTGCATCCTCCTTGGTGCCTTGAATCCTCCATTTTCTGAACACATTGCAGAAGTCTCATCAATATGGTTTCTTTTTGTTCTATACTTATATTTCAAGAATTTAGTAGATGGTTGAAATGCAGATAGCATTCCAAAATCACCACATAGGCACATTAGCATCAGGGTAAGGCAAATAATGCAATGGTACGATGCCATGTCATTGATGTTGGAGAAGGAATGGTACATTAGATATTACAAACCTAGAATAGCTCGCACAATTACATACATGATGTCACAGGGACAAGTGGTTTTGCAGGGACAAGTGGTTGCATCTTCTTACTCACATCAAAAAGCATCATATCAAAACATTTGTAAAAAATCAGCATTCATCTTCATTCCAATATTTACCCTAAAAACGAGATTATGTTAGGCCGATGACAAGCTACCAGAGGTAGCTTTTCATCGACCACTCTTGACTTGACAAGCCACCTCTATGGTAGCTTGTCTGCAGCCTTATCAGACCAACTGCCAACTGACCATCCCAGCTGGGGGATAAATGCAAGCAAGGAAAGCAACTCAAACTGTGTTGCCAGGACAGGGGAGACCAGAGCAGGTCAGCACTTTTTAACAGGCTCATGTGGTCTGTGGCTTCTCAGTGTGTATCCCAATGGCATCAGACTGATCAGCACAGCATTCCGACTACAGCTTATGAAGCCTTCATGCTTCAAGAAGGAAACAATGAATTTTACAGTCATGGAACTCCTTAAAGAAACACATATTGGCAGCCCTTGGAACAATTTGAGGAAATGGGCTTGTGGATCACAGGGATAGATTCATGAAGGTGGGGTGGATCCACAGGGGGTGGATCTCAGGGGTAGATCGAGAGGGCAGGTTCCAGAGGATGACCGATGGGGGTAGATCTCAGGTGGCAGATCCAGGGGCATAAAACATCGCAGGGATGTATCTGAAGGGGTAGATCGCAGGGGCGCACCCGAGGGGATGGATCACAGTGGTGGGTCCCACGGGATAGATTCTAGGGGTGGATCCAAGTAGGCAGACCGCAGAGGTGGATGTCCAATAAGAATTTACTTTCCACAATTCACAATATAGGAATATGCTTTCCACTATCCGAAATAACCTACCCAAATTCGCGCCAGCTCCACGACCTTGACAATGGCTCCTGTCAAGGCGGCAAATGCGCGCCAAAACCAGTGACGTCACATTTATACCGTGATTTACACAGATAGTACGTATGGTGTATATCCACTCAGAACTGTCGTGATATACACAGGAGACCATTATCTGTGTAAATCGACTCATGAGTGGATATACACGGTTCCATACTAGTATCATCAAATGTCGCATCTGTGTCACAATTGTCTGCGTCGTCTTACAAAATGAATGACGTCATCCAATTATCTCAGTAGCATTTATCGGACACGTTGATCGTGACAAACGATTGCCACGCGCCAGTCCATGAGCCGGTAATCTGGTGGAGGTCTGGCGCGCTGGGGTGAGGCGTTTGAGTCTGGGATGCGTCGGGAGCTTGGATCTCGTGTGATGTGATCGCAGTAGGGTGGCAAGGAAAATATTCAGTTAGCAGGCAAAATAACACCAAAAAGGGGCTTGGATTTGGGTATAGCATGCAATATTTTGTTCAAAGGAGATAAACAAATGTAACCTGACCTAACCCTTCCATGGAAGAAATCAAATTCGATGAAAAAATCGAAATTTCCAAACCATTTCTCTTCAATTTTCAACAAAAAACATCCAAAGCTAACCTAGCCAAATCTTTAAAAAAAAACGACAAGAAAGAAGATAATTTTAAAATGTTGGCTTTATGAAACTTAAGATACACCTGATATAACGTAACCAAGCCATACATCTTTGCTTGATGGAGGCAGCAATGTGTGTAAAGCCTGTCTAGTAGATTCTTTGAATTTTAATAACATGCTTCCCTGGTAGGTAGGTAGATGGTGGTGGCTGTTGGTTTTATAATATGTTGGCTGTTGAGTCATGTAGCATAGCCAATCTCACACTGATTGGTCAAGGGTGTAGAGTAGCAACAGGGGAGACTTGAACCCACAATCTTTTGATAGTGAGATGAGCAAGTTACCCCCAGACAACTCATTCCATGGTTGGTAGGTATGTACCAAGGTAGTTTGGTAGGTAGGTACTTACATAGGTAGGTACCTGCCTATTACCCTCCTTTGGTATTGGTGGTGTTTTGTCCTGCCAATGCAATGCTAATATTTGTCATGATTTAGCATTTAGTATGTGCTGTGACATGGAAGAAATGCAGTTGAATATTATGTTAGTAACACCAATAATTCCAATACAGAAGTGGGAAGTCATCAGGAAGCTTTACTGTGGGCACTGCATGACCAACACAGCTGATGTGCCCCTAAAACCCAATAACCAACCAAAGCTTTACTGTGCATATGTCAGGCCACATTTGGAGTATTGCATCCAAGCTTGGTCTCCTAGCTATGAAAAAAGATTGTTGGCTTTTAGAGAGAGTACAAAAGAGGGCTACAAGAATGGTTCAATGGTATAAGCAACCTGGCATATGAGGAAAGATTGAAGAACTTGAATGTTTTGACTTATATACAGAAGGCTGAGGGGGGACGAGTGGTCTAGGGGTAACTTGTTTGTCTCACGATCAAAAGATTGTGAGTTTGATCAAAAGATCAATAGATCTCACCTGCCACTACAAGAGTAGTGGCAGGTGAGAAAAGTCTCACCTGCCACTACTCTTCACCCACAACCAATCAGTGTGAGAGATTGGTGATGCTACATGACTCAATGGCCAATGTGTCAAAGCCAATACCCAACCAACCAAGGCTGAGAGGAGATCTCATTGAGGTCTCTAAATTTGTCCATGGTCTGGAGAAGGGATATCTTGGGGAAATGTTTGAATTTAACATAAATTATGCAGTTAGAGGTCATTAATTCAAAATTAAAGTTAACCACAGCAGAACAAGGTTAAGACAGTCTTTCTTCACCAACTGGGTAGTAGAACAATGGAACCAGCTGCCAGAAACCATTGTCAGTAGCAGCACATTTAATATCTTTAAAAACAGCATAGACAATCGTAAGAATAGAGGGCTTGCTTTTCAGTATTACAGGGAGGGCTGATTGACAGATTTGGTGGGCAACTGGTTGAGTGTACAGAGTGCAACTAAGAAGGGCCCTTGTGGCTCATAGTTGCACTAATTTGTTATGTCTTCATGTCTTTATGAACAAATTTAATGTAAGAGCAAATGTATGCAGGCATAAAAGTAGGTATGTGCAAATGTACATATGTGCAAGGGTACTTAAGCACTAATGTACATAAGTGTAATAGTGTGCAAGAGGAAATGTACATATGAGGTGATGTATGTGAAATTATGCATATGTACCTTTGTGCTTGCTCACCTTTGTGCATACATACTTTTGCCCTTACATCTCCTTTTTGCTTTGATACATTTGCACTGATGTACATTTGTGCCTAGATACCTCTGCATATGTACATCTGTGTTTACATACATTTGTGTTTGCATACATTTGCACTTCCATGCATTTGTGCATATATGCTTTTGTGTCTACATTTTGGCATACATATTTTGCACATACATACTTTTGTGCTTACATAATTTTGTACTTACTTACTTTTGCACTTATTTACTTTTGTGCTTACATACATTTGTGCATACATACTTTTGCACATTTGCACATACACATTTTGTACATTTGCACATACACACTTGGGTTTACATACATACATTCATATGCACTTACACATACATACATTTCAGCATATGTACATTTCCACATGCACACACTTACTATATGGACATTTGTGCTTCCATATATTTGCCATACATGCATCTGCACTTATGTACAATTGCCATGCATACAGCTGGGCTTACACACATTTGTGTATGTACATTTGCCATATGTACATTTGCTTTGTATATATTTGTCTGGTTATCCTGGAAGATTGGTAGGTGCTGTCGGAAATCTTATGTTATATGCTGGCAGAATTACATATTAACATAGTTTTCTGATATTCTCCACAGGGTGTTGCTGCATCCATTGAGCACATCTATCATATCAATGTACCAATAGTAGCAGGTGGTAATCATCAGTGATGTCTCTGAATACCAAGTACCTGAGGCATGAACATATCACTGGGTTTGAGAACTACAAGGTAATGCAAGTTTCATGTATCTTTCACATCATTGTGTATTTATGTCATTAATTGTGTATTGTTTTTTTGTGTGATGTGGTGTGGTGGTGTGGGGGGGGGAGTATAGAGAGCCCCTAGTACATACTTAGCCATTCTCTTCATACAACACAATTATGCTATGCTACCCTAGTTATAACATGAGATCTCTCAAACCATAATACTGGTGTGTACATTAACCTGCGCACGTCCGGGGGAGGTATCTGTCCCCTCCGGTTTTTCCTCATTTGCCGCCAAACTAATAGGGTTAGCAAGGCCAAACCTCGCATAGCTCTTCATTGGTCTTTTCCGCATATCCTCATACATTTTTAATACTGGGTCATCTCAGGTCAGGTCACCAGGTCAGGCGAAGTGACCCAACTACACTCGGAGTTCTAGGTGGCATAACTTCCACAATAATTGGGCGATTGATTTCAAACTTATAGCATGTCATGATCTCATCAGGTATCATGATATGTATATCAGGTTTTTTTTCTGTAGCATTGACCTTAGGTCAGGTCGCTGCCATGGCTTCCCCATTATAGGGCTATGGTAAAATATACAAATGTTTCATAGTTACATATTTGTGCTCGCAATGATCTCACAACGGTTGTGGCATGTAGATGGAAGCTATGCTCAATCTTACCGCTGACATTTCTGCTCAGTGACCTCACCAAGGTCTCTGACATCACCTGAGATCACTACACATTTATGCACGTTACATCGCACTGCATTGAGCTAGAAGGCTGAAATTACCGTCATTGTGCTTGTATCGTCAAGACGTGTCGATTGATACCTTACATGACCTCCCTAGGCCTTCACCTGAGGTCATGACTTCATGACCTTGACCTGAGTTTCGGTTGACCGTACCTTAAATTACACCGCCTATTGTCGGTAGCGCATTTCAAAGACTGTCGAATAGCGTTTGCCATTTGTTTCTATCTGTTACAGGTCCTGAGATATGTGTCAATATCTGAGTCCCACCTGATCTGGTCGAATTTGACCTATGATGGCCCAGTGACTTGAATGTTGACCGAACGAAAAAATGGCCAAAACACTTTCGATAGAGCCCGTCACCAGCTATCCAACGCCGTTTTCCGTTTGTCGCTAGCTAGCATTGTTCCAGAGATCTTAGGGGGGCAGACATCTGCCCCCCCGGACATGCGAAGTTGGCGCGGACCGCCGGACGTGCGAGTGTTAAGGAGTGTTGTATCGGTAGTTACCACAGTGAAGCAGTTCATTTTGCTGGGTTGGTCCTATCAACCAACTTGGTCCAATTAGGGTGACCAATGGAATCAGCCTAACATAATACCTGAATAACAGTTTACATATCAGTATTGGTCAATCTTCTCATTGCTTGATCCAGATGGCTTCTGGAATGCTTTGATACTCACTGAACTGTGTTCTGTTTCCAGTATAGCTCGATTGATACCAGCCCTCTCAGCAACTATGTGATGCATCCTTTCTGGAATGCCGTAGTTAAGGTAAGCAGTTCACCGTGGCACAATTTAATCCTAGAGAAATGTCGAGCCAGTTTCCCAATCGTCTCATCTTCTGTTGTGTTTATGGTGTGGGTGCCAACATGTATGCTAGGTATGCGCATCTTGCCCAAAATGTAAGAGGGTGCATCTTCATCAGGTTTGTTACATTAGTTAGCAAGTTGGAGTATGTTCACACCAACATTTTACAATTCTCAATGTTTCCATTGATGGCTCGCGGCGAAGCATAAGCACTTCAGTTTTTATAGTTCGTGCTATTTTGTTGTCTTGAGAACTAATGAAGGTGACTATGACAATCTAACCCTCATGCTAATTGTCTCGACAAGAAAAGTCATTTACAATCAAATCCGAGTGAGGTTGGTCCCATCTTCTGAAGGTTATGTTCGTATGTATGTACCATGTGATGCATCCCCTTTGGTATGCTGTAGTAAAGGTAAGCTGTTCACAGTGACATAATGTAACCCAGAAACAAATGTCAAGTCAGTTGTGCATGGACTATGTATGCTGGCCCCTCTCAGCCTATTGATATTAATGTGGCATAAGGCCGTTTAGTGTGGTCGCTACATGACCGACGCAGTCGATGCGCCCATAAACTTCAATAACAACAAGGCCCTTTAGTGCAGTTCACAAATAAATGTGCATGAAAGGCTAATCATACATAGGCAGGTTGCCTAGTGATAATCATGCAAGGTGGTAAGGGAAGTGTAATATGAAAATGATAGTCAAGTCCAGATTTGCTAAAGTCCGACAAATTGAGCAGGGTTTACGGTCATCATTGTCATTTGATGCATTGCATATTTGTTTATTTGTTTATTGTCCACAATCTCCAACAGCATATTGTGCCCTCTACATAAGTCAGTAGCTAAAAACGTGAACAGAACAGGTGAATAGTTTTCAGTTCAAACGGGTAAACGGATGTCAGAACTCGTCGACGCCCGATGGCTCCGCGACTCAGATGTGAGCGTGTGACCCAGCACAATATCTCACCGCCTGCGTCTTGAATGCATTCAGCGGGTTTGTAAAGATGTCCGCACTTGGTGTCATCGCTAAAAATGTGTTCGTTACTCTTAATAATCTCTTAAACAAGCCACACCTAATGGTTTCTACACGTACATACAGTACATGGAATAAAACAGGTTTCCTATTTTTCCTGATTGGGTCATATAATCCAAAGTTTTGCGATAACACTGATAAGTCCGTCCTGCCACATAAAACATTTCGTAAGAACATGTCAGGAGTCAATGCGCCCCTAAGCCCAAATAACCAACCAATTGCAAATGTCAGTCAATTTACTTGAGCCCAGTGACCTTGGTGAGTGTGCTCTGGCATTTCGGGCACAATTTGTATTTCCTAATGTTTTGCTACTATGCGCAATTATTCGTCTTTTCTTCATTGCTGGTGCATTTCGTAGTTGGAGGGGGCACATCACTTCGAATTCTTCATAGGATGGTTAGTCATGCATATGCACAGGAACAAGCTAAGCTATGCTTATGGACGTGACAAAATGTGCAGAGCAGTAAGAAGTGTGTTGGTTGGTTACTTAGGGATTAGAGCACGCCAACTATGATGATCATATAGCGTTCATGGCCAGTATTAAGTTATTTCAACAAATGTGGCATTCACTGCAAATATGCTTCAGGTACATTACACGTACGAAGCCTAACTGATATGGCAAATACAGTCAAAAGGCTTTCATTCATATCCACTTAACCCTCCATGTCTTTCCAGTCATATCTTCATACCCCGTCCCTGGGGGGTTGGGGGGGGGGGGTCGATAGGGCCCCTTCTAACATCCATGCAGTGTCGCACGAAAACGAAAGAGATGTCATCGGAAAGCGCTCGACGAGTAGGGCCAGGCGCCACACACAATTTTTATACACCAAAAGTGACGTCACTAGGAGGCATACGTTTTCACGACTTACATTATTTTTGGCTCTGGGGAGATTTGAAGAAATAAATTTGGAATAAAAAAGGAAAGCGAAATCGACCAGGGCCATAACATTTTGGCCACACAAAAATCAAAGATTGCTTTTTTTATTTCAACATTTTGTGTTCAAGGTTTCTTTAATTTGCCTTTTCTTATGCGTAGAGCGGACCGAAAAAAAGTTATTCGAAGTCGACTTGCTCCAATAAAAATGCTTACTTGAGCCAGAATCTTCGATTTTAACCCAAGGGTTTACATGCACATGCTGTACTTAGGTTTAAAGATAGTTTATTGGCTCTCAACCAATCTGATCAGTTCAAGTGAGGCACCAATGATACTTTGGAAGACATTGAGCCTTGATGGGCACCCACGACGGTCAGTTCAAATTCGAAAGAACCCCGCCACATTTTGCCCGTTTCTCGCGGCTCAGTGAATATCTAGGATTAGCGCTTGCAGCGGGATTGTTTTTGTTGTTGAAAAGGTAGCCGAGGTCGAAAGTGCATTCTTTTGTTCGTTAGGGATCTTTGTGTTGCAGATTCTCCTGAAGGGTATTCAGTGTGGTGCACCACATGTTATTGGTTGGAAACTCCACGGACGGTGTGTATAACCTCGACCATGCTGTGGAAGACATTGAGCCATGCTCGACCCAGCTCATGGGAGCATGGTTCAGATGGGAGCATGGTTGGTTGGCTCAGACATTGAGCCATGCTCCCATAGTTGCTGTGGAACCATGCTCGACCAGAACAATAGGAGCATGTCCGTCGCCAAACTGCTGGCTGTCGACCTTGATCCGCTCGCAGTGTATGTGAGGCGGCGGCGGTGTTTATGTCTACTGGTGACAGGGTGTGGCGCCCGGGCAAGTCCTGTACGACCGGCTTCCACCCAAGTGGCAATTCTTGGCGCTGTGGTATGTTGTGGCAAGTGGGTGGTAGTTGGTCGGCGTGTATGTGCACTTGTGTCAACGGGACGTGTCTGTTGCGCCGCCGATACCGCTGACACCGCCCACCACGGTCCGGCCACAAGCCCTCCAGTCCAAGGATCGCAGAGCAAAACTCACTAATCTGGGATACAATCTGGCTTACCAGCCGGCCCGGTGCCGGTGCTGGGGGAGGGGCAGACGCTGCCGAGGCAACGTCGGTTGGTCTTCCCGCCCAGACGGTGCCCGGTCCGGCCGACTGACCTCTGACCGGCCTCGCTGGTGGTGCCGCACACTCGCAGGCCCTGTATGGGCGCCAAATGACCGTGTAGTCAGCGCGCCCTTCAACCCAAATAATCAGTCAAGATAATCACTGGCTCTATTCTGGGTCAAGAGCGGAATTGAGCTGGGCGAAGCGTGATCATTTGGCGCCAGAACAGCCTCCTATTCTGGGATGCTTGTGAATAGTATCGGCAGTCAAGAATCCAGTCTTGTTTCTGGTTCATGTTTTTGGCTCCGGGAGTTCATTTTGGGGGATATTTGAGAAAAAAACGAACTATTTGGAATCAGAAAAGAATAGCGAAAGCGACCAGGACCATAACATGTTTTGGCCACCCAAAAATCACAATTTTATTTTTTTATTTTCAAAATTTTGAGTTTAATTTTTTTTTAATTAAAATTTTCATTTTCTAATGGGTGGAGCGGACCGAAAAACGTACGAAGTGAACGTGCTCTAATAACAAATATTTAGCAAGAATATTCTATTTCAACTCTCAGGCAAATATGCAAAATTAATAAGTAATAAAAAACTGAAGAAAAAAATTCCTCTCCTGCGTTTTGTTGCATCCCTAAAGATAAATAAACGCTAAAATTTTCATTAAAATATCTATCCGTTAAAGCGTGACGACCGGCTAAACCTTTTTTTCGCAGTGACCTCATTTGACCTAGACTAACTCGTTGATCCTAGATGACCTGACTTCCAAAGTTTGACACAACATGCCAAATTGATGTTGCTAAAGGTATGTCAGATTTCGGCGCGCCGCCGCGCGCCGTTCTTTCACTATCTGCGAAAAAAAAAACCTTTGGGGGGGGGCGGTTGAAGGCCCCCCGATACGGCGCGGGTTAATAAACGTCTTATAAATACGGTGAAGGAGGCGTACCAAATGCCTTGCCATGCAACCCTTTCTTCCACAGCTATGCATCAAGGTAACCTTTTGTATTTAAGGAAACTAGTTATAACCAGGACAAAAGATAGATAATTATTCTTCGTGTGTTTTATGCCGTGACTAATTTGATTTAGTCCATCGTTGGGAAACATTATTTAGTCCTCCAGCAAGAGAAAAGGGAGGCTAATTTACAAAAGATCGTGATTTTCTGGTTGGCAGAAATCCAGTATTGGCTCCAGCACCGTTCCTCCAACCTTGAAACCAGTTCCACTGCAGTTGTAATGCGGGGTAAGCTCGTGAGCTGATCGTAGTAGTGCTTCTGTTTATCGCTAACAGAGTTGCTCCTTTGTGTACTTTGTACGGCTGCGCAATTGTGGCCAGCATCTGTGGTAAGGACGGCGTTGGCCCGCCACCCGTTTGGTAGTTATGTAGTGGTGGTGCTAATTTTCACGGGGCGGAAACCCGACACGAATAGATGCGACTAGTCAGATCAGCGCTCAAAGTATAGGTTAAACATGGCACTCCAAATTTTGTTGGTTGAATTTGTCAAGGTCAGGGGACACGTAAAGCAGCGTTTGTGCCGATGACGTTGAATGCACCACCTGACTGAGGAAGTCTAGGTCATGAGAACAATTCAGCCGGAAGTTTGACCTGTTCCCAGTATTTCGACACGGCCACCAGCAGTCGCATCACCGACCTTATCGAACCAGCTGTCAGCTGATTGTTTCAACTATGTGCCGAGCACGAGCGGGCTGAGTGGCTCGAACTGCGTCTCACCAGAATGGGGCATCATGGCGTTTGTGTCAGGCCGGTTGTGGCGTGTTTGGAGCCTGAGAGGGCGATGCGGCTATCCGGGTCTGCTGTCGGTAGATGTAGACCGCGCTTCAAGAGGTCCACCTCCTTATCGATCGCCCGGGCCATGCAACCAGTCGACGGCGGCAGATGCTCTCGCGTCACCGAGCTCCTGCCTCACGAATATGCAGTAGCGTTTGATGCAGCACTGTGTGGCAGATCGGCTCGAGCGCATCGCGATGTCCATCATCTCACGATACGGCAATTTTTCGTGGTGGTGTGGAGGTGCGGTGGAACACGCAAGGTGCGCCTTGGATACGTTGAACATTTACTACCTGACATGTTTGGAGCCAAATTATAACTCTTCTATATATGGTTTCGGCGCGCCTGTGCGGCCTCCAAAGGATTCCAAGTTGTGGGGTAAAATGCATAATTTTTCATTTCTCCACATGAAAACTTTTGCAAAGCTGACTTGACTCCCTTCTCAAAGTATGTAATATGGACACCGTATTTAGTACAGATCCAATTGTGATATTGGTGAAAGCATCCCACAAGCGATGGGATTACCGCGTCCACCCGCGAGCAGTGGGCGTGAGAGGTTCCCGACGGTATTTGGTCGAGCCGTCGAATGTGTCGTAGGGGACGAGTAGCCCAGGGGTAAATTGCTCGTCTCGCAATCGAAAGGTTGCGGGTTCGAGTCTCACCTGTCGATTCGCCCGCGATCAAATTGGCGTGGGCGATTGGCGACGGTACATGACTCAACGGTCAATGTGTCGTAAAACCAATAAACAACCAATCGAATGTGTCGTAAAATAGCCCAAGATTCGTTCGATATAGGGGGAAGTGAAGTACCGTCATGATGGAGTACACCGTGGTCTGCGCAGATTTGCACGAGCGTTTTTCGAGAATCATGGAGAGTGCGATTGCTGGAATATCTAGTTGGTTGGTTATTGGGGTTTAGGGGCTCATCGACTGTTGAGGTCATGCAGCGCTCATAACATCTTCAATCATATCAAGTTGAAAAACCGAAACCGATTAAAAATACCCAATGTGACACATTTTCAAATCCATTGTCATAACGTACGCATAACCATCCTGGTTCTAACACATACCTACCTCGTATTTATGGGGCGCATATACCACAAGAAACTTAACCTCTGCAGGGCAGCGGAATAGCTGTCCCGGTTGTATAAAGGGGATTCATCCAATACTTCCCGTAGCGAGACTATACTGCGCCCGAAGTGACGTCTTCGCTCATGGGCAGGTTTTGGGCACTCAACCACAATGTGCTGTATTGACAAGAGAGCATGGCACCTTTGACACAACGGCTTTCCGTTACTGCTCATAAGGTACCGGTGGGCGCCGTATGTATGACCTATTCGCAAGTGGTATAATACCACCTCTCTGTGTCTAATGTTATGTGATGATGATGGCCACTCACCGAGATGATGCTTACCTCTCCTTAGCTTATCAGTCATGCACTCCCAGCTGGCCTCCCACTTCTTTATAGCGGCACTCCTAATGTCTGGGAAAAAGTCCCTCGCAGGGAGAAGAAGACGTCGAGTGCATAAACCTTGAGCGGCACGCTTCGCTGCCGCATCCGCAGCCTCATTTCCGCCTATTCTCAGGTGGCTTGGTAGCCAACAGAATGCTACTTTTTTTGCCTATCGTGTTGAGCAACGTAAGTCTAGATAAAACGTCTTGCACTGTTGGCTTTGTGGGAAAACCTCTCTTAGCGCCAATAGGCTGCTGAGCGACTCGCTATATATCACATGCAGTGTATCATGTCCAATCTCAATAAAACACAGAGCTTTGTTGATTGCAACCAGCTCCAATGTGTACACCGATCCATTTGCCGGAAGAGAAGACGTTAGAGTTCCAGTGTCTGTCAAGAAGGCTCTGCCAACACCCTTGCTCGTCTTTGAACCATCCGTGTAAGTCGACGTGTAGTTCCGATATGAAGAAATCACTTTCAATGCTCTGAGCTTGAGTTCTGCAGAAACGCCATGACCTTTCCTCAGACATGTCAGCGATATATAAATATCTGGGGAGACCAGCCTCCAGGGAGGAGTTTCGAAAGAATTCACACGCATCAATCCACCCATTCGTACGCCACTGTTTTCGAAAAGGGCGCGGATCCTCACACAGAAAGGAAGAGATGTTTCCCGTCGTCTCTCCCTGAACAGAGCAAGGATGCGTCTGGAAAACACTGACCGATACGTGTGGTGTTCGTGGAATTTGCGCAGCTTGCATGCATAAGGCATACCGAGTAGTTCGCGACGCACAGCAAGGCTGGGCTTGTTGGCTTCTACTAAAAGACTCACCGCCAGTGACGTGCGAAATGCACCGGTAGCAATACGTAGCGAAGTGCGGTAGATGGTGTCCAACGTTCGACTCGCTGTTGCACACACACCGTCATATACAAAACGCGCATAGTCAAGTTTAGAATGGATCAAAGATCGATGCAAGAGCAGCAATATGCTTCTGTGGACACCATATGCTGAACGTGAAACCACCTTAAGCATATTCAGAGTTTTAAAACACATGTCACGAAACATTTTAAAATGGTCACGATATGTTAGGTGAGAGACAAGGAGAACACCAAGAAACCTAACCACCAGTCTCATAGGAATTTGTGACTTATACAGCCTGATTTCCATGTTTCGGCAGTCTTGACGTCGACAGAAATGCGTGGCCACCGTCCCCTGTTGAAAAGCGGAAACCACTCACGTTTGCCCATCGCTCCAGGCGGGATACATCAAGCTGTAACTGCCTTTGTAGGTCCGGTACTGAGGTGCTCGACGTGCAAATAACGAAGTCGTCGGAAAAAGCGAGCTGCAGATAGATGACGGCAACGCACTGCCGATGTCATCGATAAGAAGGGCAAGCAGATACACACTAAGCACGCCGCCCTGCGGTACCCTATTAACCTGCTGGTCAAAAACTCGGAAGGCTTGTTTCCGGGCACGGATGGCATACCGACACTCTGGAGTCCATCACGGAGCTGGGGCACGACGGGGAGTCCCAGAGATCATCGGAACACATGTGGTGGCTGCCTCGAGGACTGCCGCTGTAAAAGTAGCCACTGAAGGTGGGGTGTCATGGTCGGAAGTAAACATTTCCTCCACTTTCGCTTCAAATTCCCCCAGTCTGCTATTCGGAGGTTCCACCTCCGAGGCCTCATGCCAAGGACAGCACCAGTTCAGTAGTCCAACCACACAGGGAAGTGGTCGCTTTCTAGCGGATCGTTGTCGACAGACCAGATAAATTGTTTGGCTAGTTGCGGGGAACAGAGGCTCAAATCTAAAACCGATGTGGTCACATTCGTTGAAGTAAATTGCGTGGGCAAGCCTGTATTTCAGAGAGATTACGACTCGGTGTGGATAAAACGTTCCAGTAGTCTTCCGCAAATATTAGTCGCGTTACAGCCCCATGCTGTGTGATGACAGTTCAAATCCCCTATGAGTAAGACCGGGGGAGGAAGCTCTAACATGAAAAGCCTTAGCTCTACAGAGTGGGCGCTGCATGACCTCTGCAGTCGATGCGCCCCTAAACCCCAATAACTAACTAACTAGCTCTACAGAGGAGAGAGAAAGGCCCGGTGGCAAGTACAATGAGCAGAAGGTTACTGGGCGATCTCTAAAGATCACGCGGGCAGCAACTGCCTGGAGCGATGTGCAAGGTGTGACCTGATGTGCACCGCCAAGGTGTGACTCTATGGTGCACCGCCAGCATGGTTCTACCATGTGCCACTGTGACAGCCGGTATGTCCATGCGGAAGACTGAAGAGCCATTCAGCGAGCAGTATGCGTTAGATGACAGTTTGGATTCATGTAGGCAGGCAACGGCGGGATTTCGTTCTAATGAAGCGGCCCGAAGATCGGTTTATTGTTTGTTTATTGGTTGGTTCACGACACACTTTATGCACATTCACGGCTAATGGTGCCGCCCACACTGTTTCGCCGGTGGTCCTCGCGATTGGGAAATGTCCTGAGTGGCGCCAGAGTCGAGCCCGGGACCTTTGGTACCCATAGCCCGACACCTTAACCACTCGGCCATCCCCGCCCCCCGAAGACCGTTTCGGTGGGTGACTAGGGCTGTCTAGATTAGTATGTGTGTGTGCGTCTGTGGATGAAATCAAATTCAGTGACTGCCCTCTCTGGAGTCTACATTCTGGCTCGGGAGACTGCGGCGGGTGCACGAAGTGACGATGTCTTCGGCCGTGACCGCAGTGTACTCCCCCCTCAGTGGGTGACGCAGACCAGGGCAGGCTCGAATACCTGGGCACTGATCGCCACTGCTGTCCATGTACTATTGAAGCCCAAAACAAATCTGTGGCGAATATGAAGTTTCGACGCGTGTTTTGACAGTTCGTAGTTGAGCGACACTCAAAACCGGACGCTGGTGTCATTCATCCGAACGTTTGCACGGTGGTTGTACAAACGTCTTGAAGTGCTCCGTTGCTTTCAAGGGCTGGAGCTTGGCCAACGTCTTTGGATTGTGGGGAGTGACCAAGCTCTCACTCTAAGCTTGATCTGATATAGTGTAGGCCCTGATAATTAATGGTATGAGTAGCAATGATTGAATACCCCTCCCGTACAAGTGATATCCAGGGAACCAAATCACTCCTTACTTTGCTTTTGCAAGTGGTAAACGTATATTATTATCGTTATATCCATTATAATTGTCCATCCATTATAATTATATAATACAATGCATCTAAAGATAGCTAAGATTTTTCATCGGAAGGTAGATTTCTTACTGTGCTAATCACATTTTGCACCATTCGGATAATAGCGTGACCATAGCGGATATTAGAGCTCATTTTCGGTGCTGGACGTCATGGTGCAACACACGACAATTGCTCACTGTGCGGTCTCGTGCCAAATCTCCACAATTTTCACAATTGTGTTCGCAAACATTACACCCTTAGGTACATCGCTCTGTGTTGTATTTGCGCCATGTCTTGGTCATTGAGACTGCACGGTTCGTTATTTGGGCTTTAGGGCGAATCGACTTCATTGATCATGTAGCGCCCACAAGTCACTCTGCAGCCAGGTGTGTAGTTTGGTGAGTGACGACTGCTGATGACTGCTGATGTGGCCACCTCAGTCTGGCCGCACGTCTGTATGGCCGGTGTCACGTCTGCAGGGTTGGTCGCAAGTCTGTGCGAGTGGTCTCGTATGCCCGGACTCATCATCTGCGTTGACTGGTCCCAGATCTGCCCGCGCCGCGTGGCGCCCAACCTGCTGACGCTCACCGGCTTCCTGCTGACGGTGGCCAACTTCCTGCTGCTCACCAGCTACGACTACCACTTCGTGGCCAGCAGCCTGGGCAACAAGCCGGCCGTGCCGGCCATCCCGCGCTGGGTCTGGCTACTCGCCGCCGTCAACCTCTTCATGGCGCACACACTCGGTATGTGCGGCTGTCGACCTCTTCATTGCGCGCACACTCGGTGTGTGGGACCGTCAGCCTCTTCATGGCGCACACACTCGGTATGTGGGGCTGTTGACCTCTTCATGGCGCACACACTCGGTATGTGGGGCCGTCAACCTCTTCATGGCGCACACACTCGGTATGTGGGGCTGTTGACCTCTTCATGGCGCACACACTCGGTATGTGGGGCTGTTGACCTCTTCATGGCGCACACACTCGGTATGCGGGGCTGTTGACCTCTTCATGGCGCACACACTCGGTATGTGGGGCTGTTGACCTCTTCATGGCGCACACACTCGGTATGTGGGGCTGTTGACCTCTTCATGGCGCACACACTCGGTATGTGGGGCTGTTGACCTCTTCATGGCGCACACACTCGGTATGTGGGGCTGTTGACCTCTTCATGGCGCACACACTCGGTATGCGGGGCTGTTGACCTCTTCATGGCGCACACACTCGGTATGTGGGGCTGTTGACCTCTTCATGGCGCACACACTCGGTATGTGGGGCTGTTGACCTCTTCATGGCGCACACACTCGGTATGTGGGGCTGTTGACCTCTTCATGGCGCACACACTCGGTATGTGGGGCTGTTGACCTCTTCATGGCGCACACACTCGGTATGTGGGGCTGTTGACCTCTTCATGGCGCGCACACTCGGTATGCGGGGCTGTTGACCTCTTCATGGCGCACACACTCGGTATGTGGGGGCTGTTGATTTCATGGCGCACACACTCGGTATGTGGGGCTGTTGACCTATATGTGACCTCTTCATGGCGCACACACTCGGTATGTGGGGCTGTTGACCCTCTTATCATGGCGCACACACTCGGTATGTGGGGCTGTTGACCTCTTCATGGCGCACACACTCGGTATGTGGGGCTGTTGACCTTTTGCCTCTTCATGGCGCACACACTCGGTATGTGGGGCTGTTGACTTTTATGGCGACCTCTTCATGGCGCACACACTCGGTATGTGGGGCTGTTGACCTCTTCATGGCGCACACACTCGGTATGTGGGGCTGTTGACCTCTTCATGGCGCACACACTCGGTATGTGGGGCTGTTGACCTCTTCATGGCGCACACACTCGGTATGTGGGGCTGTTGACCTCTTCATGGCGCACACACTCGGTATGTGGGGCTGTTGACCTCTTCATGGCGCACACACTCGGTATGTGGGTGTTATTCATGGCGCACACACTCGGTATGTGGGGCTGTTGACCTCTTCATGGCGCACACACTCGGTATGTGGGGCTGTTGACCTCTTCATGGCGCGCACACTCGGTATGTGGGGCTGTTGACCTCTTCATGGCGCACACACTCGGTATGCGGGGCTGTTGACCTCTTCATGGTGCGCACACTCGGTATGTGGGGCTGTTGACCTCCTCATGGCGCATACACTCGGTATGTGGGGCTGTCGACCTCTTCATGGCGCACACACCCAGTATTTGGAGCTGTCGTCCTCGAACCCTCAGGCTGGAAAGTCTCCTGAAATAACTGTAGATATGTGTCGATGTCTATGGATGATTTATTTGCATCTGGAATAAGAAATGTAATCCTAATTCAACATAATTATCAGTTCGGGAGAATGATCGAGCTAGGGTATTATATGGTTGGCTCCAGGAGCGCTTCGGAAATGGCACATCAGGCTTGCCACTTCGCCACGAAAGGCACCGAACTGCTCAAACCTAGACAATTGTGACGTTTCAGCCAGTGTTTGTCAGTGTAACCAGTCAGTTTCAGTCAATAGGTTCAAGTCATGGCATCAACCGCGTAAAGCCACAAAGTTACGAAAACTCCCCAGTCCTAATCTGGAGTGTAGTAATCTTTAGTGTTGAAAACTTGAAAATCCACCATTTCCGATCCTGTCTAAGGGCATAGCTCCTGATTGACGAAGGGAGAAAATTGGTGGTCAAGTCGGCTTTCACCACCTATATCTGGCGTTCCCCGTTGCTGCGACCTATTCGCCCCGCATTGGTTCTATTAGGTATCTTAGACCTGTGTGTGGCGTAACTCTTTGCCGGTGCCCCTCCGTAAACTTATAGCAATCCATCAATCCTGCCACTTCTTAATTTGCTGAGCGGACTGTAAGTTATATTCCAAAAGCCAAAACTCCGAAACCCAAAGCCATCATTTAGCATTTAGCAATATGTTATTTATCAGTAGCCTATTTAGTGAACATACTTGGCAGCTCGTTTCCAGAGCTGTCAGCTACAGTTCGCGTGGAGCGTGGTTCGCAGGGACCATGCTTAATCAGCTGGCTGCCATGGAAGCCTGTATATTGATATTGCGATGTCGGTGGATTTTCCATTACCAACCAGATGAGTCACAGTATGCCGGTGGTGAAGTTCAGAGGCTGGGACAGGAAAAATTCAAAACGAATTAAAACTGGACAGGACTCTAGCGCCACTCGGGACATTTCCCAATCCCGCGGCCCACCGGCGAAACAGTGTGGGCGGCGCCATTAGCCGTGAATGTGCATAAAGTGTGTCGTGAACCAACCAATAAACAATAAAACTGGACAGGTCGTTGGAAACATTGAACATCGATAGATTGCATGCGTAGTGAAGCCACGGGAGTTTTAGTTGACTTAGGCCCTCTCGCACTGCACTGTTGCCGCCTGGAGTGGGTCGCCACGTGCGACTACTTGAGAGAGGGGTCGGCGTGGGCTGATGTGATATTCACTCCTGATACCTTGGATATAGTCGAGGATCTTTGAGTTCAGCAGCAATGGATAGCCTCACTAGTACACATTCATTCATCCATTCATTAGCCTCAGTCATATCCTCATTCATTGGCAATGGATATCCTCATTTTTCTTATCTCACAAAATGCCCGTTGCCTTGTGTCAGTTGACCAGCGACTTTGTTGCAGTGCTCTTACTAACTTTGTTAACGAACTTTCCAGATTAAAGTCGTTTATGACGTTGCAGATTTGCCTCCAGCTGCAGATTGCGGAAGTTCCATTAATGCTCTGCTGGTGAAGCCTGCATATTTGTGCGCACCATTATTGTACGGTAGCTGTTTGACAGCGGCACCAGACCTGCTCTGAGCGGGCGCCGAGGCCTCCGCTGCTGCTGACCACGTCCGCCGTCCTGCCACAGACGGCATCGACGGCAAGCAGGCCCGCCGACTGGGCATGAGCGGGCCGCTGGGCGAACTCTTCGACCACGGCCTCGACTCGTGGACGTCGTTCTTCATCCCGATCACGCTGTTCAGCGTGTTCGGCAAGCTGGAGTATAGCATACCGCCGCTGCGATGCTTCTACTGCATGTGGAGCGTCTGGATGTGCTTTTACGTGTCGCACTGGGAGAAGTACAACACGGGCCTCATGTTTCTGCCTTGGGGCTACGACGTGTCACAACTGGTAAGTGCGACACAGCACGTCATGCACGAGGACTTCTGGTGTCATTCGGGTGCGAAAACTCGAGTGACTCTTAACATCGTATCGATCTAAGCTGGTACGAATTTTGTCAATTTAGCGTTAAGTCAATTAGAAGTAATCAATATCAAATTCCTCTTCTGAATACTGAGCAATTGTCGGGGAGTCCATAATCGCGTCGGGAAAACCCGTCCGTGGCTTATGTAAGCGATTGGTGTCTTACACTGGTATATTGAGTTGCGATTGTATGCTGTGCTGCATTTCCACGTTTCTTCTACCTAGTATGATCTTCCACGATTTTTACTGCTAATGTGGCAGTAGAACCCTTCTGGATATTTTCCGTGGAGTTTGTGTTGTCGCGCTGCTAGATGAATGTGCTTCCGACACGGCGCATAGACACAAGTTCGGCAGGGCCTCTGCTACTGACGCAAAGCGCACCATTTGCCCCACCATTTATCATTATCATTGGCACAAACTTGGACTGCCACATCGTCGTCATTTCTCTGGCAGCATTAGCTAGACCAGTGTCCCCACCGAGCTGTACTGGAATCGCTACCGATCAGCGTCCGCGTCTCCATAGCCGTGCCCGAGTCTTCGAACGGTGATCGAGTCTGCGCCCATTTGCACCCTAGTGTCCACCCAGTTGTGCCTGCGTTCCGTGTGCCAGCCGACAGTGGCCAGTGGCCGAGTAACCGCCGCGCACGACACCGTGCCCCGTCTGTCCCGTCGGCCGCCTCCTGCCACGCCGTGACGGCGCCCGCCCTGTCGCAGGGCATACTCGTGCTGTATCTGGTGACGTTTTTCGGCGACTTCACGATATGGAAGTTCGCGGTGCTGCGGGCGGCCGACGGGACGCCCATCATCACTTCTGGTGCTGTGTGTGAGATCGCCATGTGGTCCGGCTCGCTGGGCACCAGTCTGCCCATGACCATGTGGAACATTTACAAGTGAGTGCCGGCTCGCTGGGCACGAGTCTGCCCATGACCATGTGGAACATCTACAAGTGAGTGCCGGCTCGCTGGGCACCAGTCTGCCCATGACCATGTGGAACATATACAAGTGAGTGCCGGCGGCTGTGTGGTATGTGGTCCGGCTCGCTGGGCACCAGTCTGCCCATGACCATGTGGAACATCTACAAGTGAGTGCCGGCGGCTGTGTGATATGTGGTCCGGCTCGCTGGGCGCCAGTCTGCCCATGACCATGTGGAACATATACAAGTGAGTGCCGGCGGCTGTGTGATATGTGGTCCGGCTCGCTGGGCACCAGTCTGCCCATGACCATGTGGAACATCTACAAGTGAGTGCCGGCGGCTGTGTGATATGTGGTCCGGCTCGCTGGGCGCCAGTCTGCCCATGACCATGTGGAACATATACAAGTGAGTGCCGGCGGCTGTGTGGTATGTGGTCCGGCTCGCTGGGCACCAGTCTGCCCATGACCATGTGGAACATCTACAAGTGAGTGCCGGCGGCTGTGTGGTATGTGGTCCGGCTCGCTGGGCGCCAGTCTGCCCATGACCATGTGGAACATCTACAAGTGAGTGCCGGCGGCTGTGTGATATGTGGTCCGGCTCGCTGGGCGCCAGTCTGCCCATGACCATGTGGAACATCTACAAGTGAGTGCCGGCGGCTGTGTGGTATGTGGTCCGGCTCGCTGGGCACCAGTCTGCCCATGACCATGTGGAACATCTACAAGTGAGTGCCGGCGGCTGTGTGGTATGTGGTCCGGCTCGCTGGGCACCAGTCTGCCCATGACCATGTGGAACATCTACAAGTGAGTGCCGGCGGCTGTGTGGTATGTGGTCCGGCTCGCTGGGCACCAGTCTGCCCATGACCATGTGGAACATCTACAAGTGAGTGCCGGCGGCTGTGTGGTATGTGGTCCGGCTCGCTGGGCGCCAGTCTGCCCATGACCATGTGGAGCATCTACAAGTGAGTGCCGGCGGCTGTGTGGTATGTGGCCCGGCTCGCTGGGCACCAGTCTGCCCATGACCATGTGGAACATCTACAAGTGAGTGCCGGCGGCTGTGTGGTATGTGGTCCGGCTCGCTGGGCGCCAGTCTGCCCATGACCATGTGGAACATCTACAAGTGAGTGCCGGCGGCTGTGTGGTATGTGGTCCGGCTCGCTGGGCACCAGTCTGCCCATGACCATGTGGAACATCTACAAGTGAGTGCCGGCGGCTGTGTTATATGTGGTCCCTCTCGCTGGGCGCCAGTCTGCCCATGACCGTGTGGAACATATACAAGTGAGTGCCGGCTCGCTGGGCACCAGTCTGCCCATGACCGTGTGGAACATATACAAGTGAGTGCCGGCGGCTGTGTGGTGTCTGGCCGCAGCTGGCCAATTTTGTGACATAAGACCAGCGGATGTGACGTGTGATGTATATGTGGGCGTCGATAGCACTGGTCTGCGTGATTTATAAGGTCAAGGGCGTCTCAGCTGTTTTTATGTCAGTTTTTTTCATGCTGATTCCAAAAATGGTATCCGTTTTGCTCGATTAGCTCGATTTTTTAAAATATGTTACTTCACTCATATGAACCAAAACATTGCTCTGACTGGTTTACTAGTGAATCCGACAGAAGCATAAATAAAGGTCTGAACTCCAAACAGATGGACCATAAGTGTATTCAGAGCGCATCCCAACAGTACACACTACTGCGGAATATATGGCCTTTTCAGGGACGTCCGACTGTGTTGAACAGATGGGACATCCCTCTTCAGGCACCAACAGTCCGCCAGAAAGGTCACATTCCACCGACCTTGGTAGCGTTCTTCCATCACCCGTATGTCTTTGTGGAAGCGTTCTCCCTGCTCTTCACTGTAATCTCCACAGTTATCTGTGAAATAATATAGATGGGACCTAGGGAAGTGCATTTTTACCGACATTCGAGCACCAAGTTGCTGAAAACTGTCCATCAACTCATCGACGACCTTCACGTATTCCGCACTTCTGTGATTACCCAGGTTGGTTGGTTGGTTATTGGAGTTTAAGGGCGCATCGACTGCAGAGGTCATGCAGCGCCCATGTGATTACCCAGGAAGATGGTGATGATTGACTTCAAGGCCAGCCATGCAGAGATCTCAGACTGTTCCAGACATTCTTGGAATCAAGTATCCTTCATGAGCTCCCTCATCTGAGGACCGTCGAATACACCAGCCTTCAGCTTCTCTCTGCTCACCTGAGGAAGTTTCTGTCCCAAAAATGCAAATCCTCGTCCTTCTTTATCCAGTCCTTTCACAATTTTTTAAATCATCAAACCGAGTTTGATATGGAGTGGTGGAAGTAAGATTTTCTGTGGTTCAACCAGGGGGCGTGACTGCACGTTGTGGGAGTCAGGTTCAAGTGCATGCCTGGATGGCCAGTCGCGTTGTACATAGTCCTGTTTGTCAGCACGACTGTCCCAGAGGCATAGAAAGCATGGATATTTCGTGTAGCCGCCCTGCGGCCCAAGGACGAGACCTACTACCTTCAGGTCACTACAGATCAGCCAACCATGCTATTTGTAGTTCAAAGCAAACAACAAAAGTTCCATGCTGTTACGCGTTCTCCTCAGTTGCACGGAGTGTCTCAACAGGAATCGACGCAAACTTATTGCCGTTGTTCAGAAGAACTGCCTTCAGGCTCCTACTCGAGGAGTCTATGAATAGCCTCCATTCTGCCTGGTTGTACTCTGTGCCCACTGCTTCTACTAGGCCCGCAATGTTGTTGCAGTAGACTAGAGAATGTTCTTCGTCGAAGGTAAAGTATTCTCCGAGTTCTTTTTCGCGATTCCGATACCAAAAGAATGTCGTTTCAGGCGCCAGCAAACGTTTCTCGCGGAGCCGTGAACCCAGCAGAGCAGATTCCTTGAACAAGTTCAGGTCCCTCGTTAGGTCATTGAGCTCAGCTTGGTTCAACGGTACCGGTCGATCGTTCTCGGTCGGTTCATATGCACCAGACGCGTCTGCGTCAATTTCATCCCCACTAGAGTCGGAAGATGACTCGACGTCGACATCATACATCATATATCATATATCACACTGATATATCATACTGCAGTATGCATACTGATACATCAGTGTGTGAGTTGTTATCTTTGACGTAGTGTGAAAACTTGAGCTAATCGAGAAAAATGGATAGTATTTTCGGATTCAGCACACGAAACTTGTATTAGAACAGCTGAGAAACTTTCGACCTTTTGAAGAAAAAAAAGTTTTGAAACTCAGGCCAGTGTAGTTCAAGCAGTGGGGTGTTGAACTCTTAATGGAAATATCGTGGGTTCGACGCTCACAAGTGGTAGGATTATCGAGTCCACCCGCGACCGAGCTGTGTGAGGTTGGCGACGCTACAGGGTCCACCGATCGAATGCAACGTAAAAGAGCCCAAGTTTCTTTGTGTGGTGTGTGGGAAGATCGACAGAGCCAGTGTATGCTGTGTGCAAGGACGCGTGTTGTGTGGGCTGACTGTTAACCGCCGTGTTGTTCTGTGTCACAGGAGCTACCGAGACGGCACGGGCAAGGGTCGCAGCCTGGGCTCGGCGCTGCTGCCAATGCTGTCTCTCGTCATCCTGCTGGCAATTTCGTCACTCTGGGTGCTGTTCTCGCCGGCCGACATCATCAACACAGACCTCAGGCTCTTCAGCTTTATGGTCGGCGTCGTCTTCAGCAACATCTGTGTGAGTGCTGATGTTGCGTCGACACCCGGTTTGGTGTCGTCTGATACGGCAGCCAGGGTGCATGTGGTTGGTGATGAATAGCTTCACATGCTTGTGTGTAGTTGGCGCCAGCGTTAACGTTTACATGCAGGCGGCTTCACAAAATACCCGAACTCGACCCTCCGCGGTCGTCATGTGAATGAGGTGGTAGTCGGACAGTTAGGAACTTTACCATATTCCGGTAACAGGGGTGGAGGCAGATTACATTCCATTGTAGTTTTCGCATGCCGTTTCCCAACTTTTCGTGGAATACAAGCAGTGGCTAGGTTGACACTCAACCGCGGACCGAGGAGTAAGGGGGGGGATTTAGTACAAACGATACAATAAGTCGCACTCTGGCCGAACCAGGGGATTTTCCCCAATGGCCAATACTTGTAGTAACCTTCTTAATCAGGTCTCTCAGGGTCCTCAGTATATTTCTCTGTCGATGCCTCTGGATAACAATATCATAGTAAGCATTGATATTATGTAACAATGAGGAAATAATAGGAATTTGTGGTACTAGCCGTGAAGAAGGGCCAGCCACAAAGTACAATTGATACCCACCCCCTCCTTGGGCCCCTGACTATGCCATTGGCTGTTTTGCATGGACATGCATTGATATATAATGGTGTTTTGAACCATCAAGGATGAGTTGTCGCAAACCATGCACAATTTTGCCGCTGTAAAATACGAACTCAGTCCCAAATGGTTTCATCAGCGTCCTCATTTTCTTCTTTTTGACTTCACTAAAAAAAAATTCACTTATAAAAATGAAGATTAGACCAGCAGACTTCCTTTAAGCAATTCAGTTTTGAAATCGCTCGATAGATTTCGAAACCTTAAAGGGACCCTCTCCTGCCTTGCACATTTAGGTGTAAAGAGCACTACCATAACAGGGTAAGCACAGTGCTAGATGCATTGGCGACTGAGCCCGCCAATGCATCTAGTGTGGAGTGTTGGTTAAAGCTGGGCGTGTTTGAGAACTTGCTCTGCCTTCCACTCTCAGCGTTGTCGGCTCGATAGAGCGTGTCGCCGTTTACGTCTAGGGTTGAACCGCACCGTGGCACCCAACGTGGCGTGCAATTCGCAGCTTTGTACGTGTGAGCGGAACCTGTTGTCAGCCGACGCCGGTCCACATGGACTACGGGCCCTCCTATTGCCACTCGGTTTGCGTATTATGCCCTAAATACATCCGGATAATACGTCACTTCTGACCTGAACGGGATGATACATCTATGGCCCAAGTTGCACGTGAGACAGTGAGTGGCGCCTCGACAATCTGCCCAAATAACTACCGATGCTTTATATTCTTACGTGATAATCTGACGCGTGCTCATGCAGGCTTGTTGTGGATGTAATATATCGCACTGGGGTTGACGCACCCTAAAACCCCAATAATAATAGTCATCATCATCATCATCTCGCTATGTTGTCATGTCGTCTGAGCGGCGTCGTCTCGTTCCAGAGCCGATTAATCGTTGCTCAAATGACCAACACGGACGTGCAAGCGCTGAATAAGTTGTTGGCGCCGGTGGCGGTGGCGGCGGGCGTCGCGCTGCTCGCGCCCGCCTCATCGCCTGCAGAGATGGCAGCACTGTGGTCTCTCACAGTCGTCGTCACCATTGCCCACATCCACTATGGCTATTGCGTGGTGAGTGCAACGGCGACTCTGGCGTAGGAACGTGGGGGGGGGGGAATAGTCGTTCCTCTGGCTTTAAGGTGGTGAACATACTCAAGGTAATTCACCACCTTGAAGCCAGAAGGTACAATATAATCACTGGGAAAGGAACGGAGATTGCCTGTGTATTGTACGGTCTCGACCTCTTTGGAGCACACTAGGATTTTTCCTGAATAAAAAGTAGGAAAGATGACCCGATAATGCCAATGCACAGGGTTTCATTCCGCTCAGCTCAGGTAGCTCAGCTGGTTAGAGAGGGTTCGAGTCCCTCCCTCGAGTTGGCAACTGGGCCGGTGAAGCCTGGAACGAGCTACTGGGGTGGCCGTGTCGATGCAATGACGGCATGTGGAACCCTCGGGTCAACATTCTACCGTTGAATTGAACTTCAGGGATCAGGTGGCGAAGCCAGGGTTCACGCAACAAGCTCCGACTAGCAGCATGACCCTGATTCACGAAGCTACCTCTTGGATCATACCTCAAAACAAAAATGAAAAAAGACAGAAATCCACGTTGGACAAAAGACTGCAGATATTAGTTTGTCAATGGCAAATTGGGAATTTCAACAACCTTTCCAGATTTGGAAGATCTCTTGGAAAGGGGGCTCCAAATGATAATGTCCCTCGCCATCCAACGATGTTGGTAGCGGTCGTTGCTGACTGTGCACGGTATCCTGCAGGTACGCCAGATGTGTCACCACTTCAACATCCCGGCACTGACGGTCAAACAGCGGGACGATTGACTGCTAGCCGACGATGCCTGAGCACCAGAAGATTGGCATTGGTTTGCGCTGTCCGCTCACAGATGCGCCGCGGCAGCCTGCCCGGTCAAGCCTGGCCCAGTCGCCGCCTCGGCAAGCTGACGCCACCGTCGCCTGCCGCGCCGCGTCGCCATGGCAACACCCAGCAGGCTGCCGCCGCCGAGACAGAATGCTAGCGAATTGATAGCAATCCGATGTTTTGAAATGCGAACACGATTCGGCCAATGACACTGAATTCTTTGTGTTTGGGGTTACCTAGTGCGGGGCTTAGTTTCCAATGGGGTTGCATTGTTGGTGTAGTCTCTTATTGTTTCGGGATTTATGTGATCGGATGCTTTCAGTTCAGTGCGACCAATCTTATCATTTCGAATGACAATCTTCTGGTATTCGACATCGTCAGGGTACGTAGTTTTAGTGCGATGCGACACGCATATATGTATTGGATATGTTCAGCAATGATCGGACGTTGGACGTTCCTCTGTTGGCGCGTGAGCGCTTGTGCTCAGCCGACGCCGTTCTTGGTCACCGCTGCTGGGTTTGGGCAGCGAACAATCGCGTCGTTCGGAGCCACCAGCCATAATTTTGTTTTACAAGTTGCTACTTGCATCGTTTCCAGCGGTATAATTACCCTAGGATAATGCTGATGAACTAGGGCGGGTGCCACGCCAGCTATGATGACCGACTTGTGGAGGTTTATGTGATGTCACTACGTGTAATTCTCTGTCTGGAATCCTCCCCTTTAGAGATTTGTCTTGGCTTGCGTCACCAACGAAATGTGACCGGTCAGATGACTCAACTAGGCTGCCACGAATGCGAATAGGTACACAATCTCTCCATATAATGGCTTGTCATGTTCTTTGTGTGCTGTTTGGATGAGGCACCTCTATCCTTTTCCTGCTTTGAATGCAATCTAGTATTTTCTCGCAAAAATCCGATCAGGCGGATTCAGCGGTCGCCCCGGCGCATGTTACGTGTATTGCGCCGGGTGTCGTTCGGATTGTTGGTCGCCTGTGGGTAGTCTCGATGAAACCAAATGCTTGTGAATGCTCATGTTGATATTTCTGCCATCGTTTGCCCTTTAATTTGTCTTGCTAGCCAATGTTTTATCAAGTTCGGCAGAATCCATCGCTAGTCGCTGCGTATTATGCAGATCTGATGGGTCGTCAACAGCTTCCATTGCTGACATATCATTATCTTTGGGCAGTTTGTCGCGCAGCGTTGTCGCCATTGTAAAGTTCCCAGACTGCCTTGGATTCTCCACCGCTTTGTGCCTCTTGAATTGCATGTGTACCGAATCATTAGTGCATGGTTACTCTTGTGACTGCTGTCTGCAAATGTGGGGTGTGTTGTTTCGCTGGACTTTGGATCACAAACGTAGCGCTTGCTGCTGACTCGTCTAGGCAGTTCTGGGGGAAGGGTGCAGCCAGCCAGATGTTCGCATTGTACTTGAGCCGCATGGGTGTCACATTAGTCTACCAGTGCGCCATCAGCATCACTGGGGCAGACAGTTGGGTAAATAGCCAAGTTCCCGCGGTCAACGTGTTCGGGCGATCCGGCGATGTCCCACCACCGAACCATCCCCGAAACCAGCCGGGGACACTGACCGCCGGTCTGGCGCTCCGCCGCTGCCAGACCAGTGGATGTTGTCGGCCGCCTGGGGCGTCTCGCTGCCAGTCTCGCTGCTCCGCCGCGGCCAGACCAGTGGAGCTTGTCGGCCGAGTATTCTGCACCGACTGGGCCGTCCCGCTGCCAGTCTCGCTGCTCCGCCGCGGCCAGACCAGTGGAGCTTGTCGGCCGAGTATTCTGCACCGCCTGGGCCGTTCCGCTGCCAGTCTGGTTGCTCCGCCGCGGCCAGACCGGTGGATGTTGTCAGCCGCCTGGGCCGTCTCGCTGCCAGTCTCACTGCTCCGCCGTGGCCAGACCAGTGGAAGTTGTCGGCCGAGTATTCTGCACCGACTGGGCCGTCCCGCTGCCAGTCTTGCTGCTCCGCCGCGGCCAGACCAGTGGAGCTTGTCGGCCGAGTATTCTGCACCGCCTGGGCCGTCTCGCTGCCAGTCTCGCTGCTCCGCCGTGGCCAGACCAGTGGAAGTTGTCGCGATTGAAGCGCCTGGGCCGTCCGCTGCCATCTCGCTGCTCCGCCGTGGCCAGACCAGTGGAAGTTGTCGGCCGAGTATTCTGCACCGACTGGGCCGTCCCGCTGCCAGTCTTGCTGCTCCGCCGCGACCAGACTTGTGGAGCTTGTCGGCCGAGTATTCTGTATCGCCCGGGCTGCCCCGCTGTACATCTGTGACTGGAAGCAGGCGAATCCGCCACCGATGTCCGACCATGTCTCAGCCTCCGCGGCCCAGTCGCCACGAACCGGTCTGCCTCTCCTCCCAAGCTCACGGCGGCTTCGCCTAGTTACTGAATCTCGTGAGGACGTGGTCCCCCTGCCAAGTTGAAATATAATCCCCATCCCACAGAATTGCCCTCATTTGAGAATCATTGGTTGATCCATCCTGCCGAGATCCAGTCCTCAGCCGTTGGATTCGTCCTGCCCAGCTCCAATCCCCGGCCGTCTGGTACATCTGCCCGGTTCCAATCCCCGGCCGTCTGGTACATCTGCCCGGTTTCGATCCCCGGCCGTCTGGTACATCTGCCCAGCTCCAATCCCCGTCCGTCTGGTACATCTGCCCGGTTCCGATCCCCGGCCGTCTGGTACATTGCCCGGTTCCGATCCCCGACCGTCTGGTACATCTGCCCGGTTCCGATCCCCGGCCGTCTGGTACATCTGCCCGGTTCCAATCCCCGGCCGTCTGGTACATCTGTCCGGTTCCGATCCCCGGCCGTCTGGTACATCTGTCCGGTTCCGATCCCCGGCCGTCTGGTGCATCTGTCTGGTTCCATTTGCTCAGTTACAACCCCCGGCCATCGGACACATCCTGCCGAGCTCCAACCCCCGGCCATCGGATACATCCTGGCTGGATACATACATCCATCATTTTCCGCTGACAGTTGCACAGACAATTCGTGTCACGCAGATTGAAACACCGCTGCATATTCAGCTGGAGTAATCGCTGTGTGTGAGTAGCGGTGCTGCGTGTCACGTGCGTTGTGATTTGCTCAACGGCGTAGATCTGGATGTTCTGGAAGCAGGCT
The DNA here is from genome assembly GCA_034440575.1 of Imbricaverruca yamaguchii. NCBI lineage: Eukaryota > Metazoa > Arthropoda > Thecostraca > Neoverrucidae > Imbricaverruca > Imbricaverruca yamaguchii. The sequence goes on from JAOTOL010001430.1 coordinate 634,982, forward strand.
GGACCCGGTGCGACGCCGGATGGGTGAGGCAATGTGCCGGGCACCTCAGGTACTAACCTCGACACATTCGAGGAGGCAGTATTTCCAGGGCTCGTCCGAAGTGTGTTTCCGCGCCGTTATTTTTTGTCGAGTGTCCGCGGCACATGGCATTGCATGTCAGTTGATACGTCCGTTGATCTGGCCAACAACTTTGTATGTACAGTTCAATCGCAGTGCACTTATGCCTTGGCGCGTATTCATTGTAATCGCAAAATCTGATGTAACGTGCATGTGCTGTCCTGTACACGACAGACCCCGGTGCCACGATGGCCTTACTCGGTGTCGGCGCCGTCTGCGGCGTCTGCCGTTGGGTGGATGGTGCCGCCGCCCCACCCCTGCCCACTTGAGCGGCGTTCGTCCCGCGCTGTGTCACCCCGTGGCCACCACGCGGGCGTGACCCGTCGCCGCCGCGGAGCGCCGTCTTCCAGTATCCGAACGGTGTGACAGTCCCAGACAAGCTGGCGACGCCTCGGCACTGGCCCGCCGCCGCCCGCCACCGTCCGCCGGTCTAGGCAGATCGCGCGAACCCCGCCAGCTGCTCACGCACGCGCCACTGCTAGACGGACTCGAGCTGGCGCTGGAGGTGTTGAGCCTGTGGTCGTCCGTCATAGGAATTGCTGGGCCATTGGGAATTTCTAACTGGGAACGGAGCGGTGTGATCCCCGGTGGTTGACGGCAGGAACTGCACGGGGATGTCCGAGGTTGGAAGGGGTCGAACGCTTGCCGGTTCCGGGGTTGGTGACGTGTTAGAGAGGTGCGGGGCACACCTGGAGAGTCAGCTGAATGCTGCCAGCCACAGACATTCCATGTCCACCTGTGTGGGTGTGTCCAAAAGACGGCAATTTGCTGATCTTGGCTCCACCTGTGATTGACCATGATGTCGCCTGTCGTGTGCTGTGGTGCCACATGTGTGCAGCGACGTCGTCTGGTGTACCGTGGTGCCACCAGCGGTGTACCGTGGTGCCACCAGCGGTGTACCGTGGTGCCACCAGCGGTGTACCGTGGTGCCACCAGCGGTGTACCGTGGTGCCACCAGCGGTGTACCGTGGTGCCACCAGCGGTGTACCGTGGTGCCACCAGCGGTGTACAGTGGTGCCACCAGCGGTGTACCGTGGTGCCACCAGCGGTGTACCGCGGTGCCACCAGCGGTGTACCGTGGTGCCGCCAGCGGTGTACAGTGGTGCCACCAGCGGTGTACCGTGGCGCCAGCGGTGTACCGTGGTGCCACCAGCGGTGTACAGTGGTGCCACCAGCGGTGTACCGTGGAGTCGCCTGCGGTGTACCGTGGTGCCGCCAGCGGTGTACAGTGGTGCCACCAGCGGTGTACCGTGGTGCCACCAGCGGTGTACCGTGGTGCCGCCAGCGGTGTACAGTGGTGCCGCCAGCGGTGTACCGTGGTGCCGCCAGCGGTGTACCGTGGTGCCACCAGCGGTGTACCGTGGTGCCGCCAGCGGTGTACAGTGGTGCCACCAGCGGTGTACCGTGGTGCCACCAGCGGTGTACAGTGGTGCCGCCAGCGTTGTACAGTGGTGTACCGTGGTGCCACCAGCGGTGTACCGCGGTGCCACCAGCGGTGTACCGTGGTGCCACCAGCGGTGTACAGTGGTGCCACCAGCGGTGTACCGTGGTGCCGCCAGCGGTGTACCGTGGTGCCACCAGCGGTGTACCGTGGTGCCACCAGCGGTGTACCGTGGTGCCACCAGCGGTGTACCGTGGTGCCGCCAGCGGTGTACCGTGGTGCCACCAGCGGTGTACCGTGGTGCCACCAGCGGTGTACCGTGGTGCCACCAGCGGTGTACCGTGGTGCCACCAGCGGTGTACCGTGGTGCCACCAGCGGTGTACCGTGGTGCCACCAGCGGTGTACCGTGGTGCCACCAGCGGTGTACCGTGGTGCCACCAGCGGTGTACCGTGGTGCCACCAGCGGTGTACCGTGAGGGTGCCACCAGCGGTGTACGTGGTGCCGCCAGGGGCCAGCGGTGTACGTGGAGTCGCCTGCGGTGTACCGTGGTGCCGCCAGCGGTGTACCGTGGTGCCACCGGTGTACAGTGTGCCCAGCGGTGTACCGTGGTGCCGCCAGCGGTTACCAGCGGTGTACCGTGGTGCCGCCAGCGGTGTACCGTGGTGCCGCCAGCGGTGTACCGTGGTGCCGCCAGCGGTGTACGTGGTGCCGCCTGCGGTGTACCGTGGTGCCGCCAGCGGTGTACAGTGGTGCCACCAGCGGTGTACCGTGGTGCCACCAGCGGTGTACCGTGGTGCCACCAGCGGTGTACAGTGGTGCCGCCAGCGGTGTACCGTGGTGCCGCCAGCGGTGTACGGGTGCCACCAGCGGTGTACCGTGGTGCCACCAGCGGTGTACCGTGGTGCCACCAGCGGTGTACCGTGGTGCCGCCAGCGGTGTACCGTGGTGCCGCCAGCGGTGTACCGTGGTGCCACCAGCGGTGTACCGCGGTGCCGCCAGCGGTGTACCGTGGTGCCACCAGCGGTGTACCGTGGTGCCACCAGCGGTGTACCGTGGTGCCACCAGCGGTGTACCGTGGTGCCACCAGCGGTGTACCGTGGTGCCACCAGCGGTGTACCGTGGTGCCACCAGCGGTGTACCGTGGTGCCACCAGCGGTGTACAGTGGTGCCACCAGCGGTGTACCGTGGTGCCGCCAGCGGTGGTGCCACCAGCGGTGTACAGTGGTGCCACCAGCGGTGTACCGTGGTGCCACCAGCGGGGTGCCAGCGGTGTACCGTGGTGCCGCCAGCGGTGTACCGTGGTGCCACCAGCGGTGTACGTGGTGCCGCCAGCGGTGTACCGTGGTGCCGCCAGCGGTGTACGTGGTGCCCCAGCTTACCGTGTGCCGCCAGCGGTGTACGTGGTGCCACCAGCGGTGTCGTGCCGCCAGCGGTGTACCGTGGTCAGGTACAGTGGTGCCACCAGCGGTGTACCGTGGGCCGCCGCGGTGCCTGTGCACCCGTGTGCCGCCAGCGGTGTACCGTGGTGCCACCAGCGGTGTACGTGGTCCCGTGGTGCCACCAGCGGTGTACAGTGGTGCCCAGCGGTGTACCGTGGTGCCACCAGCGGTGTACCGTGGTGCCAGCGGTGTACAGTGGTGCCACCAGCGGTGTACAGTGGTGCCACCAGCGGTGTACCGTGGAGTCGCCTGCGGTGTATGGTGGTGCCACCTGCGGTGTGCTGCAGCTCGCTCACGCGGAGGCCGCGCTGCGTCGGCTCTGCACCGGTCACTTCACGTTTGGAAGTGTGGTTCCGGTTCGACCGGCGATGGCACTGGGTATGTCGGCCAATATACCGTTGTCACAGCGCGTGCCGTGTTTCACAGCGGTCTGTCTGCGTGGCAACCCAGACCACAAGGGGATCCTCAGCCTCTCGTTGGTTGGTTGGTTATTTGGGCTTAGGGGCGCATCGACTGCTTCGGTCATACAGCGCCCATCAGCCTCTAGCTCCAATAGTTCTGGAGAGAAGCCACAGAACCTGCCGCACCCCGTCGGACCTGGGCTCGGTCTGTGGTGCGGGGCTGGTTGGGTTGTGGTTGGGACCCCCGTCAAAGGCGTCGCCGGTGGTTCCGACCATATTCCCGCTGCATGGTCACTAAAAAGGAGACCCTAAGGCTAGCGATGATTGTGAGGAATACCAAAGGTCAGCGTCAGGGCTAAGCAGCCCTTGAAGCTGAGAACGCTATCGAGGACTCGGGAGGGCCTTAGCCGATTGAAAGGGTTTGATGAGCGCAAGAGGACTGGACTGTGATGCTGAAGAGGCTTGGAAAATCCCGATGATGACCGCCTCCGAGAGTCCCTAGAGGCTGGCGGTGGTTGCGAGAAATACTGCAGAGCTAGAATATCCCTGGTGGCCAGAAAGGCTCCCAGGAATGGCAAGGGCGCCTCGGGTTGAAGAGCCCGCGGGGCTGGGAGAGCGCGTTCCCGAAACCTGGGATGAATCCTGATGGATGAACAGGCCCCTGAGGGATGAGTTTCGAGGGCTGGCCACGTTTGCTAGAATTCGTGTTTCGAAGCTTCATGCCTCTGAAAGCTTGGCTGGGTTTTTCGTGGATTGGGATGGGGTCATAAGAGCTAGAAAGTGTCCCTGACGAATGAATGGGACCCCTGAAGAGCACTGCACAGAGATGCTTCCGATATTTTGGATGGGTACGTGAGAGGTCGGGACACCGGGAGCCAACAGTCATTGAGAAATTCCGGTCATTGCGAGGAATTCTGAGAGCCCACATCAGAGCTAAGATATCCTGGAAAGTCAGGAATGCTACCGAGAACAAGGAAGGGCACCCAAAAGCCAGAGGGCGGTGAATGGTAAACAGGGCAGCCGAGTGCCAGCGATGTCTGTCTGAACCATGTCTTTGCGGATGTCCTTAACAAGGAACAAAATGGGCGAGGTTCGTCTGAGCACTTGCTATGATGCACCTCCACCCTGGAAAGTGCGTCACCTACCGCTCCTTAAGGACAAAGAATCGCCGTTACTGGGCGACTTCTCGAACGCCGAGGGTTACCGTCCCAGATGCCATAGCTTCCCAGGGAGCCTGGGCCGCTCCAGTGGTGACGAAAGACAGCCCAGCTGTAGCTGAGATGACGGCAGCTCTAGCAGTGCCAGTTGCCTCCCTTGGACTGACGTGACGCCCGTCAAGAAAAATGATAAAGCTGCACGATGTGTATTGGGCATAGCTGGGCAGACGTCAAATCTTCCACTGTCCAAAAATATTGCACATATTTTCCCCATTGGCATTGAAGTCTCATTTTGAGCAAGATTCTATGAATGTGCTGAAAAGGCGCAACAATGTGAACCCCACCCCTATCATGAACACCGTCCACATTACACCATTTATGAACGCAACGGACAGCAACAAAAGCAATTGTTTTGGAGATAAGTAGCTTTGTTCTTAATCACACTAATAACACGCATGTCATCATAAGAGACCTGTGAGTTGTTCTTCACTTTTTCGCAATATGTTTTCATTTGTTGGTGGCCAGCAGCAGGCCATGATGACCAGAGCTGAGGTTCCACACGGACCAGCCCGTCCTGGACTCGTCGCAGCGGCACATGTCATCTGAGCGTCCCACACGTAGAGGGCACGGCCGTCAGCTCAGCTGTACACGTGAGGAGCCGATGGAGTATGACGGTTTCTATAATTTTGAACACTACTGCTAGGGTATAGTTGCCAATGGGATTTACATGGGTTGGGATTGGGATTGGGATTGGGCCGGTATGGGACTACACGTGATTAGACCAGTAGGATTGATGGTGTGGACGGCCATAACCTGCGGGCCGGTAGGATTGATAGTGTGGACGGCCATAACCTGCGGGCCAGTATGATTGATAGTGTGGACGGCCATAACCCCCGGGGCAGTGGGATTGATGGTGTGGACGGCCATAACCTGCGGGCCAGTAGGATTGATGGTGTGGACGGCCATAAACTGCGGGTCAGTAGGATTGATGGTGTGGACGGCCATAACCTGCGGGCCAGTAGGATTGATGGTGTGGACGGCCATAACCCGCGGGGCAGTGGGATTGATGGTGTGGACGGCCATAACCTGCGGGCCAGTAGGATTGATGGTGTGGACGGCCATAACCCGCGGGGCAGTGGGATTGATGGTGTGGACGGCCATAACCTGCGGGCCAGTAGGATTGATGGTGTGGACGGCCATAACCTGCGGGCCAGTAGGATTGATGGTGTGGACGGCCATAACCTGCGGGCCAGTAGGATTGATGGTGTGGACGGCCATAACCTGCGGGCCAGTAGGATTGATAGTGTGGACGGCCATAACCCGCGGGCAGTGGGATTGATGGTGTGGACGGCCATAACCCGCGGGCAGTAGGATTGATAGTGTGGACGGCCATAACCTGCGGGCCAGTAGGATTGATAGTGTGGACGGCCATAACCTGCGGGGCAGTGGGATTGATGGTGTGGACGGCCATAACCTGCGGGGCAGTGGGATTGATGGTGTGGACTGCCGTTACCTGCGCCGTCCTCGCCGCCACCCACCTTCCTCGACTCGGCTCTCCGACTGGCTACACGGCGAGGTGGCGCCGTTGCCGGCGGAGGGCGACAGCGCCGGGCCCTGCCCACCTGCCGTCTGCGAGCTCCACCCGTACCCAGGCTGACGCCCGACCGCCTGTGTAGAATGATGCTGGAAAACCGACTCCATAACCCATCGTGACCAATCGGAAGCCGATCACTGCAGACTGGCGCTGCTCTCTTGGAGATGAGTTGACCTTTTTCTTCTTGCATTTTGCTTCTTGGGTTGTTTTTGGCGATACTTCGAGCAATCCACTCAATCAATGACTAACTAGACATCTTCGAACAACGTGGAGCGGTCAACGACTGACGTCCGCGCTTCCTAACATGCTTCCTTTCGAGCGTGCCATCTCCTCACCTGTTGGCATAATGCCGCTTACACATTCACTCGCACTCATTTGCTCCTGATAATCGCGGATTTCGTGTATCGGATTGCCTATTTTGGTTACTCTGTTTTCTGCGCCAAATTCTCCCTCGTAGTACACGCACGTGTGCACCGGCACCCGGGAAATGCGACCAGACGACCGGACACAGAGGCAGATCCGCTGTCTGCACGTGCTAATCGTGGCCATACCTGGCAAGTCGTAGAATGGCAGCGATTGGCTGAGTTCAATACGAAGCTGGTGGAAAACGTCATAACTGTCCATGATTGGTTGGTTACTGGAGCTCAGGGACGCATCGACTTCATCGGTCATACAAAGCCCACCAGCCTCTTGAAATCGAAGCTCTTGATAGGTATTCGGGTTCTTTTACGATGCGTTCGACTGCTGGGTCGTATAGCGTCGCCAACCTCCCGCGCCGGTTGTTCGCGGAGGAACTCGGTAATGCCGCCGGTTGTGGGATTCGAACCCAAGATCCTACGAGCAAACTCCAATTCACCACCGCCGCCGCGGCACCAAAGAAGTTCTGGAAATCTAGCAATTGTTGGCGACAGACGCAACCATACTAAAATCATTCTGGATCCTTAAGATGATGGGAAAAAGCGCCGTGTTGCACTAAACATAGCAATGGGGGCGCTCTACTCCATGCCAAAAGTTCCGACCAGATGGAGCCTTACTCCAATATAGATCAGGCTGGTACGCAGAACCTAGCCACCGCCTGCGTATGTGGAACACGCTGAGCATTACTCAGCTGAAGAAACCCATACAGGTTCACCACCAATTTTACTATCTCACACATGACAGCATTCAAACACATGGATATGGTAAGGTGGGATGCCCACGCACGAACACAGCACTACCTTTACGATGCCTATATGGTTCCCTTGGCCAGGAATTCCTTCTTGATGCTGGCTCGGCTCTCGGGCGATGGCAGGGCAGGCTCGATGCCCTCTTGCCGCCGTTTTCGCTGCACCTCGCCCTGCGAGATCAGGCCATAAGTCACCACTCCACCCCTGGGGGCTGGACTTGCGCCCTTCCCTGTTAAACCACGCCCAGTCGTCCTTTTAGGTCAGACCATGAGTCACAACCCTCGCACTGAAATCTGAAATCGCAACCTCCCCTGTTAAACCAAATCAAGAGTCATCCTTATAGGCTAATCAATGAGGCAATGTTCTTCTCCCCGTGAAGACTGAAATCATGCCCTTCCTTGTTAAACTAGATCAGGGGTTATCCTTTAGGCCACACCACGACCTACACCTCTTCCCGAGAAGTTGGCTGGCTGGTTATTTGGGCTTAGGGGCGCATCGACTACTTCGGTCATACAGCGCTAATTCTTCCTGAGAAGGCTGGAATGGCACCTTTCCATGTTAAACCAGATCAAGTCATCCTCTTAAGCCAGACCGTGAGTTATCCCTCTCCCTGGTAGCCAAGCCAAGTCATGCCTGCCCCTGTGAGATCACACGGAGAGCTACACCTTTGATATAATTAGCGGTGGGATAACCAGAAGCCATAAACATATATTCTAATTCAAAGCCGCAAAAATTGTGCTGAATAGCAGCCATCTATAAACAAAACGACAATGTACTTTTTAGCCGCGATATCCTAACAACAACCAGAAGATGACGAGAAGAGTAGCCAGGCTTGCCTTCACCATTACTTCCCATTTTACTGAACGCAATCACACTCACGTTTGTATGCAAAGTTCTAGAGGCAGATAATACGCGTACGCATTTTTTTCCATCACAGTGATACTACAAAATGGAGCCTTCAGTTACCTTGTGACACAGTTATCTTGCGAACCGTGGCGACGCCAGTCACGAGCGGTTCCGGTGTTGACAATATTGTGCCCATAAGACACCGGCGACCATTACAACCTCAACCCTGCAGTCCGCCGTCGAAGCGTCAGCTCCCTCCAACTCCGTGTGGTTGTACAAACCAAAAGCGAAGAGGAATGACAGCCAAGCACTCACCAGCAGTGACAACACCAGCACAGGTGTCGATTCTCAAAAACTGCTTCAAAGAAGTCCCAGGAAATACTATCTTTAGGTCGTCTAGCAGGAGTTCCATAACTCTCCCGTTAGTCATCAACGTCCTGGGATTGACACTCCAAAACCTTAATAGGAACCCACACCCATGGATCGCGACTTCATCCCACTTTTCCTGGACGGGCACCTAATTAGACTGCCGAGAGCCACAAGTCACCACAGCAGAAGGGTATCCGCGGACGGAACGGCACCTGCGGACAACGAGTGCCAGAGAACAGAATGGCACCCGTAAGCAGCGAGTGTCCGACAGCAGAAGGGCACCCGTAAGCAGCGAGTGTCCGACAGCAGAATGGCACCCGTAAGCAGCGAGTGTCCGACAGCAGAATGGCACCCGTAAGCAGCGAGTGTCCGACAGCAGAATGGCACGCGCAAGCAGCGAGTGCCCAAGAACAGAATGGCACCCGTAAGCAGCGAGTGTCCGACAGCAGAATGGCACCCGTAAGCAGCGAGTGTCCGACAGCAGAATGGCACCCGTAAGCAGCGAGTGTCCGACAGCAGAATGGCACCCGCAAGCAGCGATTGTCCGACAGCAGAATGGCACCCGTAAGCAGCGAGTGCCCGAGGCATTACGGTATCCGTGAGAAGTGTGAGCCCAACGTGACCGTCAGCACCGGAGGTCCGAGGGCAGCCCGACACCAAAAGCCCCGAATAGATCCGCAGCACGAAAGGCCGGTGGCCGCACATGTGACCCTCCGTAAGGGCCTAAGCCGCAGCCACGAGCGTACGTCGCCATGTTGCTAATGCATGATGACTTAGATCCATCACCATCTTACATTACGCGAATAGATATCACTCAAAGTTCAGCTACCCCTGAAGCCGCCATAAAGGGGAGCCCACCAGCATGGACTGAATTGTATGAACTCGGCTGCACGAGGGGATGGGTGGGGATGGCAATGCATGTGTTAGCTATGAGACTGCCCATTATTGGGTGGGGAGGAAGCAACTCCAGTGAGTCCCATGCCAAATCCAGAAGACGTCGAGGGGACAAACCAGCCACCAAGAGGGCAGTAGCCAACAGAAAAGTGCATGAAATGATGGTTTTCTTTCCGTGAAAATCATGTAGATATTTGGTGACTTTGTAACTATCCAGGGGAGGAGGAATGACCTGGAATTTGGTATGGGAAAGACAAAGGCTATTGTGAAGTCGCCATCTGCATGCAACAGCCAGAGAGATAATATTGTACCTGAACTAAGTTAGGAGGAAAATCATCCTGCCCTGCATTGCCCTATCCATGAGCTTATACCGCTACCAGCCGTTCCTGCACAAATCCAGGCGTGCGTAAAAACGAAATGCACTTCCTAATTAACACAGCTAATGAAGCATTGCCCGTCGGTTCAACAACAGCACACCAATAGACTGGACGGTGTCTTTCAGTAATAATCAGTACCGTTTGCTATGGACGTAGAAACCGACTGATTATTTGGGCTTAAGGGCGCATCAACTGCTGCTGGCTATGTAGCGCCCAAGGACGTCGGAACCAACAGTGCAGGTATGGTGGGTGTGCTCATAATTTAAAATTAAACGACATGAATAGGAATGTAGACCTCCATTGGGCAGGCAAGACATGCACCAAAAAAAATCGTTGCGAAATAGAAACAATACTTTAACAAAATATTGTGCTCATTTAGAAACAGAAGCTGAACACACTTCTTCACCCAACTCAAAAACATTCTTTCTCCGGGGCTGAAGCAAGAACTTACAATACACCTATTCAGGTTTTTTGTCTTTCGCGAACTTGATTTGTCATATCAAAGTATTTTGTTCCAGCTCTACACCCGTGCTGTTTGGCACGGTATTATAGCTCTAGCTAATGTCCTTGGGGAGGGTTGGGTGTTCGGAATATGAATTTGGAGTTGGATATAAAATACCGGTAGAAATAACAGAACAGCATATTCTCAGCAGAGCATTCATTCACATTCACCATATATCACACTCAACAAGCATACCACGCGGATATCGCTGATTGAAGCTTATGTTGGGCACATCCTCCCTTGGATTATACCAACTATTATTTTATGACATTCAAGGATCCAGACAAATGTCTGCCAAACCTGCTGTGCATACTTGAACCAAAGTCCTTACCCAGAATCGCTTGCATGTGTTATAGTTGTTCATGTGAAGTTTGCACTTTTCCTTGTTGTAGCCGGTTACGTCCAAGCATTTCTGCACTATTTTGTGTTCCTGAAAAACAAAAACAAAAAAACATTCAACCTGCAACGAGAGCGTTGCTAATGGCAGACATGCAGAAAACAAACAGTTTGAATGGGATGAGCTGGGAGCTAGGATTTGGGCTCACATATAAATCACGTTCCTATTCTTGATACATTGTACAGCGTACCCCACATAGTATCTGCATCATAAGACATCGAAAACTAACCGAAATCGATTTCTTGACGTATAATCTACATTTCTCTTTCAAATATACATATTTGAAAATCTTGACCAAGCCGGATACAATGAAGCCGAAAGCAACGGTGGAACAACGGAAAATCTTCAACACCCCACTAATGATATACTTCGCAACCGGTTTTGTCAGGTCTTGCACCATTTTACAATCAAAGCTACTTATTGGTTTATTTAGCTGAAACGAGAACAACTTGACTTTCCAAAAATATATGACGGCCCAATCCACATGCAACTAGTGAATTGTTTTAGGATGTGTTCCATATTTATTGTGCTGTTTTGCAAAGTCGACCGACGGGACGACGGCCGGTCGTCGAGTGTTCAAGGCCACACATGTTTGGTCGGCGCGGTGTGCCAGCCGATCTCGACCTAGGGCAGGCATGGATGCCGAGCAGAGTGGATCGCTGACCATACGCTATTCGTGGACAGGCCAGAATCCACCGCTGAATTTGTTGTTTGTGTTACGAACAGAAAAGTGACGCTTGTCTCTTAATTAGGCTATATTTCTCGCCAAGACAAGACATGACAGGCACCTTTACAAGTCATTACAAGTGAGGGCGAACCACAAGCAGGTTTAGCAAAAGTCCAGCCTCGTAGTTCCGTGCATATACGACAAGGTTTACACCAACAGCCCCGACTACTGTCACGTCCTCTTCATGTAGTTGCTACTTGGTGTCAGTTGTGCAGCCACTGGACTTCTGTCTCCTATCTACGTAGCCGCTACTTGGTGTCAGTTGTATAGCTCCCCCCCTCCAGCCCCAGACTACTGACGTGAGTTGTCTTCACGTCTTCTCCATGTAGCCGCTAGTTGGTGTCAGTTGTGCCCTCCCCCGACTACTGTCACTGTTGCTGTGTTTGTTTCGCGCGGGCTCAACTATCTGATTCTCAGATGGCCAAGCGCTGACGGTGAGGTCGGACTTGTAGGACCTGGCGGGTGAAAAAGCATGAATTATATCGCACAGGACTCCACCGAGATGCCGCGTGGCCGACCCAGCCGGGAACTCACGGAGAAGCACGGGTTGTTGAGTTCACTCATCTGGGAGCCGGCTCGAATGTTGCGCAGGCGCTCCGCCTCCGTTGTGGCCTTCGGCAGGTTCGACGCATTTTTATACATTCGGGAACTTGTTTAGGCGGTCGTCGATATAACGAACACCGCACTGAGAAATGACAATAGGAAGTCAGCACTCCGGCCTATTGCAGCATTGCTGTGTTTGGCTGTTGATGGTTGGTGTGATATTTGAAAATGACAAGGATGGGTGAACGGAAAATCATTTCTGTCTGGCGATTCTGTTTCGCCTTTTTAGGAAGAGGTCTTTCGGAATCAAAGTCCAAGTACACAACTTTTTGGATATTATAATATTATTACTGAGAAGCAAACATTGGAAATATTTTATCAGCTTGTTTAACTCAACCCCAACAGCTATCCTACTTAAATTTTTATAAGTACATTTGCTATGTAAGCAATACAATTTATATGCCCTCGCCTCTACTCATCGAGCACGAACAAGAAAAATGAGCAAACGTGACATTGAAAACATGCACATGATCTGTCATCTGCATCGGCAGAAGTTTTCGGACCCATCAGTACACCTCCAGATTCTCTGATGGATTTTCCGACACATATAAGGACATAAAGACATAAAAGATTAGTGCAACTATAAGCCACAAGGGCCCTTCTTGGTTGCACTCTGTACACTGAACCAGTTGCCCACCAAATCTGTCAATCAGCCCTCCCTGTAATACTGAAAAGCAAGCCCTCTATTCTTATGATTGTCTATGCTGTTTTTAATGATGTTCAATGTGCTGCTACTGACGATGTTTTCTGGCAGCTGGTTCCAGTGTTCTACTACCCTGTTGGTGAAGAAAGTTTGCCTTAACCTTGTTCTGCTGTGGTTAACTTTAATTTTGAATTTATGACCTCTAATTGCATCATTTATCTTCAATTCAAACATTTCCCCAAGGTATCCCCTCTCCAGACAATGGACAAATTTAAAGACCTCGATGAGATCTCCCCTCAGCCTTCTATATCTAAGTGAAAACATATTCAATTTCTTCAATCTTTCCTCATATGCCAGGTTGCTTATGCCATTAACCATTTTTGTAGCCCTCTTTTGTACTCTCTCTAAAAGCCAACAATCTTTTTCATAGCTAGGAGACCAAGCTTGGATGCAGTATTCCAAATGTGGCCTGACGTATGCACAGTAAAGCTTCTTGATCACTTCCTCACTTCTGTATGATACATTCCTATTTATTGCCCCGAGCATTTTCAGTGCCTTCTTCCTGGCTTCCTTGGTCTGTTCTGATGCCCCCAGTTTTGTGCTTAGAATAACACCTAAATCCTTCTCCTGTTGAGTCACTAATAGCACTTGGCTACCCATCAAGTATGGAGCCTTCATATGCTGCTTACCTACATGCATGATTTTGCTTACCTACATGCATGACTTATCAAAATTAAATTTCATTTGCCATTCTTCGGACCACTTCACAAGTTCGTCTATGTCTTTTTGCAGCGAGATATGCTCATCCTGACCTGTTATTGCCCTAAAGATCTTCAAATCATCCGCAAATTTCAAAACTTTACTGCTTAGGCCACTTTCAATGTTATTTACAAACATAATGAACAGTAATGGCCCTAGTACTGACCCCTGGGGGACTCCACTAAGAACATTTTGCCATGATGACTTTGTACCATTTAGCATCACTCTTTGCTGTCTATCTGAAAGCCACAATTCTATCCATTTTAAGATGCTACCTGCAATACCATGGGACTGAAGCTGTATCATTAACCGTTTACGGGGTACCTTGTCAAAGGCCTTACTACAGTCAAGATATGCTACATCAACCTGATTTCCCCGATCAAATTGTTCTGTGGCGAAGTTCAAAAAGTCCAAGAGGTTTGTGAGACACGATCGCCCTTTTCTAAACCCATGTTGAGTATCTTGAATCAATCTGCTACCTTCCAGATAACTAACTATTCTATCCTTAATAATTGATTCGAGTACCTTGCAGACTAGGGATGTGAGACTTATTGGCCTATAGTTTTCAACTTTCCCTCTTTCTCCTTTCTTGAAAATAGGAACTACATTTGCCCTTTTCCAATCGGTTGGAATTTCATTTTGTGAAACTGATCTACAAAATATTATGCTAAGTGGAAATGCCAGTTCCTTTTCAGTTTCCCGCAACACCCTAGCATAAATTTCATCAGGTCCTGCTGCCTTGTTTGGCTTTATTTTCCTGATATGATTGTAAACAACATCACTATCAATGAAATCAACATCATTTGTCAAATCCCATGTCACTGAACTATGGTGTACGGTCGACAGATTGGTCATATCTTCCAATGTAAACACTGATTTGAACTGCTTGCTCAGCTCCTCAACCATCTCACTATCCTCACCCAATGTAGTCCCGTTTACTTCCAGTGGACCAATTGTGCTAGAAACCTTACTCAGCTTGTAGAAACTAAAGAACTTTTTACTGTCCCCATTACAGTTTCTAGCTAAATCCAGTTCTTTTGCTCGCTTTGCTGCTCTGGTTTTTTGCTTCACAGTGTCTCTAGTTTTTCGATACGCCTTTAGATTAACGACATTTGAGGCTTCTTTAAAAACTCTAAATGCAGTTTTCTTAGCCTTAATTGCTTTTATCAAGTCTGGTGTAAGCCATGCTGGCTTTCATACCCTTCTTTTGCGTCCTTGCTTTTGGGGGACATGTCTAATCTGAGTTTCCTTCAAGTAAGATTTGAACTTTTCCCACATTTCACGGGCATTTAAATTGGAGAATTCTTCTTCCCATCTGATGGCACTTAAAGCCGCTCTCATGCCGTCAAAGTCTGCTCTGTTGAAATTTGGAACCTTTACCAAATTATCCTTGATAATTTCCCCTACATGTGCCTTGAATCTAACTATGTGATTCATACATTCATTCATCTAACATTGTGGTCACTTTTCCCAGAGTTTCGCCTACAGTCAAGTCTTGAACCAAGTCACTTAAATCCGAAAATACAAGGTCCAAGAATGAACCATGCCTGGTAGGTTCCGATACAAACTGGTGTAAGAACAGGTCCTCTTCAAGGCATTTCCTAAACATTTTGCATGACATTCAGGCACACGGTAAACCCTGGTGGATCGGTGGCGTAGGGAGGCATTTAAACTATGGGTCCGGAAGGAACGGATATTAAGCACAATTTGCATCACTTGACATATTTCCTACATATAAATCATATTTCACGACAAAACATTCCTGAAACCCTCCAACTTGTAAGCGTGAGGGGTGCCTGTAAACCAGGCAGGCTTTGCATAGTCAATGCAGCTTCCTTTCTATCTGGCAAAGATGTATTCAGGTCACGATAGGTCACCGAACTATGGCAACATAATGGGAAACATTTCCTGATCTTCTCCTCTGGTCATCTCCAATCTAAATGACGTTTTTTTAATCACTAATTTGCATGATAGTCCTCAAATATGGCAAGTTCAATATCTTAGAGTGTGTCAACATTTTAAAGTTCTCCATTCTACCATAGGTAGTTGAAAATAGTCGTTTCAAGCACGATGAAACACACTATGTAGTTTTTTTCATTGATGCTCTTTACGATGATTCATAAGTTCGAAATTACACGTACCATATTTCGGCACAACCCATGGTCACATACATTCTGACAAGTGACATTGTACGAGTCATTGAGTCATACAATACAAAAATCGCCAGAGTACAAATATCCTCCCATGTGAATGTTACACAAGAGCACTACCATGAATAGCTGCCACACATACAATTTACTATGACAATACAAGCTACAAGTTCCATCACAAAACGCCAGGACGAATAGTTCCTATTTAACTTTGGTCTAAACTTGCGAATGCACATCGACTCAGTGATTTTGCTACCCGTATGGTCTTTGCAAGTTTTAATGATCTCAAAAGTAAGAGGAATTTTGGCTGAAATTATGATACCAATGCTGTGGGCTTGTCCAAAATGGTCTCCCATCAGTGTGTTGAACGTCATTTTGTTTACATCGCATAGGTGCTCGCTGTACCGTAGGCGAACGGGACGAACTGTCTCGCCAATATATCTGGCCTGCTGGCCGTTATCGGTGCAAATATTACAGCTTATTCGGTACACAAGTCCAGATATGTGACACTTCCCAGCCACTCCGGCTGAACACGCGGAACAACGCTGGGTTGCCGCAGGGCATTGGAGTTGAGAGATGTCTATTTTTTCGAAGCGGCGTACATTGTCACTTGTCTGAATGCATGCGACCAAGGGTTGTGCCCCAAATATAATACATATAATTTCTCACTTCTGAATCATTGCAAGGAGCGTCAATTTAAAAAACTGCATACTGTGTATACATATGCCTTACATTCAACAAGCACTGAACGATCTAAGCCACAATGAAG
This sequence comes from Imbricaverruca yamaguchii, assembly GCA_034440575.1. Taxonomy (NCBI): domain Eukaryota; kingdom Metazoa; phylum Arthropoda; class Thecostraca; family Neoverrucidae; genus Imbricaverruca; species Imbricaverruca yamaguchii. The sequence continues at coordinate 651,275 of JAOTOL010001430.1, forward strand.
CACCTTGGCACTGTGAGATTATGAGTCTGACCTGTCATCAGCATATTCTTCCACTTTTGACATCTGATGCACCATTAGGATTGCACATCAAGGAACACCGGTAACATTGGACAAGTCAGACCACCTAACTCGACTGAGCCAAGGTCCTGGCCATCCCAGGGCTCTGACTCGCCCAGATGTGTTGCCATTTCACGGAGCCCTGTCTGTTTCACAGGGCCATCTCAGGACCCTAACTGTCCCAGGACCCCAAACACTCCAAGGTCCACATGGATTCAAGTGTAAACACTCCGAGGTCCACATGGATTCAGGTGTCATGTGGTTGGAATAAGAGCAGAAGCATATACATACAATTTTCAAACCATAGTTTGAGAATTAGCCTGATTTGTTGATGAAGGAGACTGAACACATTTCTAATTGTGATCATATTTTTAAAGATGATCTAGCTTGACATGATAGAAAAGCATCATTGTGGATGACATGGGCATATCTCACTTTGGTTAATGTCTAAATGAAACAACTCCATAACCATGATTATGGAGATCTCATACATCACCTCTATGGATTTAGATTTTTTTAGTGTGAGGGGATCGTGAGGTGAAAAGCAGCACTCTTTGCAATACAAGTAAGTTCATATAAGAACATCATATCAGGAAGTGGCATACATGATGCTAAACAACACCATGATTTCACAAAACAAAGTTGTTTATAATTAGCACAGCATCATACAAGATGCAGGAAAGAGTTGAATTATGCCATTTTTAGCTCCATTTCCAATGTAAAAAGGAGGGTAATATATATATTACTTGGAAAACATGACTTGCTCTTATTGTCTTATTATTTAATTGTATATTGCATTACCATGGTAAACAAATTATACCACCTTAGAGGATATTTTATCCTTTCTAGCCTTATTGTTAAATTATTCTCCAGGTAATGGTTTTACATGGCAAGGGCTTTATCTAGGCAAGGGTTTTACATGATCCCTCATATATGGAAACAGCTCATATACCATCAAACATATCGGGGTTATGTTAGGATAGCTTATTCCAGGCTGCAGTGCTCTTTTTAAGCCTCATAGTAATGTTGTAAAAAAATGAAATGAGAAAAATATGGCCATCTGTATTTAATTGAAGAAAAAAAAAACAATGCAAATACCACCCTCCACCTTATATCTTCAGAATGATGTGGTACCAGTTGTAGATGAACTTGTTGACAAGCAGGGGTGTATTTAATCAATATGTATTTTGTATGGCATAGTATAGTGAAATAAGATGCATTGCATCCTCAAGCAGCTTCTTGGTAATGCTAATAATGGTGATTTTCTGTCCAACACTCTTTAAAAAAAAAACATATGTAGCAGAAAGATATTTCCCAGATGGCAACTTATGGAACATGCTTGCCTGATGTATGCCCAGATGTTTATTATTGCATGCCTGGTTTATATCTAATTAAGCAGACCATGCCCAGCACTCATCAAAATTTAAGGCAACATCCTGACAGCCAGCATGGCTTCGAGTTTCAGCTTATGCACTTCCCACTTGGTATAATCACACAGCACCAGAAACTAAATAGTTAACATGCATACTGTCCCCCCCAGGAAAAGAGATTCGAGAGTAAAGTAGAGATGAAATTAACACATTTTGGTAAGTTTTAAGCTTAATGTAATTTCTGATTCCTTGAAATTTCTCGCTTTAATGCAATGTTTAGGAATGTGCTGAACATGTGACTCCTCATTTCCTTCCCAAATGCATACTTTTCAGTTGGGAAGTAAAATAACTCCCCAAAAGTAGCTTGGAGCTAGGTAATGTAACATAAAAGCAATGTTCAAGATAAAGAAAAAAGATGTAACACAATCTAGCCTAGCCTAATTTTCCATACAAGAAATCTTCTTTTTTATGGAAGATTTCCAAACAATTTATTTCTGCAAAAAATTTAACCTAAAAAATAAACCTAACAAAACCTAATCTGAATGATCCTGAGGAAGAAAAATATAATACAAAATTAATCAAAAGAAAACAAAACAATTTTCTAACACACAACAAAAGCCCAACCTAACCTAACTTCACAAAACCCAACCCCTTCATGTGCTTCATGGAGGTAAATATGCATAAAACTTGTTACCTTAAACTGCAACAATACCTATACTTTAGACAATTGTGGTACACTGCTTTATCTCATGCACTGAGCCAGTAGGTGCTGGTTATATATTTTGTGTCAACCTAACATCTCTCACTTTTGCAAGTTATTATTGCTCAGGTACAAGCCTAAACATCTTAGTGCATGCCTGAGTACCTTAAGTGTATGACTAAGCAGAGCCAGGCATACCTATGTGCATACCTGGGCATGCCTAAGCTTACATATGCACACCAACTTATCAAACCTGCCATGGTTGCATTTGAGGTATGGGCTCTTTGGAAGTCATGATTAATTCATTCAATATACCCTTATGCTATGGAGCTTGGTGACACAGGTACTACACTGACAGAATATACACAAATATGTAACCCCCACCCAATAAATTAACTTTATGTTGTCTGGCCACTGTATGTAGCCCTGGGTCAGATTATGTGAAATGATAATAATGGTGAGATGGAAATTCAGTATGGCAACACATGAAGTGACTGCCTCACCAGCTCTGGATCACTTAAAAATTAGTGATTTTTACACCAAAATAAATACATAGCTCCCCTGATTTCAGCAAATTTAAGCAACCACCACCACATTCCTGATAGGTACCTTGTTGATGATCAGAAGATCAAGAGAGATTAAATTCCAAATGCATTAAGCAAACAGCCCTGAACAAGTGCTTAGTGTCACATGACAAAAAATGACCACGCGCAACGAGTCCACATAAAATTAAGTACTCTGGTCATGCGAATACAATCTTCCCAGTCTGAGCCAATTCTTAGTGATCTTGATCATCGCAATCTCGTAAGTACCTAGTAACATTGCTGAAATCAAAGCTTCCCCATATAAAGCTTCCCATCCCAATATTACATAAATTGGAAGGATATAATTACCTAAAAACCAGACACATCTGTCAAATTGCATACCCTTTCATGACCGTCACAACCCATGAGCAGTTCGGTCCTGGAATTGAAACGCAAGCGCAGTATGCGTCTACTACACTGCTGAGCCTTCCGCTGATTGCTTACAAAAGGGTCATGAGTGGGAATGATAATTGTGGCAACTTTTCTGTCAATTTTGCAATAAAATCATAGATGGCCATCCATAAACAACTTAGATATTAGCAAAATATAAGGGTGTTCAAAATAAAAGTCAAGTATCAGCAAACACTGTCTAAGATTACGGCCAACCGATTTTAAATCACTTCTTGCACAGATCCCTGCCTCGTAGTAAAACTCTACCGTACTGCTGATCAGTAGAAAGGAAGCATGGCAACTGTTCTACGACATGAGATAGCTACCGTTTATTCTACCGATTACCGAAGAGGTATTTGATTGGTCCAAGAACATCAATGAACTTACTATTGCGACGTAGTAAATACCACGTGCGCAGCAGGAAAGATCAAAACAAGGTCCGTTTTGGCGGGGACGGTCGTGCATACATTTCCAATTTGTGACTGTCATCCTGTGGTGATTGGGTTCGGCTTTTGTGTTCCCGTGTGGAGTGAAAGCACCGACAAGTGATCTATATGCGAAACACTTGACTTTCTCCTCAGTCTCTAGGCAGGAAGTCACATGTGGCAGTGACGACGCCCTTCATGCGACAGGTAAGTGCTTTCTTGATGCCTGGGTGCATGCAGTGGCTGTGAACTGTGTGAAGGTGTCAACATACGACGGTTGAATACAGTGTTGTTGGTGATAAGTGCATATGCTTTTAATACAAGAACATGTCAGTCTGGGTGCGGAGCGTACCAGCTAGTGGTGGAACTTTCCATACTTTTTGCGGAGCACTTGCCCTTCCCCTCCCTCCCCTGTATGGGTGAGGTCTGACATATGAGACCTGGGGCGTTGACTAAAACAAAAATGCCTGCAAAAATACATTTTCCCCAATCAAATCAACTACACAGCGTACTGGCATCGCCCATAAAGCTTGCGTCGCCATGCGCCTGCCGCAGGCAAGTTCTGGCTTAGGTCCGCAATATTCTACCCTTACTGATTCAGTTTGAGTTATTGAAGCTGTGATTTACTAATTTTTTATTGGTTCATGAAGGCGCGTCAATTGCACCAATCGTGCCGCCCATCAACATGTCGGGATCAACCAGTGTTCGCTTTAATCTTCCCTACCTATGCGCGTCGGCTGGAGACGACGTGGCTCGACGTTACGCGTCAAACTACGCCGTTGGCCATGGGCATTGGGCAGCGGCGGATCCAGAAATGAATGGGTGGTCATGGATGTTCGTATCCTTTTCGTAATGCTCAAAATGAGCGTCGCCAAGGCGAGGGGGAATGAGTGGACGCTTCATGAAGTGTATTATAGCGCCAATAGCGTCGCATGAAAAAAAAATCGACCTAAAAGTCCCGTCATCCGCTTATTGCCCGTAACCATAATTCGTGACGACGCCGATAATGCTTAAGGAATGTCAATGGTTGTTTAGGCGCTACTACAATAACTCAGGGGCCGATCGAGGAATTGTCATAGGGGGCACATGCTCAGATGGGCGCCACTTCGAAACTACCTGGAAAGCCTTGTTTCGAGGGGCGCATCTGGCTGAAAAATTCGACAGGGGGAGGGGCGCCTATTCTTCGGAAGTCTTCATCTCACAGGGGCGCCTTTAGCTGAAAAATTTCATTGCGAGGCGGAACTCGAGTCTTCCCAGAAAGGGCGTCTTTGCACTGTCGGAGGGGCCCCACCTTCCCATAGGGAGAGGGCACATGCCCCCTGTGTCCCCTTGTATCCGCCCCGGCAAGAAGTGCCAAGCGCTACCAATAATTGTTCATCTCAACTTTTAATTCTGGGAGTGCCCATGGAGAGGGGGGGGTACCTTTTCTCCAATGTTTCTACCATCCTCAGAAATGCCGCAACTCATTCATCGGACTGGCCGATTTTTTTTTCAACAATGGGCACAAGAGCAGTTGAAAAGTGAGGAGTGGAGAAGAGGTCCATTCTAGTCCACATGGCCTGAGGACCTGACTTCCAGATGACCTGACTTCAAAATTTTGACACAACATGCCGAATTGGTGTGGGAAAAGGTATGCCAAATTTTGGCGCGCTGCCGCGCGCCGTTCTTCAGTATTCGCGGAAGACCTTATGTGGGGGAGGGGGTTGTCGATGATCCCCCGAGACGGCGCGGGTTAACCGGCTGAATTCTGGCTTCAGAGCTCCCGCCGGACGACCTACGCATGCACACAAAGGCGAGTCCCCGTCCCGTTAACAAATGCCGATTTCTGGCATCGCACGAAGCGACAATTAAAAAAAAAAAATATATCACGCTAACGAAATGTCTCCAAATCCGGAGCGTTCTCGGACACTAAAAAATGTTTAAATGAATCCCTCCACCACTCCCAACTGATCAAGTTTTGGGAGTTTCCTGTAGATAGGTGAAGGTAGTCGTGCGTTTCCATTGGGTGATTGAAGATATATTGCACCATTATTTTGCCGTTGTGTTCGTTTTCATATGTGGTGTCAAATTTGCCATTCGACCTTATTGCACAAAACACAGTCTACCGAACCCTTGCAAAGGGCGCACCTATGAACACATGAGTCAAATTCACCATAGTCAATTTTGTGTGATGCCTGCAATGCTAGCAACTTTACCATTCACGTACATGCGCAAGCACACACACATGCGAACACACACACGCACACACACACACCCATGCGAACACACACACGCACACACACACACACACACACACACACACACACACACACACACACACACACACACACACACACACACACACACACACACACACACACACACACACACACACACACACACACACACACACACACACACACACACACACACACACACACACACGCACACACACACACACACACACACACACACACACACACACACACACACACACACACACACACACACACACACACACACACACACACACACACACACACACACACACACACACACACACACACACACACACACACACACACACACACACACACACGCACACACACACACCATGCACCACCACACCCCCACACACACACACACACACACACACACACACACACACACACACACCACGCACACACACACACACACACACACACACCACACAACACACACACACCACACACACACACACACACACACACACACACACACACACACACACACACACACACACACACACACACACACACACACACACACACACACACACACACACACACACACACACACACACACACACACACACACACACACACACACACACACACACACACACACACACACACACACACACACACACACACACACACACACACACACACACACACACACACACACACACACACACACACACACCCGCTGTTTCAACTACGTTCAGGTCGCCAAAAAAGGAGTTCAGTGTTTGAAATCCGAAGCAATATGGAATGTATCCCATCGCATCTGGTATCCGTAAAGCAAGGAGTGGTCGTCTGCATGATGGAATAGGACTGATTTTTTCCACCATTCTCATTGCGATGAACATGCACTTGTCCGCTATAAACATATTTGAAACATGCTCAGTAACAGCGCGCAGTAACCGCGTGAAATGAAAGGTCAGCGGTAAGTTCTCGTAGGTCAGGCATTTTTGCGGCCAGGCAAATATGCCTGAACACACACCTCCCAGTTGCCGGCTATAGCGCGTCGCTACCAGTTCCTATAGAGTGTCACCCATATCCATTTAACAGCTAGCCAAATTTGCCATGGGCAAGAGAAGCACATGTGCTTGCGGACTCGATGGGATCTGTATTAGGGTTATCAAATTTTTGTTCTGTTTATCGGAGAAGTGCTGTTCGACATTATCAACAAATTCCTGACTACATCTGATATCCCATGCAATTGGGAAATAGGCAATAGTAATTCCAGTTCATAAATCAGATCTTTCGAATCCGTCAAATATTAGGCCCATCTCATTCCTTCCGGTTATAGCCAAAATCACAGAGAGGGTCACAGAATCACAGGCAACTTTATCACTGCCTGAACTCAAACTACCTACTGGCCCAAACTCAGCACGGCTTCAGACCACGTCACTCTACGAAAACCGCTCTCATCTCAGTCACGGACAAAATACTAGCAGCAATGGACCGTTCAAATATAGCTCTCCATTGCATTTTTGACCTCAGTAAATGGTTCTCCATCATAGACCACACCAAACCACACCACACCACACCTCATCTCCCGTCGCAAATCTGATCTCCCCAATCTCATAAGTCAGGTGGAGACATGTCTGAACCAACTCTACTATTTCCTGGATATCGGTTTGAAGGTAAACCCGACAAAAAACTCAGCTTCTCACGTTGGGATCGCGTGTGCGTGTGGTATCTTCGCAATATTACTCTGATACAGATGTGCTTTAGGGACGCCGTGATAGATGAGAGCCATTTGTGTAGTAGGCTTGGGGTGACATTTGATCGCCACATACCGTGGGATTCCCATGTAGCTGTTGTGGTCCGCAAGCGCACTGGGTTCCTTTTGACTCTGAGCTACCTGTGCCACCACCTGCCCACCAGTACCCTCTTCATTATAGTCAATAGCCTAGTTATGTCCAATATCTGCTACTGCATATTTGCTTACGGGAACGGGTTGGCAGCAAGCATCCACAGACTAGACAAGATCATTAACTTCGCTACTAGAGTCGTGTCAGGTCTACATAAATTTGATCATATTTCTGATGTTAGTAGTGAGTTGGGTCTCCTCACTGCAGCTGATATGTATCTTTTTCACAGCCTTACTTTGCTCTACAAGATCATTCTGACGGGTGAGCCAACGCACATTGCCGGTCATATCACTGTAAACTCCACCCTGCGAAACCGTCATGCACGTGCAGGCGACCACCTGCACCTGCCAGCCATACACAGAGAGGCGGGCCGCAGGTGATTTTTATACTCGTCTGTCTTCCACTATAACACACTTCCTACTGAAACAAAAACATCGAGGCTGTCTAACTTCAATAAACATGCACTAGCGTATCTCCACGAACAACATTAGTAGCATAAAAACTTAAACAATGGATGTGTGTACACTATGAACTCACATTTAGGCCATCGCCTTCCTATAATTTCTATAAACTACTCGTGTATAGCTCGTGTTGCAAGCACGTTATGTGTAGTGCTATAGTGATATGGGTATTGTTATGTTGGTGTATGAATGTTTGTCGCGCATCTGCTCTCAATATTGACCACAAGTATATCATTTGTTTGTAAATATAAGTGAGTTATACCCAGATACAGAATAGCCACTGTACATGGAGGGCATGTATCGCGAAATAAATAAATAAATAAATAAGTAAAACACTAAGCAAAACATGACGCTGTCAAAACCGGTAGTTAGAGCATCAAAATGTAAATATGCGTGGTCCTCCATCTCCTTGATTTTTTACGGAAGTTCATGTCACTCTTATCTCTGGACTGGTCCTCACGATAAATCATTTTCTATGCAAAGTTAACCAACAAGAGAGAAACGTTTATTCTCTTTGAAAGATGAACGGTTTGCTTGATAGTGGCAGGTTAAACTGGTGACTGATGCGCATGATACGGCGATTCGAAAAGGAGGACAAATGCAGTATTTTTCGCCAACCGGCGCTTTTGTGAGCTGGTGTGATTCTTCGAAAGAGCAAAATCAAGTTATGCCAATATCATACGTAGCACTTTTCTCAATGATCTAGTGCTCGTGTAATATTTTCATCTCCCCATTTCTACAATATCAGCACCACGCAACAAACATTATAAATTACACCTACATATTTGCAGTTGGACACTAGCTGTCACATATTATAATTAAGCAATTCCGGTTGTGTACATATTCACGCCAAAAAATGAAACATTCTTTGGCTGACGAGACAAAATATTGTACGCAACACTATATACCACATCCGATTGCATAGCGATCATTAGTCATCTGTGACGCTGCATGACCTGAGCGCAGTATATCGTATCGCAGCGAGTATCGCTTGTGGCGCCGGGGTGGCGATGTGATGCTGTTTATGTTTGTGCTTATGCATGGATGGCGTCGATATGGTGGTAATGCATGGGGGCGGGAATTGCCGAGTGGTTAAGGTGTCGGGCTATGGGTACCAAAGGTCCCTGGTTCGACTCTAGCGCCACTCAGGACATTTCCCAATCTCGCGGCCCACCGGCGAAACAGTGTGGGCGGCGCCATTAGCCGTGAATGTGCATAAAGTGTGTCGTGAACCAACCAATAAACAAACAAGGTGGTAATGCATGGGATTGGAGTGAGGGGCGTCCGGAACGACAATGTATGCGTATGCTTCGGTTTGATCTGTCGTTCCTAATTGAAGTGGATTTGACAATTTTGTGTTCTTCTGCGTCATTACATCTTGGCAATGTTTCAATTGAGAAGAACACAAGTACTGTCTGGGTGGTATGCAATAGTATGATAACCAAGGGATGTGCTCTCTTTTTGTTTTGTTCATCACGTCTCCACGTTCCTTCAAAAGTACTCCAATGTATACAAAACGGTACACCTGAACTTGTATGCAGGTTGGAAAAAAATGTGTGTAATGGCTATACGCCACGCTGTTACAATAATAGCGGCGATTCACTAGTGCGCCATGCGGGGACGACAGGCCGAAATGTGTTAGGTGTAATGTCGCGCTGACTGCACCACGTGCTGGTGGCGTGCCCAGCATGCACAGAAGAACGTAGGCGCCACTTCGGATATGATGCGAATGCTCTGAAGTTGAAGGACCTATTGGGAGGTGATTGATAATTGTTTCCTCAGCTTTTATATCAAGTGCCTTAATTGCTACCGACGTTTTATATTCGTATGTGACATTCTAACGCGTGCCTAGGCAACCTTGTTATGGGTGCAATATAACCCAATGGTGTTGACGCACCCCCAAACCCCAATACTCACCATCACTAGTGCGCTAGTGTACCAGAGTGTTGGAACTGATGTGGAGTGTAGGGACTAGTGCACTAGTACAGGCACTAGGGGAGGCTTGCAGAGTTTTCCGACAAAGTCAGGCAAGCGCTTTTGAAAAGATCGTGCTTTCCAGGTGGTAATCATGCAATTACCCTAAGCTTAATGTTAAATGTGCGAAACCTAGACCATATTGAAGTAAGTTGAGGTGGTGCTCAGAAACCACTTGTTAGCCCTCTGCCGATTTCTCAGCTGGCCCTAAAATTGCGGAGTACGAAGACATTTTTCTTACTTCGCGTCTGAACGTCGCTAATCTTTTTAGGTCATTTTTATCTACTCACGACGAGAAAATAATGTTCCCTTCTATCGGACTATGAAAACCAACTGCTCCAGATAATCTGGGGTTGATGCTGTGCCCGTTAATCCGGAAGTGATACTATGCAGATACTATCGTCGGAGGTATAGTTCGCAAGACATAAACCTTTTTTAGCGGATAAATAGTGTTAACTCGGAAGGTATTTAGGAATTTCCACGGACTCTGTTAGCAATCACATACATGTACAAATGACATTACTCGTCACGAAAGAAAATTCGCCCGACGTTTTTGTTCTCTCCATTGCTTAGACCTTCCGCTCGTCTTCCATCCCCCTATTGTCAGGCGCTTGGCGGGAACGCTCATGGAATTCGTGGCGTGCCACCATTGTTTCGGGTTTGGTGTGAGGCGTGACGAAGCGTTTCTTTCTCTCTGGAAAGACCCTGTAAAAGAGGAAGTCACTTTGTCGGCAATTATTTTGAAAGTTATAGAATATATCGGCTAGACATCAAGGTTGCCTGCCTAGCTCAAACGATGTTAACTTCGGGTTCCACCATTACATCCTCGGATGTAGTACTGCTGAACATCCGTATGTATTTTCTATGAATTTGTATACAGGAGGTTTTTAAGTGGTACAAACATGCTTGTCTTAAGGAGAATGCCTAACATGGAGGGATGGTGCGTAATATCCCTCACAAAATATTAAATGCGAGGATTTCAAGGTTCTGCAACAAGCAAAGCAAATAAAAAAACGGGGTCAAAGTCCCCTTGTCACCCTTTCTGTACACTTGTTCTTTCTCGAGTCGTCACGCTCACAGGTTCTTTTTTCTACCGGACTTCCAGACTCCCATCCCACATACACAGGTCTGTTACAATTTTGGCCACCTTATTCGCGATATCCGACAACCGTGTTGTTATGTTGGGGCTAAAAGAACGATATCGAACCCCAAGGAAGATAATCGAAAGATCCATGCGCCCCCTTGAGCGTGCCCGTGGACACGGCTAATCTATCCTTACCCGGACTGGCTGGGCACGCGGACTGGACCACGACTGGCTGGGTACGCGGACTGGACCACGACTGGCCGGATACGCGGACTGGACCACGACTGGCTGGGCACGCGGACTGGACCACGACTGGCCAGGTACGCGGACTGGACCACGACTGACCGGATACGCGGACTGGACCACGACTGGCTGGGTACGCGGACTGGACCACGACTGACCAGGTACGCGGACTGGACCACGACTGGCTGGGTACGCGGACTGGACCACGACTGACCAGGTACGCGGACTGGACCACGACTGGCCAGGTACGCGGACTGGACCACGACTGGCTGGGTACGCGGACTGGACCACGCTGGCTGGGTACGCGACTGACCACGACGCCGGACGCGGACTGACCACGACTGGCTGGGTACGCGGACTGGACCACGACTGGCTGGTACGCGGACTGGACCACGACTGGCCAGTCGCGACTGACCACACTGACCGGGTGCGCGGACTGGACCACGACTGACTGGGCACGCGGACTGGACCACTACTGGCTGGGTACGCGGACTGGACCACGACTGGCCAGGTACGCGGACTGGACCACGACTGGCTGGGTACGCGGACTGGACCACGACTGGCTGGGCACGCGGACTGGACCACGACTGGCTGGGTACGCGGACTGGACCACTACTCAAACGACGGTAGACGTTTGGCGTGATTTGGCGTGGCGCCTCCGAAACAAGGCGTAGCTGGCGCTCCTGAGTCTGCGGACCAGGACATAGGTGCGCGTCTCTTTCACACAGAGGGTAAAATATTTTCATATAAGTATGCTCTGCATGCCATTTGGGCACCATTGAACTTCATGCGCCGGCATGGCCTCCCCACCCTATCCAAAACTCCATGCAATATCCATCCACATGTCCCGCCCCCCATGAGAACGTGCTCTCTGTGCGTGTGGTGTCCAGGGTGTTCTGGTGTTTCAAGTTGTTTTGTAGACGTTTGTTGTGTCGATTTTCCGAGATGTGATGGCTGTTTGTGACACATCAAGAGTATGTCTACCGGCTAGGGTGTTCATATGCCGTATTGGAGATGTGTCTGGGGGTAGATGTGGGATAGGGTAGGGTGTGGTAGGATAGGCATGCACAGATACTGACCACTTAGGTAGGTGTGGTGTGCAGGGCACGTGTGGGAAATCTTTTGTTTCACTGGATGTGTGTCGGTGTTGAAGCGGTAGGAAATCTTGTGTTATATCCTCAAAACTTGCTTTGCACGACGTCAGGATCCCGGAAGCCCGTACTTCCGCATCCCTTCTAACGCATCTTGATATGTTGTCTTGTTCAACATGAGCAGATTATCTACATTCCTCGGCTGTTTCCGTAACCTACGCGTAGCCTATTGATCTGGACGCGTGCCAACACAAATGAGTATACTGTTTGTTAAAGTTGGCTTCTTTTGCGGGGCATTGATGGGAGCCTCAGCGACCTCAGCTCCAACCTCGGTGACCCACATCGTCTCTGACTCGGCGTACTCAGCTGTACTGCGAATGGCTCTGCGAGTCTTCGACCGAGTTTCAGTCGAGCCTTCAGCCCGGTCTTCAGCCTGTTCTCCAGTATATCCGTCATTCGGCCGTTTAATGTTTTGTGAGAAATTTAATGAGTGCAAATGTATCAGCGCTGTAATGTGCAAGCGGTTCATTTACAACACTATTTCTGTCCCTCATCTTCTTGAAATAAATCATTTTCCGCCTTTTGCGGTGCATTCGATGGATGTGGTGGATACTCTTCTGGCTTTCATCGAAAGCGTTTTATTAACCAAAACAATGCATTGGAAAAATCATCCAATGACAGCGGTGTACCCAGGATTTGAGTCAGTCAGAGGGGGTTGAAATCACTTTAAAATGTCAAGTTTTCTTATTTCACGCATTTCAGCCCATAACCCCGGTCGCCATCACGCCAGCCCTTGTGCGCGTATACGCCGGCCTTGCGCATTCGGCGCATTCACCGCGCTTGTGCGATTTTGCGGTTTCTGCTAGGCCCCCTACGTATTGCTAATTGCTGCCATGTGATAGTCTTTGGCCATATTTTACGTCATGTAGTGCTTCTTATGGGGGTTCTCTGCAATATTCAGTTAATTCGATTCGAAGATTATTTATCTGCCTCCCATTGTTCTGGTAGAGAACAAATCTGAATACCCCTTGAGTTTTGGTGAACTTAATCTTTTTGCTTGAGTATGCTCCCAGATGCAATTGGCTATCGAACTGCTGGTTGGGTGTTCTTTTTACACCTATTACGTTCTTCTTCGTTTATTAATGTGCTTTAGGGTCGCATTGCATTTTTGTTGGGGCCCCACATGTTTTTAGGCCCCGTCGCGTTTTTTGGTTCTATCACTTTGTGGACTTGCAATGCTTTTCAGGCACCGGCGCGTTTTCGAAGTCTCTGGTGTGTGCATTTAGTGCCTGGTGCGATTTATATTTTTAGGACCATGTTGCGTTTTGCGGATTTCAGAGCATTTGTAGGCCCTCGTGTGGCTCTTGCGTCCTCAGTGTGCTTTGAGAGTCTCCTGATGTTTTTATGACTAGGTATGTATATGTATGGCCTCAGCTCACAGATTAAAGCCTTGTGGCTTTTTGCGAGACTCGGTGCGATTTGGGCCCTGGTGTATTTTCAGCCTCACGATATGCTTGAATGGATGGGCGGGGATGCCCGAGTGGTTAAGGTGTTGAGCTCTGGGTACCAAAGGTCCCGGGTTCGACACTAGCGCCGCTCGGGACATTTCCCAATCCCGCGGCCCACCGGCGAAACAGTGTGGGCGGCGCCATTAGCCATGAATGTGCATAAGATGCGTCGTGAACCACCCAATAAACAAACAAACAATATGCTTGTATAGGGCCGCTGTCTGGGTCTCGAACGCAAATCGTTGGGTCCCCAGCGGGATTTTGGGGGGCTCCAACGCGATTCCTCGGGGTCTTGGCGCCATTTTCAGACCCACGCGGTTGTTTCTGTTTACCTGTCGCGAGTTTTCTGGGCTCTACTCTATTTTTTTCGGGATGTTGTCCGAATTTTTAGAAGTCTTACCTTCCTATTGCATACGTACATGCACACATATATACATACATATATATGTATATATATATATATATATATATATATATATATATATATATATATATATATATATATATATATATATATATATATATATATATGTATATATAAATATATATATATACACATGTGTGTATACATACATGCATGCATACATACATACATACATACATACATACATACATACATACATACATACATACATACATACATACATACATACATACATACATACATACATACATACATACATACATACATACATACATACATACATACATACATACATACATACATACATACATGCATGCATACATACGTGCATACATACGTACATACATATATACATACATACAAAATTGTGGACATCAGACCAGACCAAGGAAGCCAGGAAGAAGGCACCGAGAATGCTTGGGGAAATCAATAGGAATGTATCATACAGAAGTGAGGAAGTCATCAGGAAGATTTACTGTGCATATGTCAGGCCACATTTGGAATACTGCATCCAAGCTTGGGCTCTTAGCTATGAAAAAGATTGTTGGCTTTTAGAGAGAGTACAAAAGAGGGCTACAAAAATGGTTAATGGTATAAGCATCCTGGCATATGAGGAAAGATCGAAGAGTTGAATATGTTTTCACTTAGATATAGAAGGCTGAGAGGAGATCTCATCGAGGTCTTTAAATTTGTCCATGGTCTGGAGAGGGGATATCTTGGGGAAACGTTTGAATTTTAACAGAAATGATGCAATTAGAGGTCATACATTCAAAATTGAAGTTAACCACAGCAGAACAAGGTTAAGACAGACTCTTCACTCACAGGGTAGTAGACCACTGGAACCAGCTGCCAGAAACCATTGTCAGTAGCAGCACATTGAACATCTTTAAAAACAGCATAGACAATCATTATAAGAATAGAGGGCTGGTTTTTCAGTATTACAGGGAGGACTGATTGACAGATTTGGTGGGCAACTGGTTGAGTGTACAGAGTGCAACCAAGAAGGGCCCTTGCGCCTCATAGTTGCGCTAATCTTTTATGTATTTATGTATATGCATACATACATACATACATGCATACATACATAGATATATGTTGCGGGAAACTGAAAAGGAACTGGCATTTCCACTTAGTATAATATTTTGTAGATCAGTTTCACAAAATGAAATTCCAACCGATTGGAAAAGGGCAAATGTAGTTCCTATTTTCAAGAAAGGAGAAAGAGGGAAAGTTGAAAACTATAGGCCAGTAAGTCTCACATCCCTAGTCTGCAAGGTACTCGAATCAATTATCAAGGATAGAATAGTTAGTTATCTGAAAGGTAGCAGATTGATTCAAGATACTCAACATGGGTTTAGAAAAGGACGATCGTGTCTCACAAATCTTTTGGACTTTTTGAACTTCGCCACAGAACAATTTGATCAGGGAAATCAGGTTGATGTAGCATATCTTGACTTTAGTAAGGCCTTTGACAAGGTACCCCATAAACGGTTAATGATACAGCTTCAGTCCCATGGTATTGCAGGTAGCATCTTAAAATGGATAGAGTTGTGGCTTTCAGATAGACAGCAAAGAGTGATGCTAAATGGTACAAAGTCATCATGGCAAAATGTTCTTAGTGGAGTCCCCCAGGGGTCAGTACTGGGGCCACTACTGTTCATTATATTTGTAAATAACATTGAAAGTGGCCTAAGCAATAATGTTTTTAAATTTGCTGATGATTTGAAGGTCTTTAGGGCAATAACAGGTCTAGATTAGCATATATCGCTGCAAAAAGACTTAGACGAACTTGCGAAGTGGTCCGAAGAATGGCAAATGAAATTTAATTTTGATAGGTGCAAAATCATGCATGTAGGTAAGCAGCATATGAAGGCTCCATACTTGATGGGTGGCCAAGTGCTATCAGTGACTCAACAGGAGAAGGATTTAGGTGTTATTCTAAACACAAAACTGGGGGCATCAGAACAGACCAAGGAAGCCAGGAAGAAGGCACTGAGAATGCTCGTGGCAATAAATAGGAATGTATCATACAGAAGTGAGGAAGTCATCAGGAAGCTTTACTGTGCATATGTCAGGCCATATTTGGAATACTGCATCCAAGCTTGGTCTCCTAACTATGAAAAAGATTGTTGGCTTTTAGAGAGAGAGAGAGAGTACAAAAGAGGGCTACAAAAATGGTTAATGGCATAAGCAACCTGGCATTTGAGGAAAGATTGAAGAAATTGAATATGTTTTCACTTAGATATAGAAGGCTGAGAGGAGATCTCATCGAGGTCTTTGAATTTGTCCATGGTCTGGAGAGGGGATATCTTGGGAAAATGTTTGAATTGAACAGAAATGATGCAATTAGAGGTCATAAATTCAAAATTAAAGTTGGCCACAGCAGAACAAGGTTAAGGCAGACTTTCTTCACCAACAGGGTAGTAGAACACTGGAACCAGCTGCCAGGAAACATTGTCAGTAGCAGCACATTGAACATCTTTAAAAACAGCATAGACAATCATTATAAGAATAGAGGGCTATTTGGTGGGCAACTGGTTCAATGTACAGAGTGCAACCAAGAAGGGCCCTTGTGGCTCATAGTTGCACTAATCTTTTATGTCTTTATGTCTTGATATATATACATACCAATACAAGGCAGGACATTTTATAGAACCACTCGTGCACGCACGCACGCACGCACTCACGCCCAAGCACTGGCGCGCATATACGAATGCGTGCGTGCTAGCATAATCTCAAATTTTCACATAGAACATATTCTCACTATTACGCCAATTAGTGTTTCGCTGTATGTACCTCAGAGCTACCGCCCTCTCAAGCTCGTGTGGATAATGGATTAGCCGAACATGTGCGTATAGGCGCCGCGATCCTATCGTTGGTCTCAGCTGAATAACAAACCACATCTGACAGTAGTTGTTAATTATGTACATCGCAATGTCCTTTAGATTAATCGGATTTTGTTCGGTAAGACCTCCACTTGTCCGGTAAGACCTTGCTGGCTAACGTACAGACGTAAGCTACACGATGCTATGGTAAGCCATCTGGAATGGCACAAAGGACTGGGTTTTGTATTCGCAAGGTCGGAGAGTACCTTGTCCTGACGAAATGCTTGCATTATATGAAGTAAGCATAACTTGTCTGTAGGTTCCCGACTACTGCCTCAGGCAACTCAGGCCGATGCTCCGACGCATACGGCGAAGCTGACACTTAACGAACCGGGGTAGTCACAACGCACTGAGCTAAAACCAACGGCGTCACCAGGCCACACGCTATCTGTGGAACGAGCAGTGAAGCTGGTTACGAAGGCCAGCAACTATGTGTGCGGCCATTAACAGCGTTATGGCTATCTAAGCGCAGGAATGGCATCACGACAGCTGATGTCACGCTGGGAATCCAACACAGACTGGCAACTGCATGAATATGCACTCGCGCATACGAACTCGTGTGTGCGCGTGCGTGCCGGTGAATCCAGACAAGTGCGCGAGCGTGGGTGGGTGCACGCGTGTGCATGCGCGCGGGGGCGTGCGCGCGAGTATGTGTACGGTGCGTGGATAAGTGCGCGTGTCTGCATGCGCGCGTCTGCGTGCGCGCGGGTATACACGAGTAGTGGCATAAAATGTCCTGTCTCCTCGCATGGGTCGTCGCGGTCTCTATAACAAGGACAAATATATGTATGTGTATATATGTACGTATGTATGTAGATATGTAACAAAAAGTAAGTCATTGAGAAGAAATTCATGATTACTTCTCCATGCAAATTATGTTATAATTATACGATAAACATGAATCTTGAAAAGTGTTCTGGTCTAGATTGGTACGGCTGTGCATTAAGACATGCTAATTACCACTGGATAAACTTAATGACATGAACCGTCGCAAACATTCTCTTTTTTAATGGCAGATATAGCTTTCATATTCGTGTAAACTTATAGCATAAGGTCTCATGTTCAGAGTTGCATCTTCTTTGCCGTATATTAGGACACTGCTCAAATTCGAAGATTAATTTGAGTATTGCATATAATAGCAAAACGGCTCACAACACGTAATTTTAATTTGTCTCTAGCTTGCTACATATTCATCCTACGGCCGTCATTTTTATTTTTATGTACCTATTTCGCAGAGACGGTTCGAACAATGAGCATGCTGTTGGGTTTGCCACTAATAGTTCCTAAGTTACAAAATGCTAACAAAAGCTGACAACATGGCTTCGAAAAAGAACGAAAAATGGAAGAGAAGATGACGTGAAATGCCACGAATGTTTCATTGTCATTATTTTGTAATCGGCGTGCTTGAATGAACGATAATGCAAATAACGGATCCGTTTACAAAAGGCTTACGAGTTCCGATACTGCTAAATATATATGCGTATATATATATATGTGTGTATGTATGTATGTAATAAATATACATATGCATGTTTTATGTATAATGTATGTATGCGTGTATGTATCCGCCCGACAAATCTTCGCGATTCTCTTGACGAAGTGGAGGGATGGGATATGACCTGAAAGAATATGTTTCCATTATTTGCTTGACCTTTAGCAAACAAACAAAAAGCAGAAGTCGGCCATTCTTGATCTCTGAAAAAAGTCGGTGTGGACTAGGTTTGTCAATGTGGCCCCACTAATGTTCGTGGATTACCGGGTTGCCTATAAAAAGCTCATGTATCGTAAAAAGCCCCGTGTCTCGTTCTCTGTGTCAACTTTTGTACAGCGGAGGTCCAGCTTCTGCAAGCGCCATGCATGTGTCAAGATTCCGCTAGCAATTCAGACTAACTGTCAGTGTCATCTGTGCCTGCTGTGCTGGGTCACCAGCGCTGGGGGAGACGCACCTCCGGCTACAGCAGGGCCATGTCGTCCGCCCTAGTCGGCGACCTTTTGTTTACGTGCCGCCAAGATGGCGGCCGTGTGACGTCATCGGCGAGCGGACTTGCCACCAATAGCCGCCGGTAGTGGTATCAACAGCCGGTCCTATGCGGCTCCCCGACCTGCAACTATTCCACAAACTGGTCTATTGCGGGGGGATAGCAACAAAATGAACGTCTGGCGAAGACGCGTACATGCAACTTTTTATTACGCCATTCTTGTTAGATACGTTTACGGAAAACGTGCGTACGTGATGATTACGATGGGTACGTGATACCTAATTGTCCTAGGCATATAGGTACGGACAGCAATTCCGGGTACTAAGACCCATGTGTGTAGATCCTGCGGAACACGCACGTTGCAAACAAATGTTACATGATGCAAGAGATGTTAGAATCTGCCGGTACAAATTTGACCAAGAAACATGCTTCCTTGTCATCTTCAGCGGTGTTGAGCTGCCTATGACTGAATGCTTGAACCTCCTCACATGAATGGCTTTTTCGCATGCGAGTAAAATCATTGGGGAATTCACGTTGTAACATCAGTGTGTAATTTATGCTGGGTCAGCGTTGCGTATTTTGTTGAGCGTGGTGGCTTGGGGATTTTGTTGAACACTGTGGCTTGGTACCGTTGACATTGTAATTCAGCAGTTATAGGTTGTTGGATATACTAATCCATTCGATATGAGCAAATTGAAACTCGAGAGAGTACTCCCATTGCTCGTGCTTGGCTATCGTCGAGAACGCACGTGGAAGTAGAACAGGGCCGTGTCCGTTCGTACGCGTGCTTTTGGGTTGGATGCGATTTTCCATAGGTCCCGATGAAGGTCATCTTATGTTTGATTTATGCCTAATATTCACAACAAATGCAAGGAGTGCAAGATGGTCTGGGTAGTCGACGCAGCCTAAAGCACCAGTCGACCACCACTAACAAACGCAACACATTCACAATGACTCAGCCGCGCACCCATCCAGACAAATGACGTCATTGGAGCACCACGTTGGACGCTGTTGGTGAAATTGGTGGCCTTGGCGATGTTCTCGATCGCAAATTTTGCATTTTCATCTGTGTATCCTTTATCGTGAAACAGGCGAAGATAGCTTTGGGTCTGCTAAAGCGATCACTCCAGACTACCGGTCGTGGAGCCAATATTGACCCAGGCGCAGCGTTGGTAGCATATTTTGTAAACTTAAGGTGAATTTTGAGATATTGCAGTGTTGTCTAGACGGGCACGGCCGAATCTCACGCGGTGCGCGTCGATCTAGTGCAGCACAAACTCCTCATTTGTCCACAGAAACATACCTCTACTCGCTCCCTATCTCTGTTCTATGGCCACCTGCTCCATTTCAAAATCACACACACACACACACGCACGCACGCACGCACGCACGCACGCACGCACGCACGCACGCACGCACGCACGCACGCACGCACGCACGCACGCACGCACGCACGCACGCACGCACGCACGCACGCACGCACGCACGCACGCACGCACGCACGCACGCACGCACGCACACACACACACAACACACACACACACACACACACACACACACACACACACACACACACACACACACACACACACACACACACACACACACACACACACACACACACACATATATATATATATATATATATATATATATATATATATATATATATATATATATATATATATATGTCCGTGCGCAGGCGACAGTATGTGATGCGCACAAGACAGCTATTTTCGGCTGGAATTGTGCGCCGCTCTGGCGACCCCTCCCCCCCAGAACTCCGTGTCCCGGGAGGTGTCGTTACCCCGAATGTGTGGCGTTTTGTGTCGACTACCTGCACTGGTGAACACGGCAGCAAGTAGAAGCTTTGGTTATTTTCACGACGCATTCAACCGTTAGGTCATATAGCGACGCCAGC
The DNA here is from genome assembly GCA_034440575.1 of Imbricaverruca yamaguchii. Classification (NCBI taxonomy): domain Eukaryota; kingdom Metazoa; phylum Arthropoda; class Thecostraca; family Neoverrucidae; genus Imbricaverruca; species Imbricaverruca yamaguchii. Next base: position 672,491 of record JAOTOL010001430.1, read on the forward strand.
CTCTCACGCTGATTGGTCGCGGGTGGACGCGGTAAATGCCGTCGGCTATGAGATTCGAACCCACAATCTTGCGATCAAGAATCCGACGCTCTACTAACTGAGCTACCGCGGTCCCGTGCACTGGTGAACACGCTCCTGCCAGTCAGAGACTTGGGCGCTAGTTTGCTATGTGACGCCGCCAGCCGGTTCTGGAAGCGAGTGGTTGCCTACATTTTATCAGTCTAGAAGCACGCGCCGAATGAGGTGGTAATCATCAATATGTTGAATTTGGTACAGTTATGCAGTCTATATCAGGCCTTCGCCTGTCAGTTGACCTGTCGGCGATGTACGTGAACAAACGAATAAACAAAAAGCGAATAAACAGAAATATAGCTAACACCGCATGCGTATCCGTTTCATTGTTTGGATTTTAACCGCAGCGAACCAAAAATGGTGGTCTTTTAAAGATACATTTCATCGGGAGTTATTGTTGGGGTGGTTTTATGAACCAGGGTTCCATTGCTTAGCAGAGGTTGTTGCGTGAACCCCGGCCCCACCACTGATAAATGATAAATTATTCGTGAAATAGGGTGGAATATACCACTTTCTGGACACTGAATTGACATCCTTCCATGGAAGAATCGACATCGTGCTTCGAGATGATTCGGTGATGAGGTTTACATGTCTAATTTCTGACAGCATCTTCTTGTTAAGTATTGTGCTGATACTTACATTGTGGATTGTGATGAAGGAATATCTCTGAGCACAATGTCTGGTAAGATAATTGTCTTTGTCTGTTATATAGTAGCAGTTGATGAGGATGGCCATTGTGTATTATTGTCGCGAAAATAGCTATCCATAAATTAGGTGCATCAACACAAAGGAAAAAAGTTCATGTATGAGTACGCTATTGGATGAAAATTGTGTTGGAGGAACTTATAAGTCATGTTAAGAACATTGTTTCCACGGCGAATTTCAACATCCTGCTATACTCATTTCGGCATCTCACACCTAACGAAAAACCATTATTTTAATACTGCCACTGATACATGAATTCCAGTTCAACGGCAGAATTTTGATCGAAAGTTTAACGTGCCGTCGATGCACCGACGCGGCCGCCCGGCAGCTGGTCCCCGGCCTTATCGGGCCAGCTGGCAACTGACCGTCCCAGTCGGGGGCTAAACGCGAGTGCGTGAAGCGACTCGAGCCCTGTGTTGCCAAGACAGTGGAGACCAATGCAGGCTAGCGCTCTAACCAACTGAGCTACCGGGGTGGCAACTTACGCTACCTACGCATACGTTGCCGTACTTACAAGTTACACGTCTTGCGCACTTACGCGTAGAAACCAGAAAGGCTACGCACCCGCCCCCTTCTTCAACTTGACACGGTTTCAACATCAACCATATGACGTAGCATGGAAAACCTGCGAACTTTAACCTTGCTTACCTCGTTCTTACCTACCAGCCTTCAAACTGGCTTCCACGCCTGTGGTGCCGGACATTGATGAATGACGCGTTGTTGGGCGGAACAGATGCGGATTGTACGTAACACGCTTTGAGCTGGTGGAGGCGGGTGTCGACTGAGCCGGCTCAGTCGGCTCCAGCTGTCGTGTGCTCTGGAATGGAACCGGCACTGTCCTGGACCGGCCTGTGCGACTGCGGCGGCGCAGCTGCCGCCAGGCTCAGCCATTTTGTTTTGCGTGTGCAGCCGCAGGACCGCGCACAAATCGAAACGACCCGGCGAGATCGGAACATTTGCACGCATGAACTGCTCTGTGCAAACCGCTCGCGTATCATCGCCAATCAGGGAATGTGCGCCAGGAGAGGAGGCCGGCCGTGCGGCTGCGGCGCACGTGAGGCGGCGTCGTTCGCGTGGTGGGACGAGCGGTTGTACGGCCGGTTACAGTTGTTACGTACCGGCTCCGCCGCGGGCTAGGTCGCCGCGGTCATGGCGGCCAAGACGGCTGGCCACTGCGCCGCCACACGTCAGCTCCGCTGCACGTGACGCGCTCCTCGGAGGGGTCAACAGCGCAGCCACTCCTCCCTGGAGCAGCAGTACCGGCCCGAGTGGTGCGCAGCAAAGGTTGCGGTGGGTATGGGCGACGTCCGATGGACGGAGCTGGGATCAGCCGTGATTGGGGAAACAGCTGAAATGGCGGCCGGGGATGACTCCCGTCAAGATTGGTACACATTGGGAGGAGCAGGCAGATGAGACCATAGACGGGTGGCATTATCAGCGTACTTCCACCGCTGTGAGGCCTGGTGACGATGGCCCCATGTGCAGGGGCAGTCCCCGATCTCTGGTAGAAATGATGAGACCACAGATAGGTGACACCAGCATGCTCCCACCGCTGTGAGGCCTGGTGACGATGGCCCCATGAGCAGGGGCAGTCCCCGAGCTCTGGTAGAAATGCCCCAGGTATTTCATGAGGCAAGGAAATGCTTCCGTAACCAGAGACCGCTGCCATGACTTGGCACTGCGCCCACCGATGCAGGCGGGCATTATTCATAGTTAGGGTCGGCTGTCAGAGCTAGCGGCCACTCTGATTGGTATGGGTGGGAATGAACTCCGTGTATGTCGTGTCCATCTGATAAGCCCGTGAACCCAAATGCTAATTAACACAGTACTGGACATGAACGGTTCTCGGTTTCTTCTAAAATACGCTCCGAATTTGTCCCGATTTTCTCAATGACGTTTCTCTGTTCTCATGTGTCCATGCTTATCTCCTGATACTCTGGTGATAGTTGCTAATCTGCTATTGTTTTTCTTTTCTTTTGTGTTACGTAGATGACATCCGGAAAAATTAAGCAAATATTGAACGTTGTTTCCTTGGTCATTCCACAGCGGTATATAGGTATATGTATAATATATATATATATACTACTATATATATATATATATATATATATATATATATATATATATATATATATATATATATATATATATATATATATATATATATATATATATATATATATATATATGGAAATAATGAATGTACATACTCAACAGAACCAAAACTTCGGGATATTTGTCGTCTGAATGCAGTAGTACGTACTCCAGCTCCAATGTCAATCTTAAAGGCCTTCCCTGAAAATTAGAATATGCAAGACCTCATATTGTCGCCCACTCCCAGAAAAATTACCTTCCCACCCTCGAACTGCGTTCCCCAATCATCTCCATAAACTCCAATAGTCAGCCTTTCCAATCATCTCCAGTTGGCCCGATCTGTTCATGCTCGAATGCCACAACAGACGTTTCTTTAGCGACATTGATCAGCTCATTCAGATGAATAATTAGCGATTGAAATATGTACTGTGAGCAATAGAAGAACATTTGACACTCATTAAGCACAATCGGTGCAGATTTCAGAGAGAAGTTCGTGATTTCAGCATAACTGTAGCCAACTTTGCCTTTGGCACGAATTGAGGACATGCTACTCTGAAGGACATGATATGCATTGTAAAAATATAGATGTTCAATCATCAGATTACGCTGTCACGACTACTTGGCGACTGACTGACCGGCGGGTTGACGTATCTTGAAGCTTATATTCGTCCTTTTAGGGCGCCTGTCAAAAACGAATGTATGCCTCATTACAGTTACACAATTACATGCATGCACTTCTGCAGCGTCAGCAATGTTTTGTTTTTTTAAGGACAGCATTTCTTGGAAATGATCGCAGCAGTCGCGGTACCGCGGGAACTCTGAAGTGATCCAGCTAACCATGGGAAAAACCTCGCCGAGTGGCTTGACTCTATTGAAGAGCGACAGCAATTCGAGTTTCACATGCCGGCCAGAGGTGCCAGGTCGGATTACACCGCACGCTGTGACATCCCCACGATTCCTGCACATCATCAGGTATCCGGACCTTGCCGGAGCCGGAGCCGGAGCTTCCGGGACATTTTACTCGGAGCCGGAGCCGGAGCCGGAGCCGGAGCCGTCCAAAATTTTCTCAGCTCCGTATCCCTGTTCGTAAGCATAGTGTTCGAATAGTGTGAGGTTCGCATTGCAAAAGGCTCGTACGAAAAGGTTCGTGTGCGAACATTAGTCTAGTATGAAGTTTGAATCACCAAATTCATTTTGCACACAGTAATAGAATAAAGTTAATGTCCCCACAATGTTGATGTCATTGAACGTTCACATGGCATGGGTCGGTGGATAAGTTCATACTGGCAATGTTCGCAAGACTGAAGGTTCACCATGCCATAGGTTCATGTGTCCACACGACGTCTCGTCATCATACGACGAGCAGTTCCATCGTTTCGCCGCAGCATTATCGGACCATTCCCTTTTTCGCGACGAAGTGCATTGTCATTTTCTTCCCCAGAAATATCACCGTTCCACGGTGAAGGTTCGTACACCGAGAGAGGTCGCGTTTCTTAAGGTCAGGCGCGACTGCCGAGATTTGTCGAACCTTGTCTATTACGAATCATTCGCGTTGTAAATATCTGTGTGATTAGCTTTAAGATTTACGAATCTAATAATACTGTACGAACCTTATGACATTCGAACGCTGCATTTACAAGCTTTACATTTCTGAACCTTTGAGAACGAACTTTGACATTCGAAAGTTATGTTTGAAAACGTTGTGCTTACGAACTTTATAGAACATTAATATATATATACAAATCCTTTTGCGTTGCGAACATTACGTTATCTTCAGTCATACAGCTTATATTTGCCGACCTTATGCCATATCATAACCTTATGCTTTTATATCATGAGAAACATTCGCTTACGAAGTTTTGCGTACCAACTGTATGCATTATGCAACACGACACCGTGGGTTGCGCTCGTCCGTCCTGGGCCCGTTAAGTCATGAACTGGGCTGTGCCAGCCGCCGACCGCTGCTCTCGGCACCGTCAATGTCCAGGTCAAGACCAGAACGGCGGCCGCTGCTCTCGGCACCGTCAATGTCCAGGTCAAGACCAGAACGGCGGCCGCTGCTCTCGGCACCGTCAATGTCCAGGTCAAGACCAGGACTGCGGCCGCCGCTCTCGACACCGTCAATATCCAGGTCAAGACCAGGACGGCGGCCGCTGCTCTCGGCACCGTCAATATCCAGGTCAAGACCAGGACGGCGGCCGCCGACGCCGCTCTCGGCACCGTCAATGTCCAGGTCAAGACCAGAACGGCGGCCGCTGCTCTCGGCACCGTCAATGTCCAGGTCAAGACCAGAACGGCGGTCGCTGCTCTCGGCACTGTCAATGTCCAGGTCAAGACCAGGACGCCGACCGCCGCTCTCGGCACCGTCAATGTCCAGGTCAAGACCAGAACGGCGGCCGCTGCTCTCGGCACCGTCAATGTCCAGGTCAAGACCAGAACGGCGGCCGCTGCTCTCGGCACTGTCAATGTCCAGGTCAAGACCAGGACGCCGACCGCCGCTCTCGACACCGTCAATATCCAGGTCAAGACCAGGACGGCGGCCGCCGCTCTCGGCACCCTCGATGTCCAGGTCAAGACCAGGACGGCGGCCGCCGACGCCGCTCTCGGCACCGTCAATGTCCAGGTCAAGACCAGGACGCCGACCGCCGCTCTCGGCACCGTCGATGTCCAGGTCAAGACCAGGACGCCGACCGCCGCTCTCGGCACCGTCGATGTCCAGATCAAGACCAGGACGCCGACCGCCGCTCTCGGCACCGTCGATGTCCAGGTCAAGACCATGTCGGCAGTCGCTGCTCTCGGCACCGTCGATGTCCAGGTCAAGAGTCGCTGCTCTCGCCAGTCCAGGTCGGCAGTCGCTGCTCTCGGCACCGTCGATGTCCAGGTCAAGACCAGGTCGGCAGTCGCTGCTCTCGGCACCGTCGATGTCCAGGTCAAGACCAGGTCGGCAGTCGCTGCTCTCGGCACCGTCGATGTCCAGGTCAAGACCAGGTCGGCAGTCGCTGCTCTCGGCACCGTCGATGTCCAGGTCAAGACCAGGTCGGCAGTCGCTGCTCTCGGCACCGTCGATGTCCAGGTCAAGACCAGGTCGGCAGTCGCTGCTCTCGGCACCGTCGATGTCCAGGTCAAGACCAGGTCGGCAGTCGCTGATGCCTGTAACAAACGCTGGACGCCCACTCGATGGCCAGTTTGGATTCCCGGCGTGGCCAGGTCGATCTCCAGCCTCCATTCTAAGCCGAGCCGTTTGCTCTGCGTGGGGCCAGCAGGCTTCAGTGGTTCCCGAAAGGCCAAGGACGCGCACGCTAAGCATTTGGTAAGGATCTATACGGAACACGTACAGGTGGAGACTCCCGAGGTTTGCTCTGTTTGCGATAATAATACATGCGGAACTTCATCAGGCGTGCGTGGAGTATGCGGTGGCTTGCATTGTTTTCAGTGGAGACTGCGGGGGTTTGCAGTGTTTGCAGTAAGGATACATACGCAACTTCATGCGACATGCAGGTGGAGACTGAGGGGATTTGCAGTGTTTGCACTACTGCAAACACTGCGTAAGGATACATACGGAACTTCATGAGGCGTGAAGACTGTGGGGTTTGGGCGTACTGAATCCACTCGCATGTAGTAAGCTGATATTGGGTCCATGCTCTTGATATCATAGTTTACCCTAGATTGGCACAAAAATGTATTGTAGACCCTCTCCCCTAGTCTGCGTAGAAGACGTCGCCTGTGCAAAGCTCCACCACATGTTGTAGACAGAGACAGGGGTAGTATTTTAACAAAAGCTGGGGAGGGAAAATACTTGTTAAACGTAACAGCTGAAGTTACTCCATGAGCACTATATACCCTACATTCAGTAGTGGGGTAAGGACGGTAAGTCGGGCTAATTTTACCATGGAAGTGTGTGCGTTTTCAAATATTATTCCGATACTATTTTACGATACAACGTCTTCGCATATATTAGCAGCACCACCAGCTGCGTACTTTTCATCTGGTCTATGGGAGCTGTCTTGACCTGCTGTCGTGCTCCCACATGCTGAACGCTTGTGTGAACGCTGAACTGTAGTGCTCAAACGGACATGTGTGGCCCTCAACGACGTCCAGTAATGTGAGACGATCTCACGTGTTCACTGACTTGTTCCATCTCCTCCATGAACATGAGCCTTTTAACGCCTGCGTTCGGCGTGCTTACTCAATGATATTCGAATGTATGCTCTCATCGGCCGCTTCATTTTGTAATCGCCTTTGATAGCTTGACCGTCACCCCACCCGTGCGGAAGGCTTCAGTGTCACGAGTTGACGTGGTTCCGGCACGATGATGGCACACCGGACGCTGCTTCACCGCGTGGCGTGGCTCCCTTGCTGGTTTAACCCTCCATCTCCTGCTGAACTAAAGTATCACTGGAAATTAATCCCTTGATTATTTTGTCTAGCCGCAATTAGTCATCACTCTTGTCCGATCTTTTGCATGCTTAGCTCAACCCACGCGGAGCCTTTCTATTGCCATTTTGACTTAATTATTGATTTACGTATGATGTCACAACTTGAGCCGCCTTGTTCGCACGTGCCATATTGCACCACTGCACCCGTATAGTTTTGGCATTCCCATGGGCTGCTTGGGCACTTCCTCACTTTACTTGAGCATAATCTAGATTTGTATAGTTCATCACTAATTGGCTTAGGACCAATAGAAGAAAAAGCACGTGTGCTAAGCACCCACTAGAATTTTCGGAATTCTTTGGGAACATTACTTGGTTTATCGTACCATGAATACATCCAAATATGGCACCTGTCCAGTCCATATTATCTGATATGTCCTTGTCCAATGCCCGCAACTCTACGAAAGCCAACTTGCCTACATGCTACTTACATGAAAAAGCTCTGGCAAAGCATAAATGAAGTTTCATCACTTCGTCGATCGCATAAGCTGATGACATTGAGGTGGATTGCTGCATGATACCGAAACCAGTCTTCACACTGGCGTTCGGAAAATCCGCCGGGTCATCAGGCTGGCCCTATGCACCCCTTTGTGTCATCACGCCGGCTCTCGGTTGGTTGGTTAGTTATTGCTTTTACAACACATCGACCGTTGAGTCATGTAGCGTCGCCAATCTCTCACGCCGATTTGCCGCGGGCGAAAAGTAGCGACAGGCGAGACTCGAACCCACAACCTTTCGATTGTGAGACGGGCAACTTACCCCTAGACTACTCATCCCCGCACGCCGGCTCTCGATGAGCTCATTCGGTCATCAGGCTAACTGTTGATGAATCCCGCTGGGTCATCAGGCTGGCTGTCGGTGAACCTCTCCGGGCCATCAGACTGGGCCTTGATGAACCCCGCTGGGCCATCAGGCTGACTCTTGATGAACCACGCTGGGTCGTCAGGCCGGTTGTCGGTGTGTCCCGCTGGGTCATCGGCCATCAGTGGGCGGGCATTGCTGGGTCATCAGCCATCAGTGGGTGGACATTGCTGGGTCATCGGCCATCAGTGGGCGGGCATTGCTGGGTCATCGGTCATCAGTGGGGGAACAACGCTGGGTCATCAGCCCTCAGTGCGCAAACACCGCTGGGCCATCAGCGATCAGTGGGCGGACGCCGCTGGGCCATCAGCCCTCAGTGGGCGAACGACGCTGGGTCATTAGCCTTTCTCGACGCGCCGGCACTGGACAGACAATGGCAAGGGCGTCGCGACGGGTTCATGGCCGATCTGCAGCGTGCAGTGACTCGAGAGCGACCTTGCAATCGGCCGGGCCGGGCCAGCCTGCCCGGCCGGCCGGCCGCCACAGGTGACTGACCTCTGTCAGCGGGTCACGTGGCCCACGCGGCGCCGGCACCGCTGCCGCTGCCGCTGCTGCCGCTGCTACCTGCTCGTCCTCAGCTGCGGCCGCGCCGCGCCGCGCCGACCGGCCTTCGACTGGCCGCCCGCCTACCGTGCCGCCGCTGGCTGCGGTCAAGGTCACGCGCCGACACCGGTGTGGAGGCCACGGTGGTGTCGGCACCTGCTGACCGACCAACTGACGGCCACCTGCTCATCAAGTGGAGACATTCCACCGCTTCTGCCCGGAGGAAGCCACCTGCGTGTCTCGTCAACTGGAGTCATTCCACCGCTTCTGTCCGGAGGAAGCCACCCCGGCTTGTCTCATCAACTGGAGACATTCCACCGCGTGTGCCGGGAGGAAGCCACCCCGGCTTGTCTCATCAACTGGAGTCATTCCACCGCGTGTGCCGGGAGGAAGCCACCCCGGCTTGTCTCATCAACTGGAGTCATTCCACCGCGTGTGCCGGGAGGAAGCCACCCCGGCTTGTTCGTCAACTGGAGTCATCCACCGCGTGTGCCGGGAGGAAGCCACCCGGCTTGTTCGTCAACTGGAGACATTCCACACGTGTGCCTGAGGAAGCCACCCCGGTTGTCTCATCAACTGGAGTCATTCCACCGCGTGTGCCGGGAGGAAGCCACCCCGGCTTGTCTCATCAACTGGAGACATTCCACCGCGTGTGCCTGGAGGAAGCCACCCCGGCTTGTCTCATCAACTGGAGTAATTCCACCACGTGTGCCGGGAGGAAGCCACCCCGGCTTGTCTCATCAACTGGAGTCATGCCACCGCGTGCGCCGGGAGGAAGCCACCCCGGCTTGTCTCATCAACTGGAGTCATTCCACCGCGTGTGCCGGGAGGAAGCCACCTGCGTGTCTCGTCAACTGGAGTCATTCCACCGCGTGTGCCGGGAGGAAGCCACCCCGGCTTGTCTCGTCAACTGGAGACATTCCACCGCGTGTGCCGGGAGGAAGCCACCCGGCTTGTCTCATCAACTGGAGACATTCCACCGCGTGCGCCGGGAGGAAGCCACCCCGGCTTGTCTCGTCAACTGGAGACATTCCACCACGTGTGCCGGGAGGAAGCCACCCCGGCTTGTCTCGTCAACTGGGGTCATGCCACCGCGTGCGCCGGGAGGAAGCCACCCCGGCTTGTCTCGTCAACTGGAGACATTCCACCGCGTGTGCCTGGAGGAAGCCACCCCGGCTTGTCTCGTCAACTGGAGTCATTCCACCGCGTGTGCCGGGAGGAAGCCACCCCGGCTTGTCTCATCAACTGGAGACATTCCACCGCGTGTGCCTGGAGGAAGCCACCCCGGCTTGTCTCGTCAACTGGAGTCATTCCACCGCGTGTGCCGGGAGGAAGCCACCCCGGCTTGTCTCATCAACTGGAGTCATTCCACCGCGTGTGCCGGGAGGAAGCCACCCCGGCTTGTCTCGTCAACTGGAGACATTCCACCGCGTGTGCCGGGAGGAAGCCACCCCGGCTTGTCTCATCAACTGGAGACATTCCACCGCGTGTGCCGGGAGGAAGCCACCCCGGCTTGTCTCGTCAACTGGAGACATTCCACCGCGTGTGCCGGGAGGAAGCCACCCCGGCTTGTCTCGTCAACTGGAGACATTCCACCGCGTGTGCCGGGAGGAAGCCACCCCGGCTTGTCTCGTCAACTGGAGACATTCCACCGCGTGCGCCGGGAGGAACCCACCCCGGCTGGTCTCGCGGCGTGTTCGACGGTTGTATCCATTGATAGTGTGGATAGTCGGCAGGCGAACTAGCATAGCCCGGGGGCCGCCTTGTTTCGAATTTATGACCTGTTGCCTCACGGACGATGTGTGGCTGCCGAAACAACGTCATCTCTACGGGCATCAACGCGACACGAAAGATCTAACGAAATATCCAGCTGCCACACAAAAATGAAATACCAACCGCCCACGTTCAAAAAGAACACATCAAGGTGACGAAACAGGCCGCCTGCGTCCCAGTCACAGCACATCTGAGAACGGCTGATCAGCACTTGGTAGGTGGACCCGATAGGACACAAGCATTCCTGTAATCTCCCCACTCCCTTTCCCGTCAGTTACTCTCTATGCCTGGCCAGACTCGCTCGATGTTTCCAAATGAAATGGATTGTTTTTTCTTGTTCAAAAAGTATTCACTCTGATATGCTGCCTGCTCTGCAGAACAGTTGAAATAGTCCACTGAAAGTAACGCTCCGAAGACAGCCTTCGTCACTGCAGTGCGGCTGGGCGTATTACTCCTTACAGTGTGGTCAATTCGGTCATCCTGTCCCCATCAACTTTTGTTCCAAACCAGATAGCGGGATGCGGTAAACAAGACGGTGTAACTCCATCCTTGAACTATCAGTGTTACTCGGACTATTGTCCTGTGCCTCTTTTGGTTGAACTTGCATGCCACGTCAAACAGGTTTATGTCGATATACAGGCAGTCATCCGGTCTTCGTCGTGGCATCCGAACTCTGGTCGTAAAACAAACGGGATTTTATGCTTCAAGATCAATGACATGAAAACGGAAGGCTTAGTGTAGCGCACTGACAATTGCTAGATTGCAAAGATCAAGCTCTCGGATCAGATATAGGTCAACTACCTGAAAATATGTTATAAACCGCTGAAGCTGATAACTTTCGAAACAGGTTGTGCTGCGGAAAAGGTGATGAATAAAAATCTGAAAAAATAGCCAAATGCTTTCCACTTGTTCAGATATTTTCAAATGTTTTCTTCTGTTTAAAACTTAAGTCTTCTTAAAAAGCCAAAGCGTTCAGTGGTAGTTTGTTAAGTTTGTGGTACTAATCACATCAGAAACGAAGTCGACGCACACAATTACCCTAGTTTAGCTATGTATCCTTCGCAATAGCCCGTATTTTAGTCTCTGGAGCTCTTGCGACGCCTGTATAATGTTTAAGATAATATCTCAATGTTTAAGATATCTCAATGATCTAATCTGATATTGACTTCTAACTTTGAGCACAATCAGAAAATATACCTTACCATGACACATCCGGTTTCCCCACAATATTCATTTCCACATATATTTGCATACAATGTAATATTTTGAAGTCTGAGGTTGCACTATGCTCCCTTTGCATTATGTTACATTTTTGACCGCATCGTTTACCTTTTAGCCATGTCAAATGTTGCAATACTCATCTAAAAACTGCGTTTTTACCAGGATTTGATCCGAATGATCTGTCTCAATCCGGGGGCCTTGATGGGCAGTATCTCCCTGGTTTTACACAATGTCCACTCATCACGTTTCGGGCGGTACGCCGAACGTAAAAGCGAGATTATGAACGGCTTGGGAGTTGTCTAAAAGGGGGCGGAGTCAAGTTAGCCTCTCCCTTGCATTGTGAGAGTTAATGAAGTAAATTTAGATCTCAATGCACTCGAAAGTTAAACCCTTCCTCAGACACTTCAAGTGGTGACAAAGTAAGTACGTGTTCCATTTCAATCATAATTGCACAGTAGAAAAGGAAAGTCGATCGTTCTTTTATGAACGGTAAGTACGGTGCTGGACCCTCTGCATACCTTGGCTAACTATGTGTACCTTGGTTAACTTCGTAGTGCCTTCACCTCGGAAATTAGAGCAAGTAGAAAATGGTCAAACGTCTTTGGAAAAAAATACCTGTGTCCGATGTTCATCTCTCGTATGATGCTACCACTGTACATAGTGGCTTTAAACCTCATTTAATAAGCAATGACTATTTGTTCCGCTATAGCTGCACCGGCATCATTTGGGAATACCGTGAAAGCATCGGATGGCAAGAGAAAGGGCCATTTGATGGTGTTAATGAATCGCTCGGCTGTCAGGTACCGAGAGGTTGGCGAGATAAACGGGCATTGGGTGGTGTTGTTGATGAATCGCCCAGCCCTCAAGCATCCAGAGGTTGGCGAGATAAAGTGTCATTGGGTGGTGTTGTTGATGAATCGCCCAGCTGTCAAGCACCCATAGGTTGGCGAGAGAAAGGACCATTGGTGCGAGGCACACAGAGGTTGGCGAGAGCAATGGCCATTTCAGAAGAGCTTGAATTGTCCGTCCGAAATGTTCATGAGAAGAACGACACTACTCATACTAATAATGCACTATAATGAGCATTAATTGCATGAACTAATGGAAGTGATTGATAATGGCCGCAAAAAATCGAATTTCCAAAACTTGCGAAATAAATTCACCTGGATATATCTTAGTTTAAACGTTTATGTCAGTACATGCTAAGAGGATCCATTTTTCGTCAAGGATCTCTTCTCTGTGGGAGTCCTTTTCCTTCAGGAGTTGTAGAATTAGTGTCACATACGGGAGGTCTGACTGCACCCATGATTGCAGTACCGTGAGCTCTGCGGCGCAGGCGGCGGTACGCCTTCGGGTGCAAATCTACGCCTGTGGTTGGCTTCTGCATGGCGGCCGATAATACCCTTATCATCAATGGACGGCACCATGAGCAAACTGAGTGAACGATAGCCAGCCGACAAAACACCCGATCACGACATCAACGCTCGCCCTGGGTCACCTTGCACCACGTCCTGGGCCATACTGCACCACGTACTGCGACACATTAAACCACGTACTGTGGTCACACCACGTCCTGGGCCATACTGCACCACGTCCTGGGCCACACTGTGTACCACGTCCTGGGCCGCACTGTACCACGTCCTGGGCCGCACTGTGTACCACGTCCTGGGCCGCACTGTGTACCACGTCCTGGGCCACACTGTACCACGTCCTGGGCCACACTGTGAACCACGTCCTGGGCCACACTGTGTACCACGTCCTGGGCCTGCACCCGTCTGGGCCACACTGTGAACCACGTCCTGGGCCACACTGTGTACCACGTCCTGGGCCACACTGTGTACCACGTCCTGGGCCGCACTGTGTACCACGTCCTGGGCCACACTGTGTACCACGTCCTGGGCCATACTGCACCACGTCCTGGGCCACACTGTGAACCACGTCCTGGGCCACACTGTGTACCACGTCCTGGGCCATACTGCACCACGTCCTGGGCCACACTGTGTACCACGTCCTGGGCCATACTGCACCGTCCTGGGCAACTGTACCACGTCTGGGCATGTGCGTCCTGGGCCACACTGTGACCACGTCCTGGGCCACACTTGTACCACGTCCTGGGCCACACTGTGTACCACGTCCTGGCACTGTGTACCACGTCCTGGGCCGCACTGTGTACCACGTCCTGGGCCATACTGACCACGTCCTGGGCCGCACTGTGTACCACGTCCTGGGCCGCACTGTGAACCACGTCCTGGGTCGCACTGTGTACCACGTCCTGGGCCGCACTGTGTGCCACGTCCTGAGCCGCACTGTGTACCACGTCCTGGGCCACATTGTGTACCACGTCCTGGGCCGACTGCCCCTGGGCAACTGACCACGTCCTGGGCCACATGTGCCACGTCCTGGGCCGCACTGTGACACGTCCTGGGCCACACTGTGAACCACGTCCTGCCCACTGTACCACGTCCTGGGCCGCACTGTGTACCACGTCCTTGACCACATTGTACCACGTCCTGGGCCACACTGTGTACCACGTCCTGGGCCGCACTGTGAACCACGTCCTGGGCCGCACTGTGTACCACGTCCTGGGCCGCACTGTGTGCCACGTCCTGGGCCACACTGTGTGCCACGTCCTGGGCCGCACTGTGTACCACGTCCTTGACCACATTGTGTACCACGTCCTGGGCCACACTGTGTACCACGTCCTGGGCCATACTGCACCACGTCCTGGGCCGCACTGTGTACCACGTCCTGGGCCGCACTGTGAACCACGTCCTGGGCCGCACTGTGAACCACGTCCTGGGCCGCACTGTGTGCCACGTCCTGGGCCACACTGTGCACGTCCTGACCACATTGTGACCACGTCCTGGGCCACACTGTGTACCACGTCCTGGGCCGCACTGTGAACCACGTCCTGGGCCGCACTGTGTACCACGTCCTGGGCCGCACTGTGTACCACGTCCTGGGCCGCACTGTGTGCCACGTCCTGGGCCACACTGTGTACCACGTCCTTGACCACATTGTGTACCGCGTCCTGGGCCACACTGTGTACCACGTCCTGGGCCGCACTGTGTACCACGTCCTGGGCCGCACTGTGTACCACGTCCTTGACCACACTGTGTACCACGTCCTGGGCCACACTGTGTGCCACGTCCTGGGCCGCACTGTGAACCACGTCCTGGGTCGCACTGTGTACCACGTCCTGGGCCGCACTGTGTGCCACGTCCTGAGCCGCACTGTGTACCACGTCCTTGACCACATTGTGTACCACGTCCTGGGCCGCACTGTGTACCACGTCCTGGGCCGCACTGTGTACCACGTCCTGGGCCACACTGTGTACCACGTCCTGGGCCACACTGTGTGCCACGTCCTGGGCCACACTGTGTGCCACGTCCTGGGCCACACTGTGAACCACGTCCTGGGCCGCACTGTGTACCACGTCCTGGGCCACACTGTGTACCACGTCCTGGGCCGCACTGTGAACCACGTCCTGGGCCGCACTGTGTACCACGTCCTGGGCCGCACTGTGTACCACGTCCTGGGCCGCACTGTGTACCACGTCCTGGGCCGCACTGTGTACCACGTCCTGGGCCACACTGTGTACCACGTCCTGGGCCATACTGCACCACGTCCTGGGCCACACTGTGAACCACGTCCTGGGCCACACTGTGTACCACGTCCTGGGCCGCACTGTGTGCCACGTCCTGAGCCGCACTGTGTACCACGTCCTTGATCACACTGTGTACCACGTCCTGGGCCGCACTGTGTGCCACGTCCTGGGCCGCACTGTGTGCCACGTCCTGAGCCGCACTGTGTACTACGTCCTGGGCCACACTGTGTACTACGTCCTGGGCCGCACTGTGTGCCACCTCCTGGGCCACACTGTGTGCCACGTCCTGGGCCGCACTGTGTACCACGTCCTGGGCCACACTGTGTACCACGTCCTGGGCCACACTGTTCCTGGGCCACACTGTGTGCCACGTCCTGGGCCACACTGTGTACCACGTCCTGGGCCGCACTGTGAACCACGTCCTGGGCCACACTGTGTACTACGTCCTGGGCCACACTGTGTGCCACGTCCTGGGCCGCACTGTATGCCACGTCCTGGGCCACACTGTGTACCACGTCCTGGGCCATACTGCACCACGTCCTGGGCCGCACTGTGTGCCACGTCCTGGGCCATACTGCACCACGTCCTGGGCCACACTGTGTACCACGTCCTGGGCCGCACTGTGTGCCACGTCCTGGGCCGCACTGTGTACCACGTCCTGGGCCATACTGCACCACGTCCTGGGCCGCACTGTGTGCCACGTCCTGGGCCGCACTGTGTGCCACGTCCTGGGCCGCACTGTGTGCCACGTCCTGGGCCACACTGTGTACCACGTCCTGGGCCGCACTGTGTACCACGTCCTGGGCCGCACTGTGTACCACGTCCTGGGCCACACTGTGTGCCACGTCCTGGGCCGCACTGTGTGCCACGTCCTGAGCCGCACTGTGTACCACGTCCTTGACCACATTGTGTACCACGTCCTGGGCCGCACTGTGTACCACGTCCTGGGCCGCACTGTGTACCACGTCCTGGGCCACACTGTGTGCCACGTCCTGGGCCACACTGTGTACCACGTCCTGGGCCACACTGCGAACCACGTCCTAGGCCGCACTGTGTACCACGTCCTGGGCCACACTGTGTACCACGTCCTGGGCCGCACTGTGAACCACGTCCTGAGCCGCACTGTGAACCACGTCCTGGGCCGCACTGTGTACCACGTCCTGGGCCGCACTGTGTACCACGTCCTGGGCCGCACTGTGTGCCACGTCCTGGGCCGCACTGTGTACCACGTCCTGGGCCACACTGCGTACCACGTCCAGGGCCATACTGCACCACGTCCTGGGCCACACTGTGAACCACGTCCTGGGCCACACTGTGTACCACGTCCTGGGCCGCACTGTGTACCACGTCCTGGGCCGCACTGTGTACCACGTCCTGGGCCACACTGTGTACCACGTCCTGGGCCGCACTGTGTGCCACGTCCTGGGCCGCACTGTGTACCACGTCCTTGACCACACTGTGTACCACGTCCTGGGCCGCACTGTGTACCACGTCCTGGGCCACACTGTGTACCACGTCCTGGGCCGCACTGTACCACGTCCTGGGCCACACTGTGACCACGTCCTGGGCCGCACTGTGTGCCACGTCCTGGGCCGCACTGTGTGCCACGTCCTGGGCCGCACTGTGTACCACGTCCTGGGCCATACTGAACCACGTCCTGGGCCGCACTGTGTACCACGTCCTGGGCCGCACTGTGTACCACGTCCTGGGCCGCACTGTGTGCCACGTCCTGGGCCGCACTGTGTACCACGTCCTGGGCCACACTGCGTACCACGTCCAGGGCCATACTGCACCACGTCCTGGGCCACACTGTGAACCACGTCCTGGGCCACACTGTGTACCACGTCCTGGGCCGCACTGTGTGCCACGTCCTGAGCCGCACTGTGTACCACGTCCTTGATCACACTGTGTACCACGTCCTGGGCCGCACTGTGTGCCACGTCCTGGGCCGCACTGTGTGCCACGTCCTGAGCCGCACTGTGTACTACGTCCTGGGCCACACTGTGTACTACGTCCTGGGCCGCACTGTGTGCCACCTCCTGGGCCACACTGTGTGCCACGTCCTGGGCCACACTGTGTACCACGTCCTGGGCCGCACTGTGAACCACGTCCTGGGCCACACTGTGTACTACGTCCTGGGCCACACTGTGTGCCACGTCCTGGGCCACACTGTGTACCACGTCCTGGGCCGCACTGTGTGCCACGTCCTGGGCCGCACTGTGTGCCACGTCCTGGGCCGCACTGTGTGCCACGTCCTGGGCCACACTGTGTGCCACGTCCTGGGCCGCACTGTGTGCCACGTCCTGGGCCGCACTGTGTGCCACGTCCTGGGCCACACTGTGTGCCACGTCCTGGGCCGCACTGTGTGCCACGTCCTGGGCCACACTGTGTGCCACGTCCTGGGCCACACTGTGTGCCACGTCCTGGGCCACACTGTGTGCCACGTCCTGGGCCACACTGTGTGCCACGTCCTGGGCCACACTGTGTGCCACGTCCTGGGCCGCACTGTGTGCCACGTCCTGGGCCGCACTGTGTGCCACGTCCTGGGCCACACTGTGTGCCACGTCCTGGGCCACACTGTGTGCCACGTCCTGGGCCAACTGCCACGTCCTGGGCCACACTGTGTACCACGTCATGGGCCACACTGTGTGCCACGTCCTGGGCCACACTGTGTGCCACGTCCTGGGCCACACTGTGTACCACGTCCTGGGCCACACTGTGTGCCACGTCCTGGGCCGCACTGTGTGCCACGTCCTGGGCCACACTGTGTGCCACGTCCTGGGCCACACTGTGTGCCACGTCCTGGGCCACACTGTGTACCACGTCCTGGACCACACTGTGTACCACGTCCTGGGCCACACTGTGTACCACGTCCTGGACCACACTGTGTACCACGTCCTGGGCCACACTGTGTGCCACGTCCTGGGCCGCACTGTGTGCCACGTCCTGGGCCACACTGTGTGCCACGTCCTGGGCCACACTGTGTGCCACGTCCTGGGCCACACTGTGAACCACGTCCTGGGCCACACTGTGTGCCACGTGGTACCACGGGACCACACTTGTTTTCCTAAAGCCTCTGATCCTCCTCGCCTACTACCTGTGACCACCTGCCACCTACCACCTACCACCTACCACCTACCAACTACCACCTACCACCTACCACATACAGCCTACCGCCTACCGCCTATGACCATGATCAGCATGCACACTATGACGGAGACTGTTCAAAAGGGGTATCCCAAATTACTGTCCACTCGGTGGATCTGTTCGGTTATGTCACCATAAATATTTGGCAAGAGGCAGCTTTAAAACATGTGGCGCCTGCTTGTCGCGATCGAAATGTGTGCAAGTGTTCGCTCCTGCTGCATATGTTCCATTGCAGGCGCTTACTTTGACAACAGCCATGCGTACCCGTGCCGGCCCCTCTGGTGCATACCTCTCGGTACGGCGCTGTTTACACTCGCGACCGTCCAGTCTCCAGCTGATGATTTGATGCAAATGTTACGTTACTCTCGGGGCCACATGTGTGCATGCACTCGTCTGTAGAGACACGCCGGCTGAGGATTAAACACACGAAACCTAGCCTGGCGGTACGTGTTATTCCCGGGGCCACATGTGTGCATGCACTCGCCTGTAGTGACACGCTGGCTGAGGATTAAACACACGAAGCCTAGCCTGGCGATACGTGTTACTCTCGGGGCCACATGTGTGTATGTACTCGCCTGTAGTGACACGCCGGCTGAGGATTAAATACCCGAAGCCTAGCCTGGCGGTACGAAGCGTTCACGGCACGAAGTTGGTGAGCAGAATCTTATTTTATGCAGCCTCGTGCTCAAACGTGCAGGTTAAACCAGACAATATAGTTGCAGAGATAGATTTCTGTCATTATGTGCGAAGGAATCCAACCAAATGTACCCAAAGTTACTGTGATCGTGAACTTGGTGCAATGTTATCACTGCAGGTCTGTTTTTTTTATATTACTAGTACCCACGTCCTTACACGTGCATACATACGAACATTCCCTGGTGGTTTTCTCGCGTTTTTTCCATTTACAATTGTCATGGCCTGTCAGGGTTAAAATAATGATTTTTCGTTAGGCGTGAGATGTCGAATCGAGCGTAGTAGGATATAAAAACTTTTCATGGAATTGGTATAATTTAAAATGTTTTGGAGGTCTTTCAGACTCATATTTGAGCCAATGATGTAGGTACTTATAATGTACCTTTATCATTTTGTTTTGAGATTCATCATTTAAGAAGAGCTATATTCGGGATAGATATAATAATAACTCCTTTAAAATGCTATTGTATGCCATATCACATTATAGGTAATCGCTTTACCTGAAATTGCATTGCGAAATGTTCGTTTATCACCATTCCTTGTCAAGGGCATGCACATGCTACTTATAAACGAGAGATGCTGTTAGAAAGAAGGAGACATAAATACTTCATAAGCATGCATCAAGGGGCAGGATGTTAATACTTATTGGAGAAGGATGTCGACTGAGTGTTCTGAAAGTGGTATATTCCACCCTATTTCACGAATATTTTATCACTGTGCCTTTGCACATGTGTGTTTATGGTTGGAGTACTTGGTACCCAACGACCATATAAGCCATGCAAATTACCAATGCAAGGAATATGCGAGAAACCTCGCCAAGTGTTTGTGTGTGTGCGTGAGCGGCGGCATGGTAACTACTCCTGTCATCAAGGCTGCCAAAAGTATGAGAGTAGTTGTAATCAGCTGCCGTGAACTTCACGGCGACGACGATTTAGGGTAGTAAGTATATATATATATATATATATATATATATATATATATATATATATATATATATATATATATATATATATATATATATATATATATATATATATATATATATATATATATATATATATATATATATATATATATATATATATATATATATATATATATATATATATATATATATATATATATATATATATATATATATATATATAAATATATAAATATATATGCATATATACATATATGCATATATCGGTATATTTTGGCAGGATATCTTCTTTTATGCATTGGCCATTGAAGAGAAGAGCGCATTTAGCCTTAGCAAGTTTTCTGTTTAGGTTTTCGATTGGTCGTATTGTTTTCTTCGTTTCGTTTGATAGCTGGTAAATTATTTCACCAAGTGACATGTACAGTTATATTCGTTTATTGACATTTCGGATACAAACATTGATCCATTTTCAAATTCACTGCCCTGCACAATGCAAATAAACACACACAAGTACACTTAAAAATATAAATTGAGCACAGGCTTCACACGACATCGGGGGAGAGCACTTCTCGAAGAACGTGGGTGAGTACGCTTCCGGATATGCATATGGAAATGTGAAGATCCACAAAAGCGGTAACCCATTGAGGCCTGTAATTTCTCAGGTCACAATCCCAACTTATAGACTAGCCAAAAGACTCAATAGTCTATGAAAACCATACGTACCTGCCAAACACTGCATTGATTCTGTCGATGAGTTTATCGATATTTTGAGGGCTAAATCCCCACGTGGACAGCTCGCAACCATTGACGTCAACAGTCTTTTCACCAACGTGCCAATGGAGACAACCATCAAGATCATCATTGAGCAAGTGTATGCCAACACTAATCTGACATTACCCCCTGCAGTTGTCGCCCAACATTCTTGCGACCCTGCTCCGTGCGTGCACCATGGAGTCTCCCTTCCGTGGGCCATGCGGGCGACTGCATCGACAAAAGGAAGGCGTCGCTATTGGCTCCCCATTAGGTTTTCTTTTTGCAAGCTTTTACATGTGCCACCTGGAAAGCCACGTTTTATGTGGCCCGTCTGTTGCGCTTCATATCTACTGCAGGTATGTCGATGATGTTTTTGTTGATGTTAGGGACAGTGACCACCTCAGTGAACTCATCTCAAAATTAGAGGAAAACTCAGTGCTAACTTTCGCATCTGAGACACCAATCGATCGGAAGATTCCATTTTTAGATGTACTTGTAAGCCCCATTGATCAAAAGTTTTGCACCTCAGTATACCGGAAACCATCGAATATTGGCTTAGTTATGAACGCAAAAAGTGAGAGTTCTAAGAGATACAAACAGCGTCCTGCGTGCCTTTGTAAAGAGAGCAATTGGTAATTGTTCTTCCTACGAACTTCTTCATATAGAATTTGACAGACTAAAACAGATTTTAGTGAACAATGGCTACACAAACACACAGGTTGAGGAAGAAATCAAGAAGCACATGAACAAGAACACCAACCGGAAATATGCAGACAGAACAAACACCATTCACCTCTACTATCGAAGTTACATGAACTCTGCTTACAGGGTGGATGAGAGAGTCATACAGGACATTATAATAAACGACATCACATGCACCAACGACAAAGATCAGCTCAAACTCATCTACTATAAAAACATGAACAGTTGTAATCTTGTAATGAAAAACAATCTTCAGGCCACCAAAGTAAAACTAAACCGTATCAATGTAGTTTACAAATTCGCATGCCCATACAAAGACTGTAGGCTTCGTGCAGTAAGTTGCATTTGTGCCACCGAAACTTCCCTTTCTAGAAGGCTGACAATGCACCTCAGAGATGGAGCACCAAAAGAACACATGACGAACTGCCACCAAACACCGCTAACACGAGAACACCTTATCAACAACATCACCATCATAACGTCTAGCCCGGACCGAACACGTCTCATGGTGCTTGAGTCATTGTACATACGTGAACACACACCAGAAATAAACAAACAAGTCACCACACACGTCACGTTGTCACTCGGGAATAATGCATGACCAAAAAGCCTGGGGGGGGGAGGTGTAAACAGGTTTCGATGTAGATGCGAGAATCCAGTGCTTTACGGTTGTTGTAAATTGTTCGGATGTAAATTGTTGTTGTTGTAAAACGGTTGTTGTAAATTGTACTTGTTTATGTGAGTGGCCCTTTAGGAATTGACAAAAGGTGAGGTGACGTTACGAGAATATCTCGTGTGAAACCTGTGCTAAATTTATATTTTTAAGTGTACTTGTGTGTGTCTATTTTCATTGTGCAGAGCAGTTAATTTGGAAATGGATCAATTTTTGTATCCGAAACATCAATAAACGAATATAACTGTACATGTCACTTGGTGAAATAATGTACCAGCTATCAAACGAAACGAAGAAAACAATATGATCAATCGAAAATCTAGATATATATATATATATATATATATATATATATATATATGTTTCACGTCTTGTTGAGGGGAAAACTAGCTGTAGGGTTCCAACGGGTAGTAGGCACAGATGTCTGGCCGGATAACTCAAAGACACATCACACGACCAGCACGAACACACAAGGCCACCAGTGTAAGGCAAAAACAAACGCAGGGATGCTTCTAAGTTTCCACTTCGGTGCATCTTGGCAGTATACACGTGCATACACACGGGTAAGTACCTTCGTACTCTTCAGCAACACTTCTAAACAGTATAGGTTTCAAATAGGTAGACACCTGTGTGTTACCAGCAGGAATTGATAGAAGCTGAATGTGGGGCTCATCCAAGAGATAATGTGTTCAGAAGACGATTGCAAACATGCGCCTACAGCTATATTGCAATGCTATCTGATATGCGCTGACGAGGGCACCAAGACGACACAATCATGCATTTGTAATATCTCATCAATCAAGGTTGCATGATTCATGTTGCGATGCTGGGTAAGGGAAAAATTACAAAGAAGACATGATGCATAAACTGAGGAGACACCCAAATCGGAACGATGAAAATAGAAGTTGTATTTAAGATTTGATTGACCTATTGGTAAACTTTGAGTATTTTGGGATTTCCTTCACATAATTTGCAGACGGATGATTTAGGATTTCGATGGAAGTTCATTTCTTACAGGAATTTGGTTACCACTATGTTTAATGCAAATTAACTGCTGTAGTTTTCGTCAATCATCAGATAACAGCACGATCGTCGCTAGAAGACCGGTGGACGCATCCGTCGTCAAATTTAGCATTACGCCGATGGCATTGCATGGACAAAAATTGACGTGAGAAGTTCTCGCCCTCTGCCCATCATCTCTGTGTCGGCTGCCATGGATAGCTGACCAAGTATCGTCCCTGTCGACTGGATCTCGGCGACCAATTGGCAGCCCGGCATGTCGGAAGCGTAGCTTGGTACTGGTCATTTTATGCCCATGCGCAGCTGAAAGTAACATCCAACGTCAATACATAGTTCACCAGGGCTTTCGGTATTATTCTTCCCACTATGAAGGATACAAGGCAGTACTACCTGCTGGATATTTTTGTCCAGGATTGGATCAGTCAATAGATGCAATTAGATGGCCGCATAGCGAGGGCTTACGCAATCGAATCAGTGACTTGGAGCAGTTTCAGATCTGGCATAACTATGTTGCATGTTCAGCTGTGCATTGCATGTTCTAACAAAGCGTCAGCTGTTGTTATTGTGTTTGAGCTTGTCGGACAGAAGCCATGGACTGGAGTCGGCAGAGTGCCGTCGATATCTGGCCAAACTCGCCCGGCTTTTGCCAACTGGCGGGAATTATTTGTTGCGCACCGGGTTGTTGCATGCCACCCAGCCCAAACATATTGTGTAGACTTTGGGTCATGCCAACGGAGCGGGGCCGGTGGGAACATGCGGAGTGGGGACCCTGAGAAATGAGCAGGGAAGCTGTCGTCTCTTTGTCCAGCTATAGCCGGCGCGCGCTTCAACTAAGGTCAGTGTGTCCCTGACGTTGCTGACATGTGCCTGCGCTCCGAGCAGCGAGCGTGTGGTGGAGCTGTTGGTCAGCTGCTGTCCGCTGTTGCAGGCGACTGGTCGGGAAGCTCTTGTCGGAATGGATGGGCCACGGCATGGCCACACCTCCAGTTTCCACCGATCAAAGTGAGTCAATGGCCCGCACTCCTCTCGATCTCGACCGTGCAGTACGTGTCGGGCCAACAAACGTGGCCAACTATCTGAACAAATGCGGTCACGGTCGCGGGATGAATATATATGAGGCGAACCAGGCCCGGCAAGAGTTCTAACATGTCAAGCGCAAGAAACAACACGATGCAAGAGCGTAGCTGTCGCTGAAAAATAAACTGCTCAAATCTGAACGCCTATGGTGTGAGATGTGTGGACATTTTCTGTTTTGTTTATCCGCCTCTGTTTGGTGTAATGTAAATGTGATCGTGAAGCTATACTATTCCGCCGCTTGAATTCGGAGTAACATAAGTTGTTGCGCGTGAAATAGTGCCGTAGGGTACCGTTTTAAGCTGCTCATTCGCTAGTATTGCATGCTGATGGCAATTATCTCATATCATCCTGAATGTGGGCACGTCTAGCTGCTCTGGAGGCCAGTTTTGCATGGCCCTTATCTGGAGAACCAACTCTACTATCCCGATCACGTCCATCGGGTTTCTTGATTTTAGAGCCGTGTTTGCTTAAAGTTTGTCTGTTCTCAATACAATGCTTCAACTTATACGGCGGAACCTATGGGACACTGTGGCTCGGAGCCCCCTTGTGAAAGCATTTTAGGGCTTAGTCCTTCTTGTCCTGGCGGCAGGCAGGATAATCTCACCAATTTCGATATGTAAATAATCGGAGAGGATTGTTGTTTTTTTAAATTAACTATTATCATTTTCAGGCTGCGGGTGCCTAGGTAATTCATTTTTCCAGTTAGTATTAAACCTATATGAATGAATGAATCGAATGATATAACCTATGCTGGATATGCCCATTGCTGGAAAAAGCCTCCAACTACGTCAAAAGAAACCGTATATATTCGTAGTGCCCTTTCTTGAGAGCAAATTTGAATGGCAGGCAGGTAGGGCGACTGGAAAGCATACCGGCGAATCGCGTGACGAGCAAATCATACGGGTACCATTTCTGGAGTTAATATCGGCCGCCAATACAACACTCGTATAATGGTAGAAGGAAGTACTCGTCAATAACAACGTGCCACCCAGTTAGTGAACGAAAGTTAACAAGTATTTGGACATCTAACCGATTCTAACCTATATATACCTAGGTAGTGGTCACAATCATGGTACTGAATAGATTCAAAAGTGTATGCTGGACAAGACAGATCATCGTCAGCAATGTTGTATTGTGGTGGTGATAGAAGTGGCCATGTTGATGGGTTGATGTTCGGGCTGGATTTGTTGTCGCGAATTATGCCAGGCTATGTGTTGGCCTAGCGGTGTCTCTTTGTGCTGGTAATTCAAGAAAATTAATCCGCGTTATTGCTGGGGTGGCTTTATAAACCAGGGTTATATTGCTAAGCAGAGCTTGTTGCATGATCCCCGGCCCCACCACCCTGTCCGTGAATTCCAGTTCAAACGGCATAATTTTCGCCGAAATTTTAACGTGCTGTCAATCCACCGAAACGGCCGCCCGATAGCTCGGCTCGTCCCCGGCCTTATTGGGCCAGCTGTCAACTCACCCTCCCAGCCGGGGACTAAACGCTGGCGGGTGAAGCGATTCGAACCCTATTTTGCCAGGACAGGGGATGCCAGTGCAGTTCGGCGCTCCAACAAACTGAGCTACCGGGGCGGCAGTGCGTCCACGCGTCCCATTAAATATCAAAAGCACTGATTGCGATGTTTCTCTTGTACATGTCGCTGAATTGTTCTCAAACTGGTGTGCAACATCTGAGCCATCACTTCAATTTGTGAACAAAAACGGAACAAAAACGGGGAGGGGAGGGGACAGAAGAGAAAATTTCCCTCTACTGGGCTTCATTCTGGGCCCCCAAAGAATCGTACCGGAGCTCGATGTAAACAGCGCCGGGACCCAGAAAAGTGACGTTGGGTCTCCACAAAAATAGCGTCGGGCCCCATGAAACGCGCCAAAACCTGAAAGAAGCACACCAGGCTCATCAAATCGTGCTAGCGGACCCCAAAATTGCGTAGGACTCTCTTAAAAATGTGTTTGAGCCACGAAAAAGTCGTCACATGGCTGAAAAAAAAATCATACGGACCAAAAACATGGCGTCCAAGCACAAAAAAACGAGCCGTGGACCCGAAAATGACGCTGACGCCCGGAAAAGCGTCCCAGACTCCAAACAGTCCAGAAGAGGTCCACCAAAAATTGAACCGGAGCTTAAAATCATGCTAGGTCTACAAAATTCTGTCTAGGCAAAAACAAAACACGCGCGTGGCCCTGAAAATTCCGTGCCGAAACCCGGAAAAATCACGCCGAGCGTGATTGGGAGGGCACAATGTATGAAAACAATGGGAGGGCCCAATTAGATTGGGGTCTTACCACACAGTGTCCCATGGTAAAAGCTGAACATATTTGGATGGCACAGCCAGCATTGGGGATGACCTGCGCCTCTGGGGTCATCGACACGTTCTCGTCTGTGTTGTAAAACTAATGTTACGTATGAGTATGTGTCGGTTTCAATGAGTGTGTCACAGAGGCACAAGTAATGGGGCCGGGGTTCCCTTGAACGATTTGGGGATTTGCACCGTCCGAAACATGAAATTCCGACGCGTTGAAAGCGGCCTCAGTGCTGTGGCATTATTTTAGTCGGACCCCTAAGAAAATCCTGGCTGCGCCCATGGTGTGTGACATGCATTGAACAATGGTGCTGCCTGCCGAGCTCAAGGATCGGGTCACCCGCTGTCCGGAAGTCGATATTGTTTTCATGTGGCGTTATTGTTTACATGTAGCATCATGGACGGCATGCGGTTACGTTAGAAACACTGAGAGATTAGGTACCATTGATTATTAATGATTTGGCTTCTGTACATCATTTTGTATCCGGGGCTGGTTAGCCTAATTTTAATTTCATGGCAGAATGAAAGTGTTCTATTTTTGCCATCTTCAGCAGCCCGTGGCCAGACAGCCGGAAGTGATTGTGACCTGGACTGTGAGTCGTCAGGAGAGTTCTTGTCACGGGAGTGGGCCGCAGGTTACCGACGTAACATGTTACGTGCGTGACCGACTATCTCCGGGCTGATCGGACGCCGGGCTCTTCCGGGAACACTCCCGGAACGTACACGGCTCGAGCAGGAAATGTCCAGCAAGCCGGCGGCATACCAACCACTGGTGGGTCGCCATTCAGCCGGGAGCTGGTACACTGGCACCGGTCTGTCGTGCACGGCTCGGCTAGTAAATGTCAGGGGCGAGCTGGCGGCATACCAACAAGTGTGTTGGGAGTGGGGGCGCCATTCAGCGCCGGGACCTGGTACCGGCACTGGTTGGTCGTGAGTACCCCGCCGGCTCGTCCCAGCGTTCCGATGTCGCCCTCTGGTAGCCCCAGCGACCGACGACGCGCGGTGCACGTGCACGGACACCAGCGGCGCTGACGAAAAAAACACGCCCGACCGTGAATTCGTTGCGGAAGCTCCGCCCACATCGGGAGACAACTACGCAGAACCTTATATTGCACGGAGGCGGCGCGCTGGCGGGGCGCCAACTCCGCGGCCGTCTGACCTTGTGGTCGACGCCGGCGCTGGTCATTGCTCCTCGCCAGAGAAAAAGATACCGCGCCTGCACCGCCCGCGGCGCCCGCCCTGCCCGAAACGCACACTGGCGGGGGGCGCGGTGTAGGGCCGGCAGCTGCGGGCAGGAGGCGGCGCGTCTCGTCCCGGCTGAGCCCGCCCAGGTGAACGAACACAGGGCGGGTCGGCCAGCCGCGGTGGCGGTGACTCAGAGCGGCGCGAGGCAGCCGGTGGCGCGGCTTTGCCGCCGCTGCCGCCGCCGCCGCCGCCGCTCAGAACGGGTTGCGACGCGGCGGCGCGAGCTGGCGCTGCGGCGCGATCGCCGCCAGCGCGCCGTCACTGACGTGCGCCCTCTGTTGCAGCGTCAGCTGATAGCGGGAGCGTCGCGGTTCCGCCGACCGACCAGTCGCCGCCCGCCCCGGCCGGCAGCCAAGTGCTGGCCGTCGCCGGACCCTCGCAGCCGCGCCGCCGGGCCGCGCCCGCCAGGAAGCGCTCCAACCGCTGCGCCACCTGTGGCAAGACATTCTCCAGTCCCGGGAAGCTCGCCCAGCACCAGTACACCCACACCGGCGAGCGACCGTTCCGCTGCCAACGGTGCGACAAGAGCTTCAGCTCCAAGTTCAAGCTGATGCGCCACGTCCTGACGCACAACAAGGAGCGTCAGTTTCAGTGCAGTGAGTGCAACAAGGGCTTCTACCGCAAGGATCACCTCAAGAATCACATGGAAACACACAACCCCAACAAGCTCATGTTCCAGTGTCAGCGACCGTCCTGTGGCAAGGAGTACACGTCGAGCACGGGCCTGAAGAAGCACTCGGCGCTGCACGAGGCCGAGGACGGCAATCTGGTGTGCACTCTTTGCGGAGTCACGTTCCAGATGAAGCACGACATCATCTTCCACCTCAAGACGCACGCCGGTTCCCGCACAGTCAAGAGTGCACAGGACAAGAAGTTTCAGTGTGATGTGTGCAACAAACGTTTTTTCACGCGGAAGGACGTAAAACGACACATGGTGGTGCACACGGGAACGCGCGACTTCATGTGCGTGCTGTGTCCGCAGAAGTTCGGCCGCAAGGACCACCTGGTGCGTCACATCAAGAAGAGTCACTCGAGTGTGCAGGGTGCGACGCTGCGCCGCGGCCGCATCAAGACTGAGCCGACGACGCCCGGCACGCCGGGCAGTCCCGGCGGTGCCGCCGCCGCTGGAGACGGCGCCTTCGCCGCTCCGGCCACACCTACGGCTGTCTCAGCCGCCTCAGCCGCCTCAGCCGCCTCAGCCGCCTCGGCCGCCTCGGCCGCCTCAGCCGCGGCAGGCGCTGTCTTCTCCACCAGTTCGACCTACTACAGCGACGAGGGCGGCAGCGACGCGGACACCAAGCTACGCATACCGCTACCGCTGCCACTGCGCCCGCAGTCGCAGCAGGAGCAACAACAGCAGCAACAACAACAGCAGCAGCAGCAGCAGCAGCAGCAGCAGCAGCAGCAGCAGCAGCAGCAGCAGCAGCAGCAGCAGCAGCAGCAGCAACAGCAGCACTACCAGCAGCCGCTGACCGACATGGACCTGTCGGACCCGGCGCTGCTGTCGACCTTCGACGCGCCCGACGAGTTGCCCGACCTGAGTGCCATACTGCGCAGCGAGGCGTACGGGGGCGCGACGGCAGCCGCCGAGATGTTCTACCTGTCGCGGCCCAGTGACCACCACCAGTCGGACATGTTCTCGCTGGCGGGGCCGGCGCGGCCGCCGTCGGCGGGCGCGACGGCGCGACCCCGGCCCGCCGGTGGCAAGGACCTGTCGTCGCTGCTGCAGCCGCCGGAGGTGAGTGAGCCGGCGCTCGAGTCGGAGCCGGCGCGCCAGCGCACGCCGCCGCCCGACGACTATCCGGAGAGCCAGCTGCAGCAGTTCCGCTACTTCGACTCGCCTTGACGCCGTCGGGCGCGCCGTGGCCGTGACTGGTGCGGTGCCGGTGGTGAGTGCCTTGGTGGCGCCTGGCGCTGCGCTGATAGCCATAGCGTGGCGAGGCGCGTCCTGCGTCATGTCTTTCCTGAGTCAAGCGATTGCTCACAGGCCGCTGTTCGGTCGGTGAGGATGTCGAGCACGGATGCGGAAGCGGTGGCAGTAGCGTCGGCGTAGGCGTCGTACCTGTCGTTCAAATGCAGTTTGAGTCATTTGAGTCTCTCTATGCAAGTGTTTGGTTTATTTAAATGTTGTATCATAAGTTTGTGTGTGGTCAATTGAAAGATGCCCATCATAGTCAGCTGCATTTGATATATTTAAGTGATTGCTCGATCTTTCGTGATCTTTCGTGTCCATTGTTCATTGAAGTCCAAACGTACCCAAAAGTCTTGCTGTTTAGACCTTGCAAACAAAGCTCTTTGCCTACATTCCGGAATCCGACAAGGGGATGATTGAGCTCAAGGCCAGTTGGACAGTTCGGATCGCCTGTTCGTCGAACTCGCATGAATCAAAAATCGCCATCGCCATCGTGTGTTCCTCGTCACCCGTACCTGCCGCCCGGTCGTCGCTGCGCCAGGCCCGGCGACGGGCGGGCGCTGCGCACGACGGCGGGTGTGACGGTCGGTCGGCGACGTGTCGGGAGTCCCCTGGCCCACTGAGCCGCCAGTGAGCAGCGTTACCAGTGAGGAGGCGGCGCCTCGGTTGGGCCGCCGGCTCGACGGCCCAACTACGCAATACCCCAGTACCTGTTACGGCAGGGCCCTTGAGCGGCGCGGCGGCCGGCGCGCGGCGGTCGGCGCGCTGTGTCGCCGCGCCGCCGACCGGCCTTGGTCGGCCCGCGCGCCGTCACACTTGTGCCATGCGCGCCCAGCCCCAGTTGTTGTTCGGCTCGGTGTCGACGAGCTGGCGCGCCGTAGCCGGCCGTAGGATAGGCCGCCGGCCGCCGGCCAGCGCCGGCTGTCGCTGGCGCCGCCCGCGTCCCGACAGTTGGTGGATTGTCGGCGCGCCCGCGCGGTGTTCTGAGTGACTTAATTGCGATGTGTGGACGGCGGCGCTACCCTCATGACAGGAAGAAAACACCATGGTACTATACTTACGAGAAATGTCGCTTGATAATTTTGAGAAATTTAGATGTTTATTAGTAAATCATTATTTGGAAGAGGTACCGGGAGCCGTTCAGTTAAAGATTCTATTTAGTTTCAGTTGCGTGGCTGATAGTAAGTAGACAAATATTTCTTTGCGTCAAAATTACGCATTTTGGGCAATGTCAGAGGTTCAATCCAGTTGTGTTTGTGTCTGATATATGTGAGTCTGTAAGGCACAGATTACAATGGCACAGGATTATATATTCGAAACGTTGGTGTTGATTTTTCAAATATATCATCTTGTGCCATCGTAATCTGTATTTTATTTGTCCAATTAACGAATAACAATATGTGGGTCTGTTTTAACAATTACTCACAATTGAGGGGCCCTTGTAATATTCCAATCCCATATCTAGATTTAATGTGAAATCGGATTTCAGCGCAGGATGTAGCAAATTGTCCCCATTGAAGCCAGCTCAGCTCAGGCAATCACCTACGAGCTGACTTCAACCAACTGACAGAACACCTACAAGCCTCAGTGATCCGTTCTATAGGTGACCATGCAGGCGATCACAGAAGCCTGGCGCATGTTCTTAATGGCAACATCAATGTTTCTCGATAGAGGCTTGGAATTAGCCAGTTCTGAAAGAAAATATTCATACGGTATGTCACCTGAAACATGCTTGCTGCGAAGGCATGAAGGTTCGGCGTGAGTGGCATGCCCGCCGACGGCAGCGGCTGCCAAATTGTCTGTCACATGACAGCTGCCAAATTGTCTGTCACACGACGACTGCCAAATTGTCTATCACATGCGTGGAATACAGCAGGGTATGTGAGGTCGGTAGCCCTGTAAGCTGCATTATCATTGTTTGTTGAGAATGTCCCGGCGCCGCGCGTCTGGCGAGCAGCGAACTGAGCGCGTCAGTTACCCGTGAACGTGGAGTGATGCCGACCGGAGTGAATGTGCCGCCCCGAGAGAGAGAGAGAGAGAGAGAGCAGGCGATCGTCGTTCAGTGGGCGTATTGAGAGTCTAACGGGAGTTTACATCCAGCACCATATGCAGGCGTTGGCCAGGTGATGAGGAGACTCAGCTCCTCACAAGAACCGGGTAGAGATCAGGTCATTGCGAAGCGGCGATTGTTGCGTTGTTGCTCTTGCCTGCCAGAGATGTGTGCTGAATGTGCTGCATTTGTTTGCTCATAACATGGGCAGGCCGTTTTGTACGCACTTTGTCGTCGGACAAAGTTTTTTACATTGACATATTGTCTGTGCATATTTTGTTATGATGATCAAATGGTGAAAATAAAGTTATGTATATCGGTGCGCAAATGTACATGTTGTTTTGCATCGCTAATAATTTCTGCATATAGCGAGGAGGCGACCCGAGTCAGACGAGTCAATGCGTGAAAGTGAGACACTGCTAAGTCACATCTTGTTCATACGTACTTTGTGATCTTTCGCGATACTTATGATACCAGTGAAGCTAAATTGCAACGCCTTTACCATTTCTTTTTCCGATCCACGGTTGTATTTTATTTGCCACTGAATACTAGTGGCATGTCACGTGGAAGACGGTAGGTTTTGGCTTCGGATTGAATTTGAGGCGTGCATGGACAAACATTTGGCGCACAAGTTGAGTGTTTAGCGTACGACAGCCATCGAACTATGAGCAGACGCTGACCAGCTGTAGTGCCGTAGAACCGCCTCCCAGGTGGTTGTTCAGGAACAAATATCGAATTCATGGTACGACTGGACCTACCAATGGCTATCAATGTTTATGACACGATGCGTGTCACGTTCTGAAGCGGCTTCAGAGGCGTGGGTGCCTGCTCATGTATGGTGAAGGCCCGGCGGCATATTCAAGGCGAGAGCACTGGTGGGCTTTTCAAAGTCCACTAGCGCAATTTCAAGTGATGCTTTTGCATGACCTGGCGGTTTCTAGGTGATGTCTTTCCATGCATTTTGATAGACACCAATGTTGAATTTATTATAAGCATTAGATGGTGTTCAGCCAGTCCTATGTGGTGCTCAATCACTATCTGCTTGCACTGCGGGTGAGAGTTAACATTCGCCTTGTTGAGTGGAGATCGCTTTGCTTATCACAATACAAACCGAAAATCCAAGTCGGTAAGAAGTAAAGATGGGATCTTGGTACCTTGTTCCAGCTATCCACCAGCAAAGGCTGAAATGTTTCTGTCGTCAAAATTCTACAGACTACTAATAGTTTCAATGGACTCGAGCAATGCAATAAACTTCGTGGTACATACTATTCTATACTATACATACTGCATGCTGAGTCAAATATAGTTTACTTGAATAAATTCTCCTTAATCACATCGGCCACCACAACTCCAGTACCTGCAAGAGACCAACCAAATCCATCGAACATAATCTCACTTTTGGTTATGCGTATGATGTGCAGCCGATAAAGCAGCCTGATCAGCCGGCCGGTCCCCTGTCCCTGACGGGGTGGCCGCAGATGGCGCTCCACCTGGGCTTCTTGGGCCGCGACATGTCTGCCAGGCGGCCAAAGATGTGTCCGAGCGGGTGAACTTGGTCCATGTCTTCAGTACCGGTGGATGTACAGAGCCCACGTGCCCTGAGCTGGAGCACCGCTGCCACACGAGGTAGGATCAGCGCCAGGGGCGTAGATATCCAGGGGCCAGGCGCGGCAGTTGGCCACCTGCGTTCCAGATGTTGCACTCTACATAGAACGCATGTGTTGTTCCGAAATCGCAGTTCGAGGAGCGTGTGTGTGCGGTAGACTGAAATTTCCCTCTGCCGGCTTGCATGCGGAATGGAAGCTTCGCTAATCGATGCACGTGGTCAACAGGGCGCATACTTGTTACCCTGGAAGTACACCACAGGCAAATCAATGTACTGACTTTCAATTGTGTTGCACAGAGCATGTGTTGACCTGGCAGGAGCATGAAGGGGCATGTGTTGACCTGATACTTCCAGGAGCATGAAGGCGCCGCGTAAAGTTGTTCCCCAAATGATTGATCTGGAAGAACTGATGTTGAATTTCATCGTTCACGGAAGCACAGTTCAGCCCTGGAACGTCTGCAACAGCCCACTTGGCCCCAGATGTCCGGATGAACAATTTGTCCCCCCCCCCCCACTGCTCACAAATCCTGACCTTTCTCGCAATGAGAGCGTTATAATTTCCCCACCCCTTCCCAATTCGTACGGATGAACCTCATAAAAACGCACTGCCTCCGCAATTACGCATACCTATCAACACAGTGAGCGCACCGGAAAGGGGACGTTTTTATGAAGTGTATTTATTCACCGCGTCATCCCATACCAGTGCGGCGCCAGTGGAAAAGCGCAGAATAGCGGCGGGCCTTCTGCGAACCAGTGCACGTGAGTGTGGCTGCCGGCATCATTAGAGTGTGACGCGGCCGTGGCGTCAGAGCGTGCAGCCGGCAGTGCCGGGAGGCGCGCACTGCACTGGTGGTCGGCCGGCGGCGGCTCCGTGCCAGCGCTCTGTTTACGTGCCGGTGTGGCCGGCGGAGAGGTCAAGAAACGGCCGCGCGCCACGGCCGCGCCACGGCCGCCGCCACGCCGCCGCGCCGCCGCGCCGCTGCGATGACCTTGTGGCCGGCTCGACCTGGTCATCGCATGCGGCGCGGCATTCCGGCCCGTGGCGCTGCGGCCGGCCTTCTGTGAGGCCGCGCTGACGCTGGCGGAGTTTCTTGCTATCTGGACCGGCACGCACGTGACCAGCCCTGGGCCACTGTCGCCGGCTCTCACCGGCGACGGTGGCCGAGGCGTCTGCCTGACACCCTCGACCACCGTCACCGGCTCTCATCGTCTGCCGACGCTGACACCCCCAACCACCGTCACCGGCTCTCACCGTTTACTGACGCTGACACCCTCAGCCACCGTCACCGGCTCTCACCGTCCACCGACGCTGACACCCTCAACCACCGTCACCGGCTCTCACCGTCTGCCGACGCTGACACTCTCGGCCACCGTCACCGGCTCTCACCGTCCACCGACGCTGACACTCCCGGCCACCGTCACCGGCTCTCACCGTCCACTGACGCTGACACTCCCAACCACCGTCACCGGCTCTCACCGTCTGCCGACGCTGACACCCCCAACCACCGTCACCGGCTCTCACCGTCTGCCGACGCTGACACCCCCAACCACCGTCACCGGCTCACCGTTTACTGACGCTGACACCCTCAGCCACCGTCACCGGCTCACCGTCTGCCGACGCTGACACCCTCAACCACCGTCACCGGTACCGTCTGCCGACGCTGACACTCCCGGCCACCGTCACCGGCTCTCACCGTCCACTGACGCTGACACTCCCAACCACCGTCACCGGCTCTCACCGTCTGCCGACGCTGACACCCCCAACCACCGTCACCGGCTCTCACCGTCCACCGACGCTGACACCCTCAACCACCGTCACCGGCTCTCACCGTCTGCCGACGCTGACACTCTCGGCCACCGTCACCGGCTCTCACCATCCGCCGACGCTGACACCCTCAACCACCGTCACCGGCTCTCACCGTCTGCCGACGCTGACACTCTCGGCCACCGTCACCGGCTCTCACCATCCGCCGACGCTGACACCCTCAGCCACCGTCACCGGCTCTCACCGTCCACCGACGCTGACACCCTCAGCCACCGTCACCGGCTCTCACCGTCCACCGACGCTGACACCCTCAGCCACCGTCACCGGCTCTCACCATCCGCCGACGCTGGCATCATTTTGAGCAGCCAATGCTATGGAGTCGAAACAATGGACTTCCGTGCTACATAATGCTCTTCCAAGGGAATTATCTCTTTTTTTCAGTCGTGGGTTACTGCGATCTGGTATCAATGGTGATGCAGGACCGGATGCAGGAGGCAGGCCCTGTCATGGACAAGACCCCCATCATGAACAAGTGGCGCCCCTCTGGCCGAGAAAGGTACCCCTTCTAGAAGGCTAGAGTGCACCCCCTCCCACGCTGAACAAAAGTTCAATCGATAGCGCCCTACTTTGTGTTTTCACATGAAAACGCCTGGATCCTCCCCTGTGATATTGCACAACTGTTTGCTTGAATTACGCTATTTGGTGTCGGATCCATTTTTGCATCGGGCGGACATTGATTTCGAGAAATGTTATTGAGTTGTAATCTGCACTGGAATGCTAGTGCGGTGGCCGTATGACCAATGCATGTCGGAATTACCGGTGTGTGCATCCCCAACTCCAGAAACTTGAGCTGAGCTGTTCTCGCGGCGATATTGCGTAATGCCATCCGATGCACATAGCTCAACCACGCTCATCAGCGTCGCTCCGCCTACTAACGGCTATCCTTCAGCGAGCTCGTGACCGTGAGTGTGGCGTCATGAGAACTGCCGAGCCGCCGACTGACGGCTATCCTTCAGCGAGCTCGTGACCGTGAGTGTGGCGTCATGAGAACTGCCGAGCCGCCGACTGACGGCTATCCTTCAGCGAGCTCGTGACCGTGAATGTGGCGCCATGAGAACTGCCGAGCCGCCGACTGACGGCTATCCTTCAGCGAGCTCGTGACCGTGAATGTGGCGCCATGAGGACTGCCGAGCCGCCGACTGACGGCTATCCTTCAGCGAGCTCGTGACCGTGAATGTGGCGCCATGAGAACTGCCGAGCCGCCGACTGACGGCTATCCTTCAGCGAGCTCGTGACCGTGAGTGTGGCGCCATGAGGACTGCCGAGCCGCTGACTGACGGCTATCCTTCAGCGAGCTCGTGACCGTGAGTGTGGCGCCATGAGGACTGCCTGCCGCCGACTGACGGCTATCCTTCAGCGAGCTCGTGACCGTGAATGTGGCGCCATGAGGACTGCCGGCGCGACGGCTATCCTTCGCGAGCTCGTGACCGTGAGTGTGGCGCCATGAGGACTGCCGAGCCGCCCTGCGGCTATCCTTCAGCGAGCTCGTGACCGTGAGTGTGGCGCCATGAGGGGAGCCGCCGACTGACGGCTATCCTTGAGCTCGTGACCTGAGTGTGGCGCCATGAGGACGCCGAGCCGCACTGACGGCTATCCTTCAGCGAGCTCGTGACCGTGAGTGTGGCGCCATGAGGACTGCCGAGCCGCCGACTGACGGCTATCCTTCAGCGAGCTCGTGACCGTGAGTGTGGCGCCATGAGGACTGCCGAGCCGCCGACTGACGGCTATCCTTCAGCGAGCTCGTGACCGTGAGTGTGGCGCCATGAGGACTGCCGAGCCGCCGACTGACGGCTATCCTTCAGCGAGCTCGTGACCGTGAGTGTGGCGCCAGAGGACTGCCGAGCCGCCACTACGGCTATCCTTCAGCGAGCTCGTGACCGTGAGTGTGGCGCCATGAGGACCTGATCCGCTGACTGACGGCTATCCTTCAGCGAGCTCGTGACCGTGAGTGTGGCGCCATGAGGACTGCCGAGCCGCCGACTGACGGCTATCCTTCAGCGAGCTCGTGACCGTGAGTGTGGCGCCATGAAGACTACCAAGCCGCCGACTGACGGCTATCCTTCAGCGAGTCGTGACCGTGAATGTGGCGTCATGAGAACTGCCGAGCCGCCGACTGACGGCCATCCTTCAGCGAGCTCGTGACCGTGAGTGTGGCGCCATGAGGACCTGATCCGCTGACTGACGGCTATCCTTCAGCGAGCTCGTGACCGTGAGTGTGGCGCCATGAGGACTGCCGAGCCGCCGACTGACGGCTATCCTTCAGCGAGCTCGTGACCGTGAGTGTGGCGCCATGAGGACCTGATCCGCTGACTGACGGCTATCCTTCAGCGAGCTCGTGACCGTGAGTGTGGCGCCATGAGGACTGCCGAGCCGCCGACTGACGGCTATCCTTCAGCGAGCTCGTGACCGTTAGTGTGGCGCCATGAAGACTACCAAGCCGCCGACTGACGGCTATCCTTCAGCGAGCTCGTGACCGTGAATGTGGCGTCATGAGAACTGCCGAGCCGCCGACTGACGGCCATCCTTCAGCGAGCTCGTGACCGTGAAGTGGCGCCATGAGGACCTGATCCGCTGACTGACGGCTATCCTTCAGCGAGCTCGTGACCGTGAGTGTGGCGCCATGAGGACTGCCGAGCCGCCGACTGACGGCTATCCTTCAGCGAGCTCGTGACCGTGAGTGTGGCGCCATGAGGACTGCCGCACCAATTGTACACTTTTAGAGTGTCCACGTGTAATATGAGCAGGGGAAGCTGACTTAACAGGGTACCAGGAAAAAGACCTTCCAACAAGAGTATTTAAATCTGGTGACTTGGAATCGGTGGTGATAGGCTGGAAAATTGACAGGAACAGGAGCAGGTCCTGAACAGGAAAATTAAGACGACTATAATTTTTTGAATGAAAGAAAGCAAATCAAAATGAGCCCATGGGAACAAAAAATAGTTCTCGAAATTTGGTGACTTTTCAGTCAGGGTGGGTGGGCCCCCCAAATCCAATGGACCGCTCCTGACGCAAATCCTAGGTACGCCACTGCTGTGAGCTCACATGACTGACATTGGCTGACCCTGTGTAAGAGTCACGTGAGGTCACATGACTGACATTGGCTGACCCTGTGTAAGAGTCACGTGAGTTCACATGACTGACATTGGCTGACCCTGTGTTAGTCATGTGCGTTCACATGACTGACATTGGCTGACCCTGTGTAAGAGTCACGTAAGTTCACATGACTGACATTGGCTGACCCTGTGTTAGTCATGTGAGTTTACATGACTGATATTGGCTGACCCTGCGTGAGAGTCGCCGTCGTCCCGCTGCGGGTGGCGGATGTTCTGTCCGCTTCAGTAGCGGCAGCGGACAAACCCCACTACCTACCGACCAGCCGCACCCTCCGTCCCGCCGCCTTGAGCCCCGAATCAGTCCGCTCTGTGTGCGTGAGTGCGGCGCTAGGTCACTCCAACTCCATTTTCGATTGCATCCTTTGCATGCTTGGAACTGTTTTTGATGATGTAGCCGCAGATGGAGGTCTAGCCGCAGGTGAGGTCGCAGGTGGAGCCGCAGGTGGTTATTCCTGTTTGTGTTCCTTTTGTCATGTCTATCCGCTTTGTATCATGTACCAGAACAGTCTCTTACTCCACTTAACACCTGCTCCACAAAAATCGCACTTTTTCTCCGTCCCAGTCTTGCCACACAACTTGAAGCGTAAATAGTAGGTAGAAGTATTCCTCGAGGATCTGAAGTAAGCTTCTCCCTGCGGATCGTGCACATTTACATTTGTAGCGCCTTCAACAACTCGGGAGCTGTTGGTCAACCGCAGAACAACATGGATTGAGCCAGGGTATCCTACTGGGGTCTCCCAGTTTTCCACAAAGGTGGAATCCTACAGAACGTCCGGGTGCTGCTCGGACCACAGGGTGGTGGTCACGACCACCATGTTAAAAGTCCTTCGCGAAAACGACAGCAGGACGCCGATTATGTAGGATCACACGGTACACAATCATCATCAGTACATCATCAGTACACAGATCACCCTTGTTCTAGTTCCTACGGGGTTCTTCATAAACAACAACTATCAGACCATTGCAGTTGATGCGCCCTAAAACCCAAATAACTAACTATCAGATCATTGCACGAGTAAAACTTGTGCAATGAGTTTTACTTCCCCCGGCAAAACTTTGCACTGGACTGCACGTTTTGAAGTATTCACTGCCATCTGATAATTTCTTCTTTTTGTTTTTCTCTAAGCACTGAAATACTCCTGTATCGTGATATGCGGTACTAATGAGCATCAACACGAATTTCGAACGGAGTGGGTACGAGATGGGATTGAGGTGTCTTGTTTTCCATGGATGTGGAATTGCAGGAAGATTGGGAACGTATGCCCCGTGGTGGCGGCATCATGATTGTGCATAGTGATGGCTGTAACACAATCGTATTATCGTTCACTTTTAGGTTAAAGCAAGCTTTTCACTTCCATTTTTTCGACAATGCAGCAAAAGCTTAGTGCGTGAAAAGTGCCACTTATGTATTCAGTCTTTCGATATATAGCATCTTCAGCAAGGACTGTCATACGTTTCAATATTCCAACACCAGTGAGCTTTTCAGGGAGAAATAGCGTCACCAGCGAAGTGACACGTTTTGACCTTTTACACACAACACTAGTTCGCTCCGGTCAGCACCTCGAGCTCCCGGGTATTTGCGGAAGACGAGAATCTTGGGCGAGTTTTTCCTTTAAGAACGGTGATGTCCCAAGTTGTAGCGTGAAAACTTGTTCGATATTCAGAGTAGATGACACTCATTCTTGAAAGCTGCCAGCGGCCGAAATATTGAATTAATAAACCATTTTTTTAAAGCAGTAAAACTTTTACTTCCTCTTGTGAAAAACTAAGCTCATTAGTCTGTTTGAACTTGACGGCCATGATATGCCTCGAGATAAGAACGCTACTTTCAGTTATGAGGTTTTTCTTCTGAAAAAATACGTTAGTTATTTAATTATTATAATATATAATTTGCTTGATAATATCTTTGTTGCATGTAGGATCTCCTCGGGCGGGCTAAACTCCAGTGTTTAGGCCATATCACAACTTGAACAGCATCCGAACAGTGTTCTGCATGGAATCCGCTCGGTAGGCAGTTTGCCATAAATTCATTAGACGCCAAATTAGGCGGCCTTAGCCGGAATGAATCAATGGAAATTGCATGCTCACAACGGAATGCATGTCTTTCATGTATATGTGCATTTTAAGAACACGTTTTCGAAAGTCATGATGACACAAGTCGAAGTCCCGCGTGATTCATTATTCCTGCACTGGGAGCGGCCGCGGCTTGCAGGAGCTACATGAGGTGCAGCAGGTCCCACTGCCATTTTTGCCGGAAGCGCGTGCTTGCGGGGTCGGTGCACTCATGAGCCCTATATGGTAAGCCAACTAGAGCGATGTCCACCTGCAACAAGTTGTTTGGATCTAACGCTCAATAAACAGCTTGAGATTTCAGAAAACTTGTATCGTGTTTATATCAATGGACACCACCAGAGTAGCAGCACAACAGCATCAAAACACAGATAGCCAGGATCAGGAACTCGAAGAACATTCTAACTGAAGGGAAAATTATCATCCACCAGTGATCGGAATTCTCCTTAACTCTGTCTCGGGTGGAGGGGAGGGTCTTTTTGCGCTGGCCCCAAGGTTACAAAATTTGCATTATCCTTTCCTGCATCATGTTTGCGTCTGACATGAAAATGTCAACCTCAGGTCATGTAAAGTCGTCGCCGTCGTCGTTGTCGTCATCGTGATGATCATGATGATCATCATCATCATTACCATCATCATCATCATTTTATTAACCGTCCGCAAGGACAATGCGACATCACAACAACGATACACTAAACGCACATAAATACAAAGCACCGGTCCACGGGGTCACCGTTCCGGCTTGCCCGGGGCACCCGGCGGTGAACAGGCCCACCAACTACCCGGGGCACCCGGCGGTGAGCAGGCCCACCAACTACCCGGGGCACCCGGCGGTGAGCAGGCCCACCAACTGCCCGGGGCACCCGGCGGTGAGCAGGCCCACCAACTACCCGGGGCACCCGGCGGTGAGCAGGCCCACCAACTACCCGGGGCACCCGGCGGTGAGCAGGCCCACCAACTACCCGGGGCACCCGGCGGTGAGCAGGCCCACCAACTGCCCGGGCACCCGGCGGTGAGCAGGCCCACCAACTACCCGGGGCACCCGGCGGTGAGCAGGCCCACCAACTACCCGGGGCACCCGGCGGTGAGCAGGCCCACACTACCCGGGGCACCCGGCGGTGGGCAGGCCCACCAACTGCCGGGGCACCCGGCGGGGCAGGCCCACCAACTGCCGGGGCACCCGGCGGTGAGCAGGCCCACCAACTGCCCGGGCACCCGGCGGTGAGCAGGCCCACCAACTGCCCGGGCACCCGGCGGTGAGCAGGCCCAACAACTGCCCGGGGCACCCGGCGGTGAGCAGGCCCACCAACTACCCGGGGCACCCGGCGGTGAACAGGCCCACCAACTACCCGGGGCACCCGGCGGTGAGCAGGCCCACCAACTGCCCGGGCACCCGGCGGTGAGCAGGCCCACCAACTACCCGGGGCACCCGGCGGTGGGCAGGCCCACCAACTACCCGGGGCACCCGGCGGTGAGCAGGCCCACCAACTGACGGGGCACCCGGCGGTGAGCAGGCCCACCAACTGCCGGGGCACCCGGCGGTGAGCAGGCCCACCAACTGCCCGGGCACCCGGCGGTGAGCAGGCCCACCAACTGCCCGGGCACCCGGCGGTGAGCAGGCCCACCAACTGCCCGGGCACCCGGCGGTGAGCAGGCCCACCAACTACCCGGGGCACCCGGCGGTGAGCAGGCCCACCAACTACCCGGGGCACCCGGCGGTGAACAGGCCCACCAACTACCCGGGGCACCCGGCGGTGAGCAGGCCCACCAACTACCCGGGGCACCCGGCGGTGAACAGGCCCACCAACTACCCGGGGCACCCGGCGGTAAGCAGGTCCACCAACCGCCCGGGCACCCGGCGGTAAGCAGGCCCACCAACTGACGGGGCACCCGGCGGTGAGCAGGCCCACCAACTGACGGGGCACCCGGCGGTGAGCAGGCCCACCAACTGCCCGGGCACCCGGCGGTGAGCAGGCCCACCAACTGCCCGGGCACCCGGCAGTAAGCAGGCCCACCAACTGCCCGGGCACCCGGCGGTGAGCAGGCCCACCAACTGCCCGGGCACCCGGCAGTAAGCAGGCCCACCAACTACCCGGGGCACCCGGCAGTAAGCAGGCCCACCAACTGCCCGGGCACCCGGCGGTGAGCAGGCCCACCAACTGCCCGGGCACCCGGCGGTGAGCAGGCCCACCAACTGACGGGGCACCCGGCGGTGAACAGGCCCACCAACTGCCCGGGCACCCGGCAGTAAGCAGGCCCACCAACTACCCGGGCACCCGGCAGTAAGCAGGCCCACCAACTGCCCGGGCACCCGGCGGTGAGCAGGCCCACCAACTTCCCGGGCGTCCGGAGCACAGGAGGCAGGCACAGAAGGCGCAGGAGGCACAGGAGCAGGCCCAGGGCGCTAGCAAGCACCCGAAGCGGCCTATGATGGCTGCTGAATGCCCCGATAAAGACACGCTGGGTGGACGCATGAAACGCTTCGTGGGTTTTATACACGCGCAGGGCACCCAGTATGGCTGAGTGGTGGGCCCACGGTCACTCAGTGTACATTCTCCGGCAGCGCCACCTTTGCCACGTATATTTTGAAGACCAGGGCTAATGGTTAGATAGCGCAAACTACGTGCAAACAAGAAGTATAGCATCTACTTTGCAGTTCTCTCAAACGGCTCTGATTTTCTGAGGGCCTTCATGGAGAACTGGACTGACATACCTAATGCAAAATAACTCATTTTTTATCATGCATCGAATATTTGAGCAAGCATCGTTCATGTGGATTCAGTCCCTGACGGTCATTTTTCAGCAACCCGGTCGATACGGGTGATTTCATGAACATATGCGGGTGGAGGCAAGATGTCAATGTCATGGCGGGGCAGGGTTTGATGAATGATGGCACCCACTGCGGGAGCTTCAAAGCAGTACAACTTATTGGACATTGTTCGTAGAATTTCAGGAGTTGCTGAATGAAAAAGAAGGCCGCCACGTAACCACAACATAAGCAGCCGACCTTGTCGATCGAAGTAGCTGCACAGTCGAAAAAGGTACGATTAAAAAATTGATCAATATATTTTGATAAGGATAACATATACGTAATCAGCACCTGTTCGGCTTCCGAATCGTGTCTCTCGTCTTCTGATTCGCCGTCTGAGCATTCCGAGCCATTCCAACGAACCGTGTGCTAGACCCAAAGACCAGTTACCAGCATCTGATACCATTTCAGCTGGGGACCGAATATTTCAGCTGCGGCCGCAGTCTCCGTGTGACGTCAGCACCAGCTGACCAGCCAGTGCAGGCTGTGCTGTGCACCACTGCAAATCCACATACGCTTGACCCGACCACGCAAATAGCGACCCAGATCAGCCTGCGCGACATTAGTATCGACCCGCGTCAACATGGAGAGCATACACGCCGGCCTAAATCACTCGGCGACATCAGGTCAGACTAAAGACCCGGTTGGGTTCCTGGCAGCCCAGGCCAGGTTAAGGGGCCGGTCCATTCCCACCAGCCCAGACCAGGTTAATTGGCTGGTCCATTCCCGCCAACCCAGACCAGGTTAAGAGACCGGTCCTGTCCCCGCCGACCCAGAACAGACTCAGGGCCAAGACCGTCGCCACCGACTCAGGTCGGACCAAAAGCTCAGCCAGTCCTCACTGATCCAGATCAGACTAAGTGCCCCAGCCTGTCCCGCCGACCCAGGTCAGACTAGCGGCCCAGCGCGTCCCCGCCGACCCAGGTCAGACCAGGGAGCCCGGTCCGTTCCCACCGACCCAGGTCAGATCAAGATAGGCCCGGTCCGTCCCCGGCGACCCAGGTCAGACTAAGGGTCCGTCCTCGCCGACCCAGGTTGCACCGAAAACCGGGTCCGGCTCTTTCGACCCAGATCGGACCAGCGTCGACATCGGACGGGTCACAAAAAACTGCGCCGTCTGTCGCGGCGGCGGCAAAAAGTCACGCAGCGGCACGTCAGCGGCGGCGGCGCCGCGTACTGCGACGTTACGGCTCGGCCTTGACAGGAGTATTTGGGTGTTGTACCGTGTGACGTCACGTCGACGGGAACCGGTCGGCCGGCTGGCGGCGCCGCCGGCCGGGAAGTGTGATTGGTCATTGGCGAGGAATGTCCGCCAACCAG
Source organism: Imbricaverruca yamaguchii (assembly GCA_034440575.1). Classification (NCBI taxonomy): domain Eukaryota; kingdom Metazoa; phylum Arthropoda; class Thecostraca; family Neoverrucidae; genus Imbricaverruca; species Imbricaverruca yamaguchii. Next base: position 717,046 of record JAOTOL010001430.1, read on the forward strand.
GTGGACGGCGCGCTGCTGTGTGGCGGCGGTGCGCCGACGACGCTGTTCGCCCGTATTTACGAGTTCGGCCCGTATCGGCGCCTTATCAGGCGGAGGAAAAGAAGCGCCGGTCGAGAATTCGAGTGGCCGACGGCGGCGCGCTCCGCGGCACTGGCGTCGGCGCGCTGGTCGATGGTGTCTGTCGGCTCGTCCCTATCTGATCGGAACTCATGTTCTGTTGAGGTGTTCTCCAGCCTTATTTTCGCATTCGCGTGGTTCGCCTGTGATCCCTGGTCCGACGGGACAGTATAACGTCAAGGCGCGCTGCTTGCAAGCGCTGGTGCCATCTAGGGACACGTGGGCGAAACAATGAATGGCTGGGTCATTGTAGATCACCAAATGGCGCAGTTCTTGCCGGCTGAACTGCAACTGGGAGCAAGGTTCGATGCCAGGTCTTCTCGGCGCGATGTGTGGAACCACTTTTGGCCATTTCGGCCGTCGGATATTGCGTCCATGATTGCCACAGATCGGGGGCGACGCAGTTGAAATGTATGCATATTTGTACGGTGTGGTAACGTATGACCATAAACACAGATTCCAACGCGTCATGGTCGCCACACCAGCACTTTACATGGCTCATTGCTGTGCACGGTTGACTTGGCTCGTCACATGCAGATACTTGGTACAGAGGCGGGTTCAGGAATGTTCATGGGTGCCACTTGTCTGGAGGAGTGCCACTTACTCGGAGGGGCGCCACTGCGAGAGTACATGGACGGCTTTGACTGCAAAAAAAAATGGTTGAGCATGGGGGGATGCGCTCGAACGTCCCATTAGGCTGTCATTCTGCCCCTGAGAGACGCCTTTTCCTCTTGGAGGGCCACATCTGGCTGACAAGAATCCGTTGCGTGGAGGGGAGGTAGGAGCACATTCGAATATCCCCGTGAGGGCTCCTTTTCCTAGTAGAGGGACGGAACCTTCCCATGGGGATGTGCATGTCCCCTGTGCCCCCTGTATCCGCCTCTGACTTGCAGTGCTGTTTCCTACCAGATGCTTCCAGCCACATCTGTCTGTTTATTTGGTTCATTTATCGATGCTACCAGTGGCGGCCTCCCAAATTGTTCACAATTTCGAGTCGTGGCTTTTACGAGGTGATGCTTCCCAGGTGGTGCTTTTTCTCCTGGCCACCATAAGCCCAATGCTAAATTTATAAACGATCCAGACAGGCATCCCTGCTAGAGCCAATGTCTCACCAATGCGTAATTCTATCCACCAATGTCTCACCAATGCGTAATTCTATCCACCAATGTACTTACCTGGCGCCATGCGCACGCGATTCAGTTATGAAGCTTACTCACAAGGGCGGATCCAGAGGGGAATCTCGATCATCCCCCTGAAATGCGATTTTGGAAGAGGAAATAATCTCTCCACCGAAATCCCCCACCCACAAAAAGCACGGCTGTTCCGCACACGCAGAGCTTCAAGTTACTGGACAGAGCTAAGCAAGAGCGATCAGCGATCACTGTGTCTCAGGACAATTTGTACATGTAGGTATGCCTACATGAAGACGTCATTCAGCATGAAATCAAGCTGATGCTTCTGCAAGCATTGCCTTTGGCTCGAATTATCAAAAACATTCCCAAGGCTAGCGCCGTTGGCTGATGCCAACTGTATCAGTTGACTACCACTCAGCACCTACTGGAAGTCAATCAGAATAAGTATTTATTTGGAACTCGTGCGTTGGCCAATGGACTCATTCTAATGACACTAACCAGTGGAGGGATTCCACGACAGATTGACCAGTGACTTCCTCTCATCTCTCATAGAGTTATAGTCTCTGGCGGCTTTGAGAGGTCACGAAGACTGGTTCTCTTCAACGATCTGCATCTCATATACCATAAGACAAAAGCACTTTCTGATGCATTTTTAGATCGAAGAAGTCCAAAAAATACATCGATGATAGTATCCGAACAACATGTGATTTTGAGAATATGACCTCGTGCTATTTTACTTCGTGACATTTCGTGACCCCTGGCTTGCTGACATATTTTAATCCTCAGGAACAGAGATACACAAATTGTCTAACAAGTGAGAGGATGGAAATATGGGTTCTGCATATAAATATCATTTCCGGGACGGTAAAGCACTGCCGGGAGCCGGCTGCGCTGTCGGCGGTGCAGCCGGCTTCCGCTGCCACCTTTAGGTCTCCTGCCACTATCCTGTACTGCCGCTGCCGCTGCTCTGCCCTGCTGGTGTCAACGCCAACGTCACGGCTTTCTCACATAATAATCCTAGCTCATGATGCAAACTGTTGAAGTTGAGTTGATATATGCTCTGTACAGTTTTGTATTTGACTTGCCACAAGATGCGGTTCAGGCAAGAGAGCAAATGCCACTTTTCCTTCGATTTGGTAGTATACTCAGCCGCATGGGAGTCGATTTGTATGCTTTTGAAGGGCCTTATCGTATCCCCAAATTATTTCAACTGTTTGGTGCCCCCCACACACTCACCCTACCCCACCCCACCCACCCCACCCGGTTGCGCCTGCCTATTTCCTCCATGCATTGGACAGATGAGTAATTATCAGACATAACCGCCCCTGCTCAGCTTCTATATCAAACGTTCATCACTCGATTCTGGAAAACGTGTTGTTTTTCCTCGCATTTGTTCTTACAATCTGATTAGACCTGCAATAATGTCACGCTTGCATTAGCCAGTATAATTTGTAAATGTGGTAAGCTGATCATTGGAATCAGTCGGAACTGCAATTGCATCAAACCGGCTGCAAAGAAGGTCTGAGACATCTAATCAATATGCATGTTCCCTGCATCCGCCTCGAGCCCCAATGGCGTCAGACGAATGTGTACTCAAGACATTTTTTTCTTGGTGATTTCCACCCGTCGTCTGGGCTTTCATGACAAACAGCTGACTGAAATACCCATTGCACATAACAGGTGAAAACATGGACATCGTTCTACTTCATTTAAGAATAAGGGCATGGAAGAACCGGAGTTTAAGTTTTTCAGTCACTTTTGCCACGTCCTGTGAGCTGACAAAACAAAATTGAGAGTGAAAAATGTATTCGTCGGATATTCGATCGGTTCCGTTGCTGTCTGAATCTGCTTATTAGAAGGATGTTTCCAGCTTTCTCCTCTACCGCATGCTTAATGAAGGCTTCTTCCATAAGTTTGCACGCACTCTTCTCGTGGAACGTGACCAAAATAATCTTAGTCGCACGGGGTCCCAAAGTTATAACAGCGATGGCAAATCTTCACACAGGTAGCACAGCCTGCTCTTATATTGCGAGATGCTTCCATCAGAGAAGTAATGGTATTTTGTTAGACTTGGAATGCAGCTTCGTTGTAGCAGCGAGTTTTCCAATATTTCCGGGGCAGTGAAGATGTCGTGCTAAACTGTACCGCAATTACATATATCTAAGTGCATACTGTTATGGGCGCTAAATGACCTACACTCTAAGACACTGCATTCTTACAACTTGCATTTTTCATTTTTCATGTCACGCATTACACGAAAAATCAATTCAACATAAATAATATCTCGTTGCACTAGTGGCTAGCGCACAAGTCATGATCTTTGAGTGCTGGTGGTATGTATGCACACATACAGTATGAGCAATATGGATAAAACAGATCGGAAAGCGTTACGTGCATCTATTGTTATCGTAACCACGGATTCCAAATTGGGGGAGGAGACAAACCAGGGACGCGGTAAATATTGAGCGGGATAGAAGGGCCTGCCCCTCCCCAAAAAACAAATCCTTGGATGTCAGTCCCTTTTTGAATGTCATTTTCGGCCACTCCAATTCGATGTTCAATGTATTTAAAGTTTTCAGATTTACCATTGTTGAAAATGATACTTTGCGAACTAAAGGTTCCGCCAAAGTTAGCAAGCTTCACTACTTATCACTGCCTATGAACATTTAGCTTCATGTCGCATGTGCTGGACCCGATTTCACGAGCACCATAGAGCAATGGTGTAAGTATGTTAAACGTTGCCCTCTTCTAGCAGGAAGCACATAATATATTTGACGATGGGTTTATGATAGCAAATATGGACATACAATTACCTTTCCCATGCTTTCCTGTTCTCCGGGCACATATTTCGATGAAGTGAAAACCAGTTCGGATAAAGGGTGTGGCAGTGAGTGCGTGTGCCCCGCAAGTGGAAGGTGGCGTCCCTCCGAAGAGACTCCAGTGTGCCCGCTTGAATTTTTAGTCAGTGGCGCCCCTATGAAATAAAAAGATACCCATTTGGAAGGAAATGCCGAGTTTTTCAGTAATGTCCGAGTGCATCCCGTCCCCTCGAGTTCTGCAGCCAGAGGCGCCCCCCACTCCCCAGGTGCTTTCGCAGTGGCGCCGCTCCAAAAAAGGCACCCCTTCAGACATGTGCCCCGGAGCAATTCCTGGGTCTACGTCTGATTGCAGCATTGCTCTCTCGCGGTTGTGAACTCCGGCTGGTTATAAAATTGTGCACATTCGCGTGTGGCTTCTCGTGCAAATTTGCAACCTCTGTTGAGTCATTAACACGCGCCCTGGATGGCCTCTGAAAATAACGCGCTCTGGAGGGGGGCGGATTCCGCCCCCTAAGATCGCAGCTCCTATGAAGGCTAGAGCAACGAAATTCGCAGGGTGGATGGGCACGATAGTGAACTCTATTGTGTGCGAAGTTCATGACCTTAGGTCAATATCTTCAAGGTCAAATGAGGTCAAAATATCACAATTTTTTGGTTTTGCGTGGCTTGGCTTATCATTGTTATGGATCGCTGTGATTGTGTTTAAGTGCTTCAAAATTAGCATTAATGATGCTTTGGACATTACTAATGATGCAATACAGATGTCAGATACGCAATTTGACCTCAGGTCACCTATATAGGAGCACTTTATTAGGTCATTACCTGCTCCAGTTACCGGAACCGGGCTCCCAACCCGACTGCTCCGTTGGGCGGCTCGGCACAATCGGCTTCACAAAGAAAGGCGTGAAATGCATAAATGAAGTATGGAAACGCTTAGGCACACAATGGCAAACAGTAGATTTCGGGATGTGCAGGGAATAACATGTAAAGTGACATCAATCGCATGGCAGTCATTTGCATTTATGACACATTCCAGTTGACCAAGTTTGGTTTCATTAGCCTGTCATGAACTTGACCTGTCCTGACCTCGGCAACCTAACATGACGTTTAAATTATATAGCATAACAATATGCATCAAACAAGTCGCCAGTGCTGTCAAGAACACTCCCCCTTTGACAATGTACGGGAAGCTCACCAGCGCCGATATTTGTGGTGTGGCGCTGCTAATTGTTGTTATTTAACAGCCCCTAACTTGAAAACCTTTCGGCCCATTTTCATTTGTCGTGCTTTAAGCAATGCGCCGGTCATTTCTAAGCAGGTACGCAAAAAAACTGGCGTATATCGGCCGGTACAATATGGAGTGATGTACGAAAAATCGGATGGGTTGGCGGATTTCGCCATCCCACCTCCAGGGCGTGTGTTTACCTGTCATGAACTTGACCTGACTTGACCTCGGTAACTTGACATGACTTTGAAACAATGTAGCATGACAATGTCCATCAAACAAGTCGCTAGTTTTGCCATTTGCTAACATACGGGAAGCGCATCAGCTCTGATATTTGTGGTCTGGGGCTGAAAAAAAAATTGTTTGACTTTAGCGACCCCTAACTCGAAAAATATTCGGTCGATTTTCATTTTTCTTACTTTAAGCAACGCGCGGGTCCTTTATTAGCAGGTGCACAAACAATGGCGTATATCAGCCAGTAAAATCTGGAGTTATCTATGAAAAACCGGCGGGGTGGGCGGATTTTGCCCCCCCCCCCTCTAGGGCGCGTGTTATCACTTGCACGTCCGGCGTTCCGCGTCAACTTCGCATGTCCGGGGGGGCAGATGTCTGCCCCTACGATCTCTGGAACTATGCTAGCTAGCGACAAACGAAAACCGGCGTTGGATAGCTTGTGACGAGCTCTATCGAAAATGTTTCGGTCATTTTTCGCTCAAGTCAACATTTAGGTCACTGGGCTATCATAGGTCAAATTGGACCAGATCAGGTGGGACTCAGATATTGACACATATCTCAGGACCTGTAACAGATAGAAACAAACGGCGAACATTATTCGACAGTCCTTGAAATGCGCTACCAGTGTAATTTAACGTCAGGTCAACCGAAACTCAGGTCAAGGTCATGAAGTCATGACCTCAGGTCAAGGTCGTGAAGGCCTATGGAGGTCATGTAGTGTATCATTCGACACGTCTTGGTGATACAAGCACAATGACGGTAATTTTAGCCTTCTAGCTCAATGCAGTGCGATATAATGTGCATAAATGTGTAATGATCTCAGGTGACCTCAGAGACCTTGGTGAGGTCACTGAGCAAAACTGTCAGCAGTAACATCGAGCATAGCTTCCATCTGCATCCCACAACCGTTGTGAGATCATTCCGAGCGCAAATATGTAACCAGGAAACATTTGTATATTTTACCATAGCCCTATAATGGGGAAGCCATGACCGCGAATTGACCTAAGGTCAATGCTACGAAACAAACCGATATACACATTATGGTCCCTGATGAGATCATGACATGTAGGTTTGAAATCAATCGCCCAATTATTGTGGAAGTTGTGCCACCTAGAACTCCGAGTGTAGTTGTGTCACTTCGCCTGACCTGGTGACCTGACCTGAGATGACCCAGGATTAAAAATGTATGAGAATATGCGAAAAAGACCAATGAACAGCTATGCGATGTTTGGCCTTGCTAACCCGATTAGTTTGGCGGCAAATGAGGAAAAACCAGAGGGGGCAGATATCTGCCCCCGGACGTGCGCGGCTTAAGAACAAAGCGGACAATTTGATAACACAGTTCTATATTGTATACGTTTGGAACAGCAGTGTGGCAGTGTAAATAAAAAACAACGATGAGAGGACCGTCCGATCAGGTTATGATGGATTTCTTGGGGGAGCCCCTAGTCATGTAGGATGCGAGTGCTTGCTATCACAACGGCTGGAAACAAAAATAGATTTGACCCTCCTGTTCCTATTGCATTGAAATAGATAATGAAGCGGGATGAAGCGGCGAAAGCTTGATGGGGCAATGAATACTGGTATTTTTTTAAGTAAAAAGGGTCATCTTGCTGGTGGGGTGGGCCCGGACCCTAGTACTATGACAACGCCTAGCACGCACTTTGCACAAGGAGCCTACCTAGTCGGCACATACACTGAACCACAGCACACCGTCACACGATAGTCTTCCTTCACTCTCGCACAAACACTACGTCACATTCTGAAACCACCACACTTCACCACCACTCGACGCACCACCCACATCATCGTACACACATAGAACAGCGTCGACACACAAATGCTACTCGCCACAAACACATTCAATAATCGGGTCGTTCATTCTTCACGGCGCGCTCAACACCAGCCGGGGCTACATTTTCGCTACATGGATGGCTAAGTTCCCACTCGCAAACGTAGCAACACTGCTCGACGTCATAGCCCTCCTTGACGCCACAACCACTGTAGATGACATCAGACGGGACACAAGATCTACGTACAACATCTTATCACTGACTTTCGACACGCACCGGCTCTCCCCATATGTACAAATGTACGAGATACAGTACGAGGTACGTCGTTACGTGCCTCTCCCACTACGCTGCCATCGCTGCATACGATACGGCGACGATGAATGCATGTGCGCGTCACTAGAACCACGCTGCGGCCGGTGTGCAACACACCACTCATCGCCCGACTGTGCATCGATTGAAAGGAGATGTGTAGTCTGTGATGGCCCGGGGGATAAATGCGAGCGCGCGAAGCGACTCGAACCCTGTGTTGCCAGGACAGGGGAGACCAGTGTAGGCCAGCGTTCTAACCAACTGATCTAACACTGCCTGGCGACACACCATGAGGCGGGTTCCCCTCTCACACTGCCTGGCGACACACCATTTTTTATTTTTTTATTTTTAAATTTGATCCGAATTGTTGCTGGGGTGGCTTGAGGAACCAGGGTTCTATTGCTAAGCAGAGCTTGTTGCGTGAACCCTGGCCCCACCACTCGATCCATAAACTCAAGCTCAACGGCAGAATTTAGACCGAAAGTTTAACGTGCCGCCAATGCACCGACACGGCCGCCCGGTAGCTGGTCCCCGCCCTTATCGGGCCAGTTGCCAACTGACACTCCCGGCCGGGGGCTAAATGCGAGCGCGCGAAGCGACTCGAACCCTGTGTTGCCAGTACATGGGAGACCAGTGAAGGCCAGCGCTCCAACCAACTGAGCTACCGGGGCGGCACCATGAGGCGGGTTCCCCTCCCACACTGCCTGGCGACACACCATGAGGCGGGTTCCCCTCTCACACTGCCTGGCGACACACCATGAGGCGGGTTCCCCTCTCACACTGCCTGGCGACATGCTATGAGGCAGGTCCCCTCTCACACTGCCTGGCGACATACTATGAGGAGAGTTCCCATCTCACACTGCCTGGACAGGGGAGACCAGTGTAGGCCAGCGCTCTAACCAACTGAGCTACCGGGGCGGCACCATGAGGCGGGTTCCCCTCCCACCCTGCCTGGCGACACACCATGAGGCGGGTTCCCCTTTCACACTGCCTGGCGACACACCATGAGGCGGGTTCCCTTCTCACACTGCCTGCCGACACACCATGAGGCGGGTTCCCCTCTCGCACTGCCTGGCGACATACCATGAGGCGGGTTCCCCTCTCACACTGCCTGCCGACATACCATGAGGCGGGTTCCCTTCTCACACCGTCTGGGGACGCACTATGAGACGGGTTCCCCTCTCGCACTGCCTGGCGACATACTATGAGGCGGGTTCCCCTCTCACACTGCCTGGCGACACACCATGAGGCGGGTTCCCCTCTCACACTGCCTGCCGACACACCATGAGGCGGGTTCCCCTCTCACACTGCCTGCCGACATACCATGAGGCGGGTTCCCCTCTCACCCTGCCTGGCGACACACCATGAGGCGGGTTCCCCTCTCACACTGCCTGCCGACACACCATGAGGCGGGTTCCCTTCTCACACCGTCTGGGGACACACTATGAGGCGGGTTTCCCTCTCACACTGCCTGCCGACATACCATGAGGCGGGTTCCCTTCTCACACCGTCTGGGGACACACTATGAGGCGGGTTCCCTTCTCACACTGCCTGGCGACACACCATGAGGCGGGTTCCCTCTCGCACTGCCTGGCGACATGCTATGAGGCAGGTCCCTCTCACACTGCCTGGCGACATACTATGAGGAGAGTTCCCATCTCACACTGCCTGGACAGGGGAGACCAGTGTAGGCCAGCGCTCTAACCAACTGAGCTACCGGGGCGGCACCATGAGGCGGGTTCCCCTTTCACACTGCCTGGCGACATACCATGAGGCGGTTCCTTCACACCGTCTGGGGACACACTATGAGACGGGTTCCCCTCGCACTGCCTGGCGACATACCATGAGGCGGGTTCCCTCTCACACTGCCTGCCGACATACCATGAGGCGGGTTCCCTTCTCACACCGTCTGGGGACACACTATGAGACGGGTTCCCCTCTCGCACTGCCTGGCGACATACTATGAGGCGGGTTCCCCTCTCACACTGCCTGGCGACACACCATGAGGCGGGTTCCCCTCTCACACTGCCTGCCGACACACCATGAGGCGGGTTCCCCTCTCACACTGCCTGCCGACATACCATGAGGCGGGTTCCCCTCTCACCCTGCCTGGCGACACACCATGAGGCGGGTTCCCCTCTCACACTGCCTGCCGACACACCATGAGGCGGGTTCCCTTCTCACACCGTCTGGGGACACACTATGAGGCGGGTTTCCCTCTCACACTGCCTGCCGACATACCATGAGGCGGGTTCCCTTCTCACACCGTCTGGGGACACACTATGAGACGGGTTCCCCTCTCGCACTGCCTGGCGACATACTATGAGGCGGGTTCCCCTCTCACACTGCCTGGCGACACACCATGAGGCGGGTTCCCCTCTCACACTGCCTGCCGACACACCATGAGGCGGGTTCCCCTCTCACACTGCCTGCCGACATACCATGAGGCGGGTTCCCTCTCACCCTGCCTGGCGACACACCATGAGGCGGGCTCCCCTCTCACACTGCCTGCCGACACACCATGAGGCGGGTTCCCTTCTCACACCGTCTGGGGACACACTATGAGGCGGGTTTCCCTCTCACACTGCCTGCCGACATACCATGAGGCGGGTTCCCTTCTCACACCGTCTGGGGACACACTATGAGGCGGGTTCCCTTCTCACACTGCCTGGCGACACACCATGAGGCGGGTTCCCCTCTCGCACTGCCTGGCGACATGCTATGAGGCAGGTCCCCTCTCACACTGCCTGGCGACATACTATGAGGAGAGTTCCCATCTCACACTGCCTGGACAGGGGAGACCAGTGTAGGCCAGCGCTCTAACCAACTGAGCTACCGGGGCGGCACCATGAGGCGGGTTCCCCTTTCACACTGCCTGGCGACATACCATGAGGCGGGTTCCCTTCTCACACCGTCTGGGGACACACTATGAGACGGGTTCCCCTCTCGCACTGCCTGGCGACATACCATGAGGCGGGTTCCCCTCTCACACTGCCTGCCGACATACCATGAGGCGGGTTCCCTTCTCACACCGTCTGGGGACACACTATGAGACGGGTTCCCCTCTCGCACTGCCTGGCGACATACTATGAGGCGGGTTCCCCTCTCACACTGCCTGGCGACACACCATGAGGCGGGTTCCCCTCTCACACTGCCTGCCGACACACCATGAGGCGGGTTCCCCTCTCACACTGCCTGCCGACATACCATGAGGCGGGTGCCCCTCTCACCCTGCCTGGCGACACACCATGAGGCGGGTTCCCCTCTCACACTGCCTGCCGACACACCATGAGGCGGGTTCCCTTCTCACACCGTCTGGGGACACACTATGAGGCGGGTTTCCCTCTCACACTGCCTGCCGACATACCATGAGGCGGGTTCCCTTCTCACACCGTCTGGGGACACACTATGAGGCGGGTTCCCTTCTCACACTGCCTGGCGACACACCATGAGGCGGGTTCCCCTCTCGCACTGCCTGGCGACATGCTATGAGGCAGGTCCCCTCTCACACTGCCTGGCGACATACTATGAGGAGAGTTCCCATCTCACACTGCCTGGACAGGGGAGACCAGTGTAGGCCAGCGCTCTAACCAACTGAGCTACCGGGGCGGCACCATGAGGCGGGTTCCCCTCCCACCCTGCCTGGCGACACACCATGAGGCGGGTTCCCCTTTCACACTGCCTGGCGACACACCATGAGGCGGGTTCCCTTCTCACACTGCCTGCCGACACACCATGAGGCGGGTTCCCCTCTCGCACTGCCTGGCGACATACTATGAGGAGAGTTCCCATCTCACACTGCCTGGACAGGGGAGACCAGTGTAGGCCAGCGCTCTAACCAACTGAGCTAACACTGCCTGGCGACACACTATGAGGCGGGTTCCCCTCTCACACTGCCTGGCGACATGCTATGAGGCAGGTCCCCTCTCACACTGCCTGGCGACATACTATGAGGCGGGTTCCCCTCTCACACTGCCTGGCGACATGCTATGAGGAGAGTTCCCATCTCACACTGCCTGGCGACATACTATGAGGCAGGTCCCCTCTCACACTGCCTGGCGACATACTATGAGGCGGGTTCCCCTCTCACACTGCCTGCCGACATACCATGAGGCGGGTTCCCTTCTCACACCGTCTGGGGACACACTATGAGGCGAGGCCGTGCCGTGGCGGGAGGTGCCATGTGTAGGTGCATGGGAGCGGGCTGCGCGGCGGCGGCAGAGGCCGACGGCCGGCGGTGCCTGACGTGGCCTACCTGGAGGGCCGGCCACGCCGACCGGTCGCCATTCAGGCCGCGTCGCTCGCGGTCGATCCGTCACTGATTACACGCCGCGCCCGCTGGAGGGTGGCCACGCCACCACACCGGTGCCCGCTGGGAGGTGGCCACCCCACCACGCCAGTGCCCGCTGGAAGGTGGCCACCCCACCACGCCAGTGCCCGCTGGAAGGTGGCCACCCCACCACACCGGTGGCCGCTGGGGGGTGGCCACCCCACCACACCGGTGGCCGCTGGGAGGTGGCCACGCCACGTCACCGGTGGCTGCTGGGAGGTGGCCACGCCACCACGCCGGTGCCCGCTGGGAGGTGGCAACCCCACCACGCCGGTGCCCGGTGGGAGGTGGCCACGCCACCACACCGGTGCCCGCTGGGAGGTGGCCACCCCACCACACCGGTGGCCGCCGGAAGGTGGCCACGCCACCACACCGGTGCTCGCTCTCAGGTGTTGACAGTCACGCCGTCAGGGGTCCGAAGCAAACCTCGCTGGAAGCTCTGCATGGGTCAAGATCCATGCTAAGCAGCGTCTACTGCGTAGGTATAGTCCGGGGACGCCCCTAACACGCCAACTGCGAGGGTCGTCCCCTGCTCCACCCCCGCTCATGACCGTACCTCGACCAAGGCTGGGATTTGATCATACTACAGCCAACTTTATCCGCCCCATTATCCACCAAAGGTCAAACCGTACCAGACGGGGCCCTGGCATTCACTATTACCTCACTATACGGTAATACAATGCCAGTTCAATGGCGTAACTTACCCTTGAATTTGGCGTGCACAAGTGTTCCCACGAGCGCCGCCCGCTACTACTATATCCACACCTTACGACCAGTTAACTGCGGGCGCACTGCGAGCACATGAAGTAACTCGAATATTGTCTTACAGTTAGGTGTATACGAGAGCCCATGCAGACTGGACCTATGCCAAGGAGTAATAGCATCAGAATTGGCTACTTAGTATGGCTTTCATTGCGCATTAGTACAGAAAGGAAGCTTGGAAACGAGTTGAATGAAAACATTTCCAAGTTAATTCTTTCGTGCAACGCAATCAGTTACTAGATACGAGAGATGAGTACGAGGCACGAACCGGTTCACTGATGCATAGAGATGCGAAGTGTGCACTTGTGCACTGATGTGTAGAGGTACGAGTTATGAGCTGGTGTACTAATGTATAGCGATAGGATATGTGAATTGGTGCACTGACCTACAGAGATACTAGGTGTGAACTAGTGCACTGATATATAGAGATGCGAGGTGTGAATTTGTGCACTGATGTGCATACATACGAGGTATGAACTGGTACGCTGATTTGTATAGATACGAGGTGTGAACTGGTACACTGACGTATAGAGATACTAGGTGTGAACTAGTGTGATGATGTATAGCGATACGAGATGTGAACTGGTGCACTTTTTGTCTAGATGGGAGTGGAAGTGCGTATAACCCCAAGCAATTCAACAACTGCTACAACTACGTACCAATCTACATACTTCATCCAGAATCATTAGCATGGCTGGGTGTGCATTACCTAAATACGACTTGCAATGGCAATGTATTAATAATTACATGTCACTCAGAATCGTACAAACATACATGCAAAATAGGATGAACGTTCGCCGACTTTCACGTATAAATCATGGAATGCAAATTGACACAGCGAGAGAAAATACACGGGTTGCACGCTCAAAGAATGGCTCAAAGAATACCGAGGCGCAAGCAAAGTTGGCAGGGATTTCAATGTGTAATATGCACCGGGCTTGTGAAATGTATTGTGTGGGGGCACGCCTTTCCTTTTGCCAAGAGAGCATTTGCACAATGTGCGTACATAGATGCCGGAAATTCACGCACCTCGCAGACTGTACGGTCATGTCACTGATCCATCATTAGCTGTCATATTTCACAGTTTTACAAACAGCAGCAGCGTGCCGGCCCCTGCAGCGGTCAAAATTCAGCCGACCTCACATTACAAACAGCAGCAGCGTGCCGGTCCCTGCAGCGGTCAAAATTCAGCCGACCTCACATTACAAACAGCAGCAGCGTGCCGGCCCCTGCAGCGGTCAACATTCGGCCGACCTCACATTACAAACAGCAGTCAGTAGCGTGCCGGCCCCTGCAGCGGTCAACATTCGGCCGACCTCACATTACAAACAGCAGTCAGTAGCGTGCCGGCCCCTGCAGCGGTCAACATTCGGCCGACCTCGCATTACAAACAGCAGTCAGTAGCGTGCCGGCCCCCGCAGCGGTCAACATTCCGCCGACCTTACAATAGACAGGCAGGCGTGAACCGAAATACGCCACAGCTGTCGTGCCTTGTCTGCCTACAGAAGACAAACTGACAACAACAACAACAACAAAAAACGGTCAGACCAGGCAGTGCAGGTTGTAATCAACCGCGTTGTAATGAACCGCATTGTAATCAACCGTGTTGTGAACACAATAGTACTCGCCGGCACGTGACCCACAATGACTCCGCAGAAACTGCAGCTTGGTCCTGTTGTTTGCTGCACAATATCCGTCTCCAGGTTCTATAGACAGGCTATCCTGTCTGATATCACATCTTTCCTTCGCAGCGGCATATATCAATCGCACAACACCTTAAGATCGTGAAATATGCTGTGGCGTTATATATAACAAGGCACGCATCCATGCACTAGTCATCCTTCGGTGGCATCCAAGAGAGCCATACCAACTTCCAGGTAGGTTCAACTCCAGGGACGATCAACTCCAGGAACGATTTCCAAGCCAGAGAGGTTAGATCGTTGCCGTCTGCGTGCGACCGGTCCTTTAATCACTACCAAATGCCTTAAACACTCGTTATCGACATGGTGTCACTTGCATGCCTACAAGAAGCATTACAAGCGAACCCAAACCAAAATCCCAGCTGGACTCCGGACCTAGGGACCTCAGCGATGACGACGTTCATAGTGATACCGTCTGTCATGACCTCACCAAGGTATCTCCCTGGGAGATTGTGGAACTGGGCTGAAACTATACCGGGCCAGATATGCCGTGAATTTCATGGTCTTCACGAGCTTCTCAATGGGCGTTAATATACAACCAAAACCTCACGACCTCGGCTGTTGTTTTAGCGTTCCTTTGATGTTAACCTAGCACCGCTTGCAGGTTATTTTGTGTTGCCAGTAGGCAGTTTTTGTAAATATAATTAACACCGTGTCAAGGGGAGCTTTGCTTCTTGTTTTGGCTATTTGATCAGTGCCAGTTATATCGACGGAACGACCCGTTAGACATGGGCCAAATCCTCACACTGTGGGACGGGCAACACTGACCACCTTGTGTAACCCTCGTCCAGCCAGAGGACAATGGCTATGGGACCAGCTCGTGTAAGCATCGCTCGCGTAAACACGGCCCAACTCCGAAACTAATGGTTGAATACGATTGTCGCTCAGGACTCGTCATCCGCCAAGTTGGTTATTGGTTTTACGACACATCGACCGTTGAGTCATGTAGCGTCGCCAATCTCTCACGCCGATTGGTCCCGGGCGAAGAGTAGCGACAGGTGAGACTCGAACCAACAACCTTTCGATTGTGAGACGAGCAACTTATCCCTAGACTACTCGTCTCCGTCATCCGCCAAGTAGAGTGGTCTATCAGCTACAGGGTTTACGGTGCATCAACAGCCTCCCTCGGTGCATCAACAGCCTCCCTCGGTGCATCAACAGCCTCGAGGGAAAGACGCGACGCTTCACAGCGGACCAGATGCGTTACTGTGCGGTGGATGGATATGTCTTCATTGTCACAAAGATGCCGTCATAGCAGCGCAGGCCTAGGCACGTGAGGGAGAGGGGCCCATGTCCTTTGCCCACAGCACTCGTGATCTTCACCATTAAGCCGATGGGTAAATAGCGCTGGACCTTCCGTTTGTCATCAGTATTCCGATTCCCATGCATGGCAATGGCAGATATGAATTAAGCTGCGAGTTGTACGATTCTGGTGTTAGTTTTCAGCTAATAGTATACAGTGGTTAGGACTGCGATCAGGAAGTGACTGGCGATGATAGGTACTTGAATATTATTGAAATATGTATTTCAACTGCCTAGCATATCTTGGCAGTGCAAAAGACAACGTACGCCTAGAATGTAACTGCACGTTTGCGACTTGGATCGCACGAAGTTGCTCAGGCATCGCAGGTTGCTACGAATGCACCAAAGTAACTATTCGTTGTGTGGTACTTAGGTATCTTGAAATTATATCCCAGTGTGTGTGCGTAAATGTGGGCCTTGCTTTGGAGAGGTCCTGACTTGTTTTGCGTACAACACATACAACCTACGCAAGCTCGCAGTTTCATACTTCGTACACTGATAGCACAGAAAGCTTGGTACTTCCAGACACGGCTTCTAGTTTCAATGCGTATGCTTTTTTTCTAGGCATGAGGGGCTCTCCTCAGTATCACCACATCCTGAATCACAGTCACTCACAGCTGGCGCACAGCCGAGACCGTAGTTCGAAGTCTGCTCACTAGATGTCACGACTAGTTGTCCTCGTGCAGGATGCACCCAGGGTCATACGAGAAGCCGACGAAATGTCGGTCGAGACTGCGCTGGCTGACTGTGGAGCCAGAGCGGGAGTCCCGGGGCCATGCCACGCTGGAGGTGACTGGCTCACGTGCGAATGACGGGTCCGCGTCCTGGGCATCATCTCCGCCACTCTGACAAAGGCAGGTCGCCAGTTAGTGGTGGGGACCTGTGCGAAGTAGGCCACCTGCTGTCCACGTCAGGTGGGGGTGGGCCACCTGCTGTCCCCATCAAGTGGTACCTGTGTGAGGTGGGCCACCTGCTGTCCCCATCAGGTGGGACATGTCGGAGGTGGGCTGCATGCTGTCCCTGTCAGGTGGGACGTGTAGGAGGTAGGCCACCTGCTGTCCCTGTCAGGTGGGACCTGTGGCAGGTGGACTGCCTGCTGTCCCTGCCAGGTGGGACATGTGGGAGGTAGGCTGCCTGCTGTCCCTGTCAGGTGGTAGCTGTGTGAGGTGGGCCACCTGCTGTCCCTATTAGGTGGGACCTGTGGGAGGTGGATTGCATGATGTCCCCGTCAGGTGGGACATGTGGGAGGTGGGCTGCCTGCAGCCCCCATCAGGTGGGGGTCTGTGAAAGATGGGTCGCTTACCGGTATCACGAAGTGTGCATCTTCCATATATGGGGTCTCTGGTAATCAACTGCAATGAGAACCATGGCTGCGTCACCAGGAAGTTCCCTCAGCTGCACTATGTTGGGTCGCCGGGAGACACCCTCAACCCGAACATGTTTGGAGACCAAGACATTCCTCATCTCCACCATATCTGGTCACCGGAGACCCCCTGGGCTCGGCCAGGTCAGATTACCATAGGAACTCCTCAGCCCTACCAGGTCGGGTCGTCGGGAGACCCCCTCAGCTCCACCAGGTCGTGTCACCAGGAGACACCCTCAGCTCCACCAGGTCGTGTCACCAGGAGACCCCCTCAGCTCCACCAGGTCTTGTCACCAGGAGACCCCCTCAGCTCCACCAGGCCGGGTCACCAGGAGACCCCCTGACCTCCACCAGGCCGGGTCACCAGGAGACCCCCTCAGCTCCACCAGGTCTTGTCACCAGGAGACCCCCTCAGCTCCACCAGGCCGGATCACCAGGAGACCCCCTCAGCTCCACCAGGCCGGGGCACCAGGAGACCCCCTGACCTCCACCAGGCCGGGTCACCAGGAGACCAGCTCAGCTCCACCAGGCCGGGTCACCAGGAGACCCCCTGACCTCCACCAGGCCGGGTCACCAGGAGACCCCCTCAGCTCCACCAGGTCTTGTCACCAGGAGACCCCTCAGCTCCACCAGGCCGGATCACCAGGAGACCCCCTCAGCCCCACCAGGCCGGGGCACCAGGAGACCCCCTGACCTCCACCAGGCCGGGTCACCAGGAGACCAGCTCAGCTCCACCAGGCCGGGTCACCAGGAGACCCCCTGACCTCCACCAGGCCGGGTCACCAGGAGACCCCCTCAGCTCCACCAGGTCTTGTCACCAGGAGACCCCCTCAGCTCCACCAGGCCGGATCACCAGGAGACCCCCTCAGCTCCACCAGGCCGGGGCACCAGGAGACCCCCTGACCTCCACCAGGCCGGGTCACCAGGAGACCAGCTCAGCTCCACCAGGCCGGGTCACCAGGAGCCCGCCCTCCCCTCAGCTCCACCAGGCCGGGTCACCAGGAGACCCCCTGACCTCCACCAGGCGGGCCTCACCAGGTCGGATTACCATGGGGTCCCAGCCTCACCAGGTCGGATTACCGTGGGAGTGCCCAGCTTCACCAGGTCGGATTACCATGGGGTCCCCAGCCTCACCAGGTCGGATTACCGTGGGGTCCCCAGCCTCACCAGGTCGGATTACCGTGGGAGTGCCCAGCCTCACCAGGTCGGATTACCGTGGGAGTGCCCAGCCTCACCAGGTCGGGTTACCGTGGGGTCCCCAGCCTCACCAGGTCGGATTACCATGGGGTCCCCAGCCTCACCAGGTCGGATTACCGTGGGAGTGCCCAGCCTCACCATGTCTGGTACGAAGGGTGGCTGGACGCGCCTCTGCAGCAGGTCCGCCCAGTCGAGCGGCGCGAAGAACGGGTGGTCGCGGATCTCGTCGAAGTCTGCCGGACTGGAGCCGAGGCGCGCCCCGCTGCGCTTCTCCAGCAGGCCGACCATCAGGCGGCGCGCGTCCGGAGAGGCGCTCGGTCGCAGCACCGGCCGGCGGTGCAGGACGCTGCGGGACACGAGGCAGCGTCATCGCGGCTCGACGACACGGCTCGTCCCAGCTGGAGTCGTGTGGCGACCGGCGGGCGATGCAGGACGCTGCGGGACACGAGGCAGCGTCACCGCGGCTCGACGACACGGCTCGTCCCAGCTGGGGTCGTGCGGCGACCGCAGACGCCCGGCGAGTGCCCGCCGCTGCTGACGGACACCACCGGCATGCATGCACTATGCAAAGCTCACATTCATTCGAATGCAACCAATGACCCCATCGGCAACTTGGATGGGAACCGCCTGAGAAGTGGCGATCTTGTGAGCCCAGCCTATCGCCTGGATCCCCGCTGTCTCTGGGTTCTCAGGGGGCTCGGCAGTAGACGCTTAGTGAGCGCGACACAAGCTATGCACCATTTACCGCGCGTGGGAGAGAAGCATAGCTCGTCCCATCTATGCCAATGAGGAACACAGGCTGATGGGACGAACAACAAAACAAAAAGCAGGTGGCGTATATACTCCGAAGTTTGATCCAACCATCTTATTATGCAATTACAGTACGATATTCTTATAAGTTCCCTTTTGACATGGATCGACAAGGCAGCTCTGCTCCCGTGCACTGGTATTATGCGACCGCTATTTCGCCGATACTGGTGTTATGTGGCCGCTGCCCCGCCGATACTGGTGTTATGTGGCCAGTGTCCCGCCGACCTGGTGTTATGTGGCCGGTGCCCCGCCGATACTGGTGTTATGTGGCCGCTGTCCCGCCGATACTGGTGTTATGTGGCCAGTGTCCCGCCGACCTGGTGTTATGTGGCCGGTGCCCCGCCGATACTTGTGTTATTTGGCCGCTGTCCCGCCGATACTGGTGTTATGTGGCCAGTGTCCCGCCGACCTGGTGTTATGTGGCCGCTGTCCCGCCGACCTGGTGTTATGTGGCCAGTGTCCCGCCGATACTGGTGTTATGTGGCCGCTGTCCCGCCGATACTGGTGTTATGTGGCCGCTGTCCCGCCGACACTGGTGTTATGTGGCCGCTGTCCCGCCGATACTGGTGTTATGTGGCCGGTGTCCCGCCGATACTGGTGTTATATGGCCAGTGTCCCGCCGATACTGGTGTTATATGGCCAGTGTCCCGCCGACCTGGTGTTATGTGGCCGGTGTCCCACCAACATCCCGCCGATACTGGTGTTATGTGGCCGCTGTCCCGCCGACACTGGTGTTATGTGGCCGCTGTCCCGCCGACACTGGTGTTATATGGCCGCTGTCCCGCCGACAACACTGGTGTTACATGGCCGCTGTCCCGCCGATACTGGTGTTATGTGGCCGCTGTCCCGCCGATACTGGTGTTATGTGGCCGCTGTCCCGCCGATACTGGTGTTATGTGGCCGCTGTCCCGCCGACACTGGTGTTATGTGGCCGCTGTCCCGCCGACACTGGTGTTATATGGCCGCTGTCCCGCCGACACTGGTGTTATGTGGCCGCTGTCCCGCCGACAACACTGGTGTTACATGGCCGCTGTCCCGCCGACACTGGTGTTATATGGCCGCTGTCCCGCCGATACTGGTGTTATTTGGCCGTTCTAACACCGGCACCCACACACAGGGGCAACATACACATGCCCATAGCAACTGGAGCCTCGTAATTGCCATGACAGGAGGGTAACTATCGCACGTCCCCCAGTACTTACCACGACAGGAGGGTAACTATCGCACGCCCGCCCAGTACTTGCCATGCCAGGAGGGTACCTATGGCAGGCTGGCGCTGCATTGGCTGAACCGCCGCACAGTTAAGGACTGTTCACACCTAGCGTAATCTCGACGCACTGGCGGAATCGGCGCAAATCTAGCATGGGGCCCAATGAGTCTGCCGATTCTGCCATTGCGCCGGCATTACGTCAGCTGTCCGCCGAGTCCTACAAAACGCTAGCGATTTCCGAGCGGACAAAGTTGGGTTTTCTCAACTTTTCCGCTCGGCGCACCAGCGTCCTTGACGCAAAGTCGCCATATTGCTGATCTTCGGCGGATTGGGGCCACATCGGCTGCGGTTTTTTCAAGTTGTAGATTGCAGTATGTCTCTCTCGGAAGATGCAAGCAGACCAAGAACAGTTAAGGGGAAGGGATGGCAGGTAGGTATTTACCTACTTTGCGTTGAAAAGTTTTCGATACTGGAAATGGGTATGATATAACCAAGATACAACCAAGGGTTATATGTAAGTAGAACACTGATAATAAATTTTTGAAGACACCTTTAACTTAGGTATGACACAACTCATGTTTTAAGCAATTTCAAAATCTAAACAGCTGATTCTGTTGTCAAACAGCTGATTCTGTTGCCAAACAACTGATATGTCAGCTGATCGCTGGCTTACTCACGTCCAGGCGATGTCGCTGCACTGGTCTGCCAACGCGTCGAAATTACGCCCAGTGCGCCGGGATTACGCCTAGTCCGTCATTGCGCTGACTTTTTTTGCGTCAAGATTACGCTAGGTGTGAACAGTCCTTTAAATGACGCAGCGGAAATAACGGGCGCGGTGGTAACACCATGTTCACTCAGGCTAGCCAGACAAGTGACATGGCAACAACCGTAGCTGACGCTCGCCTTCCGTTTGACGGATTCGATATGGTGTGACGTCCATGCGGTAATATTTTCCGATGAAGTCGTATGTGCGACTATACGAGTCGAGAACAGCCCAGCCTTAATATGGCTATAAGTATAATAAGTATGGCTGTTTCGTCGGCAGCATATTTCAGATGTAATATGAAGCCATTTTCGTCTCATGCACGACTACTGCTGTGAGCAGGCTATGGCTATGCAGCAGGACAGTGTTTACCTGTTGTACATCTCGTGCACGTTCCTACTGTAGAAGGGTGGCAGGCCGTACAGCATCTCGTAGAGCACGACGCCGAGGCACCACCAGTCTACAGCTTTGTCGTACGGCTGTTGAGGTCATGCGAAGTCACGCAGTGGCCACGAAAGGTCATCCAAACGGTACCGGCTAGCCGACACTAACCGGCACTGCTTTGCACAGATACCACTGGTACTTCAAAGCAACATAATCTCTTGGGGATGACTCGAGCACGAATGTTTCCATGATACACTCCCATTACACATTTGGTGGCGATTGTCAGCATGTTCACGGTTACAATGACGGCATGTCCCATACGACGGAGACGTTTCTAATTGTGACGTCCGGCGATTGTTGTTGTTTGTGTCTTTACAGCCAACTAAGCAACACAGGCCACATGGCGTCGCCTGTTTCTCATCCCGGCCAGAAGGTCCGGCAACGCAGGGAATCGAACCCTGTCCATCAGTGTTTTCAAGAAGCCCAGTTTAGCCACTGAAGTACCGACGCGTTGATGACAGTCGGTTAAGAGATACCGCCGTGAACATGTACATTTTCTACCCAGACACGAATTTAAGGGTAGCAATAAGCAATTGGTTTGGAAATGATACGTTCTCATCAAGACACACACCTGTACGGGTAATAATCAGCTTGGAGAAGCTAATTTGTCATCAAAACAAACACACATGTAAAGATGATAATCAGTCATCGGCATTGAGAGTGACAGCGGAGCTTTAAAAGGTATCACGGACGTTTGTATAGGTTCCTCACCGACTAACCGGTACTGTGTGACGTTACTCGCCTATACTAACTGTCGCTATTCGTCATGTCATGCAGGGCGACCTGTCCCTTACAAGCAAGACTGCTGAGATTGGCGTCCCAACTCAGTGCAATTTGAAGTAAGTCTGAACAAGTCTGAAGATAAGCTCAGCGATCTGCTGAACTTGCCAATAAAATAACGCCGGACTTGTAGGTGCCTGAACTGGGTGCGACTAAACACGTGTGCATTTCCGGGCGACCTGGGCCGACAGCCTGTCGACCTAAACTGACCAGCTTGAGGAGGATCTCAGGCGCCATGTATTCCGGGGTACCGCAGAAGGTGGAGGTCTGAGTGGTTCCGATCAGCCCCTCCTTGCAGAGACCGAAGTCGGTGAGAACGATGTGCCCCTGTCACAGAAACGGACACCAATGTCAGCTGACGCCGAGGTCACCTCGAGCACTCGCATCTGCAAAGGTCTCGATAGCACTCGACGTTATGCCTTTCCCCGCTGGACGCAGTGGCGATTCCAGGGGGCATTTCGGGCACGTGTCCCCGATAGAGATGCCGCAACCCTCCAGGACGCTCCAGTATAGTCACCCTCCCTCTCAAGGAGTTGTTCACCCGATGACTCCCCTCAGAGTACAAAAGGCGTCCATCTCCGGTGCAATGACTCCCCTTCAGAACACATGCCACCCGATCAAAATTCCTGGATGCGCCTCTGGCCACGCGAATATCGGCAGTGCAGCGGTCCTACCTCACGATGCCGTGCTGAGTGGCAACGCGTTGTTATCTAGCGTACGATGGGCAGCTCCGTGCTCCCGGTCGCTCCCGCCAACTCGTACCCGCCACCGGCTGATGTCTGATAACGGACGGAGCTGATGCATGCTGTACAACATCTGCACACTATCCTCCCACATGCTTCAGCTCATGCCTATGGACCCGTAGTAACGCTTAATTTCACTTGCCGCGTGCTACGTGCAACTTAACGCGATTAATTTGGTCCATTAAACACATTTGCATGAGACTGAATCGTGACAATGCACAGTCTCCTACATCGGGCGGTGATTCACGTCTGCTGGGTTCCACACACGACTGTCACGGAGTGTTCCGTGCCGTGCCGTGCCGTGCCGTGCCGTGCCGTGTCAGGTCAGGTCAGGTCAGGTCAGGTCAGGTCAGGTCAGGTCAGGTCAGGTCAGGTCAGGTCAGGTCAGGTCAGGTCAGGTCCACGTGGTGCGACCCGGCCGTAGCGGGCCGACGAGCCGGTCAGTCACGTCTGCTGGGGTCCACACGAACTGTCACGGAATACCCAGTTAGGATCGGTCATGGCATCCACGCGAGCAATTTCGAATTCCATGTTTGGCACCGGACGATGTCGTGCTGGCGATGTCTCGCATCTCGACGACGATTTTGCACGCAATTCTGCAACTGCGTTTGGCAGTGACTCTGGACTGTTAGTGTGAGACACTTGGCTAGTTCGCTATACCACTATTTCATAAGACATGTTACGGTCATGTCGAAAATGAGTGAAGTGAAAAACAATCACCCACCAATTTGAACAAGGCATACACATGATTCCGTCGGAGCGCAGATTATCAGTGTTCGCCCATTTGATATTGTATTGTGAACATTTTATCTGAAGCAATTAGAAGCACTACTTATTTGCATGCGCAAGAGCTCATTCGTTCCAAATGCACTTTTGCGACCTTACCTTTACGAATTCCCTTCGATACCCTCATCCCCGATGACACTGGCGAAGGAATATGGGGGGGGGGGTAGGGTATGCACGCTCCCAATATCTGTGAACATTACAAATGAACCTAGTGGAATTTGCAAGAAACAAATCTTGGGAAGTGATTTGGCCACGCAATACTTGGTCAGCTATGCGTGCTCGTGTGCTGATTGCGACTCGCCTACTAAGACTTGCGTCTGTTCGTGTTACTCGACTGTGGTGGTGTGCACCTCTCACCTGCCTGGGTTACTGGACTGTGCTGGTGTGCACCTCTCACCTGCCTGGGTTACTCGACTGTGCTGGTGTGCACCTCTCACATGCCTGTGTTACTCGACTGCGCTGACGTACACCTCTCACCTGCCCGTCGAGCAGCATGTTTTCCGGCTTCAGGTCGCGGTAGATGATTCCCTGAGAGTGGAGGTAGCCCAGGGCTGATCCGGCCTCGGCCGTGTAAAACCTGGCGCGACTTTCGCTGAACGTGCGCGCCTTTTGCAGGTAGTAAAACAGCTGCGCCACACAGAGCATACTGGTTACGGCCTATCATACTGTCCAAATTTGGATCGTGACCCTCGAAACATAGAACACAAAAAACCAGGATCGTAAGTTTGGCTAACAATAACCACACACCCATTTTAAGCAAAATCTGAGGGGTGTGGTAAACATGCCTTGGTGATTTGTCCTGGAATCGCCCGGTCCCGCTATTGTCAACTGTTGTGGAGTACGCACACCCGAACATCGCAACTGACATGGGGTGCAATCATTTATGGAGACTTCCAAAATCACTGGAGTCACTAAGCCAAATTGTTGTCCATTCTTTCCATGCATCAACATAGACCTATTGTTAAATTTAGAAGCTGTTGTTACCATGTTGGCAACGCTAGAGGTACACAACGTTCCGCCACTTGATCCGATGATCTCACTTCGCCACCGCTGATATAGTCCAGCACAAAGTACAGCTTGTCACGAGTCTGGAAGCTGAAGTAGAGTCCCACGAGGAACGGGTGGTTGAGGTTTCTCAGCAGCACATTTCGTTCAGACATGATGTGCTTCGTCTCGTTTCTGTGAAGAAGAAAAAAATTAATGACGTACTTGGAATAGTTATCTGGCAGCTGTTTAATTGCACAAACGCATACCGATGAAAGTCGTAGCAACGAGCGAAGTACTCTTGAATGTGACGATAACACTTTCGCACCTATCCGGAAACCATGAATTGTGAAATGTGCTGGGTAACAGCTTCTTCCACTAAAGAAAGAGCTGGGTGAATTGTCAACAATGGAAACAGTAAGCATTGGCAAAGAAATTCATGCACTATTCCTTCTTAAAATTGGACAATTAAATACTGGGCGAAGAAGGAAAGCAGGTCCGAGGAGCCAAATGTTGAAACTGGACAAGAAAATAAAAATAGAGAGATATAAAGATTAAAAGACAGAGAGACCGAGAGAGAGAGAGAGACCGAGAGAGAGAGAGACCGAGAGAGAGAGAGAGACCGAGAGAGAGAGAGACCGAGAGAGAGAGAGAGAGAGAGAGAGAGAGAGAGAGAGAGAGAGAGAGAGAGAGAGAGAGAGAGAGAGAGAGAGAGAGAGAGAGAGAGAGAGAGAGAGAGAGAGAGAGAGACCAAGAGAGAGAGAGAGAGAGAGAGAGAGAGACCAAGAGAGAGAGAGAGAGAGAGAGAGGAGAGAGAGAGAGAGAGGGAGAGAGAGACCAAGAGAGAGAGAGAGAGGGAGAGAGAGACCGAGAGAGAGAGAGAGAGAGAGAGAGAGAGAGAGAGAGGGAGAGAGAGACCAGAGAGAGACCGAGAGAGAAAGAGACCGAGAGAGAAAGAGACCGAGAGAGAAAGAGACCGAGAGAGAAAGAGACCGAGAGAGAAAGAGACCGAGAGAGAAAGAGACCGAGAGAGAAAGAGACCGAGAGAGAAAGAGACCGAGAGAGAGACCGAGAGACCGAGAGACCGAGAGAGAGACCGAGAGATAGACCGAGAGACCGAGAGAGACCGAGAGACCGAGAGAGAGACCGAGAGACCGAGAGACCGAGAGAGAGAGACCGAGAGAGAGAGACCGAGAGAGAGAGAGAGAGAGACCGAGAGACCGAGAGATAGACCGAGAGAGAGACCGAGAGAGAGAAGACCGAGAGATAGACCGAGAGATAGACCGAGAGAGACCGAGAGAAGACCGAGAGACCGAGAGAAGACCGAGAGACCGAGAAGACCGAGAGACCGAGAGACCGAGAGACCGAGAGACCGAGAGACCGAGAGACCGAGAGACCGAGAGACCGAGAGACCGAGAGACCGAGAGACCGAGAGACCGAGAGACCGAGAGACCGAGAGAGATAGACCGAGAGACCGAGAGAGAGACCGAGAGACCGAGAGAGAGACCGAGAGACCGAGAGACGAGACCGAGAGAGACCGAGAGACCGACCGAGAGACCGAGAGACCGAGAGAGACCGAGAGACCGAGAGACCGAGAGACCGAGAGACCGAGAGAGAGACCGAGAGACCGAGAGAGACAGAGAGACCGAGAGAGAGACCGAGAGACCGAGAGAGAGACCGAGAGAGACCGAGAGAGAGACCGAGAGAGAGACCGAGAGACCGAGAGACCGAGAGAGACCGAGAGACCGAGAGAGAGACCGAGAGAGAGACCGAGAGAGAGACCGAGAGAGAGAGACCGAGAGACCGAGAGAGAGACCGAGAGAGAGAGACCGAGAGAGAGACCGAGAGAGACCGAGAGACCGAGAGAGAGAGAGAGAGACCGAGAGAGAGAGAGAGACCGAGAGAGACCGAGAGAGACCGAGAGAGAGACCGAGAGAGAGAGACCGAGAGAGAGAGACCGAGAGAGAGACCGAGAGAGAGAGACCGAGAGAGAGAGAGAGAGAGAGAGACCGAGAGAGAGACCGAGAGAGAGAGACCGAGAGAGAGAGAGAGAGAGAGACCGAGAGAGAGAGACCGAGAGAGAGACCGGGAGAGAGAGACCGAGAGAGAGAGACCGAGAGAGAGAGACCGAGAGAGAGAGACCGAGAGAGAGAGAGAGAGAGAGAGACCGAGAGAGAGAGAGACCGAGAGAGAGAGAGACCGAGAGAGAGAGAGACCGAGAGAGAGAGAGACCGAGAGAGAGAGAGACCGAGAGAGAGAGAGACCGAGAGAGAGAGACCGAGAGAGAGAGACCGAGAGAGAGAGACCGAGAGAGAGAGACCGAGAGAGAGAGACCGAGAGAGAGAGACCGAGAGAGAGAGACCGAGAGAGAGAGAGAGAGAGGGACCGAGAGAGAGGGAGAGAGAGAGACCGAGAGAGAGAGACCGAGAGAGAGAGACCGAGAGAGAGAGACCGAGAGAGAGAGAGACCGAGAGAGAGAGACCGAGAGAGAGAGACCGAGAGAGAGAGACCGAGAGAGAGAGACCGAGAGAGAGAGAGAGAGAGAGAGAGAGAGAGAGAGAGAGCGAGAGAGAGAGACCGAGAGACCGAGAGAGGAGAGAGAGAGAGAGAGAGAGAGAGACCGAGAGAGAGAGACCGAGAGAGAGAGACCGAGAGAGAGAGACCGAGAGAGAGACCGAGAGAGAGAGACCGAGAGAGAGAGACCGAGAGAGAGAGACCGAGAGAGAGAGACCGAGAGAGAGAGACCGAGAGAGAGAGACCGAGAGAGAGAGACCGAGAGAGACCGAGAGAGAGAGACCGAGAGAGACCGAGAGAGAGAGAGAGAGAGAGAGAGAGAGAGAGAGAGAGAGAGACCGAGAGAGAGAGAGACCGAGAGAGAGACCGAGAGAGAGAGACCGAGAGAGAGAGACCGAGAGAGAGACCGAGAGAGAGAGACCGAGAGAGAGAGAGACCGAGAGAGAGAGACCGAGAGAGAGAGACCGAGAGAGAGACCGAGAGAGAGAGACCGAGAGAGAGAGACCGAGAGAGAGAGACCGAGAGAGAGAGACCGAGAGAGAGAGACCGAGAGAGAGAGAGAGAGAGACCGAGAGAGAGAGACCGAGAGAGAGAGACCGAGAGAGAGAGACCGAGAGAGAGAGACCGAGAGAGAGAGACCGAGAGAGAGAGACGAGAGAGAGACCGAGAGAGAGAGAGAGAGAGAGAGAGACCGAGAGAGAGAGAGAGAGAGAGAGACCGAGAGAGAGAGACCGAGAGAGAGAGACCGAGAAGAGAGAGACAGAGAGAGAGACAGAGAGAGAGACCGAGAGAGAGAGACAGAGAGAGAGACCGAGAGAGAGACAGAGAGAGAGAGACCGAGAGAGAGAGACCGAGAGAGAGAGACACGAGAGAGAGAGACCGAGAGAGAGAGACCGAGAGAGAGAGAGACCAGAGAGAGAGACCAGAGAGAGAGACCGAGAGAGAGAGACCGAGAGAGAGAGACCAGAGAGAGAGAGACCGAGAGAGAGAGAGCGAGAGAGAGAGACCGAGAGAGAGAGAGAGAGAGACAGAGACAGAGAGAGACCGAGAGAGAGAGACCGAGAGAGAGAGACCGAGAGAGAGAGACCGAGAGAGAGAGACGAGAGAGAGAGACCGAGAGCGAGAGAGAGAGAGAGAGAGAGAGAGAGAGAGAGAGAGAGAGAGAGAGAGAGAGAGAGAGAGAGAGAGAGAGAGAGAGAGAGAGAGAGAGAGAGAGAGAGAGAGAGAGAGAGAGAGAGAGAGAGAGAGAGAGAGAGAGAGAGAGAGAGAGAGAGAGAGAGAGAGAGAGAGAGAGAGAGAGAGAAGAAAGGAGGATGCAGAGAGAGGAAAGATAGCAGAGGAAGGAGAATGGCGAAGTCTGCAGAGAGCTGAGGAAGCGGACCGGTGGAGGGTACTGATGTACCCATCCCTCACTTTTCCTCTCGGCTCTAGAGCTCCTGTGACTAAGAATAGATTAACAGACAATAATAGACAATAAAGGCAGCCCAAGGCAAACTAAGCAGCTAAACTAAAAATAAGGGACGGAACCCACGTTAAAGGTGACGCAACATTAAACTACATAGCCGGTACATAATATATGTATATATCACGTACAAATATATTTGTACATAAGATATATAAACAAAATAGATATCCAGGTTAACTACCTCGGATTCATAATACACGATCTAAAACGATGTATTCGTCACATCTTTCACACGTACACCACGCATCGAATAGGCATGGGCGCATAATCATGCGATTCACTTTAACTAAATGCAATCAGACAATACTAGTATAAGTATCGGTAGATGACCTTATGAGTTAGTTATTAGGGCTTAAGGGCGCATCGACTACATTGGTCATGTAGCGCCCAAGATGACCTTATGAACAGGACTCCTCTGACACCTCATGTTGTACAGCATGGTACTTTTTTGTATGCATTTGTATTTTTTGTTCTGGTTTCGGGTAAATTTATATTTGGTTCAATTTATTACATGCAATTCAAACGTTAATCAGCTTGTCGGAATTGTTAGTTTGTGGGCAGTTTTGTGGGCAGTTTGTGGGGAGTTCAACACAAGTTAGTTTGTTGACGTTGCTTGGAACTGTTGTTGCTGATTGACGGTCGTGGTTATGGTATCAGGATGAAACTTCTTAAATAAGTGTTCAATCACCTTAAATCACCACTAAAAATTTCGCAATTATCCTATCTTGTATGAAGTGTTCAAAGTCGACCAGTATCTCAGCTACGGGGAGGGGATATACGAGAACATTCCCCACACGAGACTGACAGTTTCCGTGTTCCCCATTGAAACCTGCCGGGCACCAGCTATTGTTCATTTCCTTATCACCGGCTCCTCCTTGAGGTCATTCTGATTACTTCCCAGAGGCCAACTATCCATGTTCCCTGGTGTTCTAGGTTCGAAGTTCAGAATTTCGTCAAAATCGTTTACCCAGCTAGGCTATCTTAATTAAATATAGCTCCACTTTACATGCGTAACTTATTGGGTTGGTAGAAATCTCCCCAATCGATATGAAACGATATCAACCATTAAGCCATTAACCGAATAACCATTAATAGTTATCGGAAAAAAATCGTTAGGCGTCAGACGCAGTGTTAAGATGGACATCGGGGTGATCTTCAGCAAGGATAGAAAACAGGTAGGTTCCTGATCCAAATCAAGAACTCTGAAATATGCGCTCGCGGAAAGCACACCGTAATGCTTACCAGCGTGTGCGCGAAGAATGTAGTTACAATTTATGAGACAGTCTCCATAAAATATGATCCATAGTTCATTTATGAAAGTTAGCATGCCTTCAGACGTCAATTTCATTGCGACTTCAGTAATATGTTGCACATATTTTTACTTTGCGCATCGTCTTCCGGAACTATTTTCCACCGTAGACGGCGGGCCGACGGCGCGCCGGCGACGCCGGGGCCCGTGGCTCGTCCCCGACCGCCCGCCCGCCATTCACAATATGGCGGGTATGCGGAAGAATAGCCTGAATGTTAATGGTCCCACAATGCCAAAGTTGCATTACAGCGTAGTTCTTCGATTTGTGGACATTCATCGTTTGTTGATAATGCTGATGTTGATGATGCTGCAAACCATTCGAAAATTCGTGTATAGATCACTGCTGGTCATTTTTTGGAGACCTAAATCCCGAACAGAATATTTCATGATCGCAACTGAGCTTAACGCTCGACGAATTCGTAGCATTATAATACCACATTGCTGCGACTTTTTTAAATTCCTCGTTCACTTATCTGATATTGCGGCAAACAATTATGAATTCATGAATGCGAAACCCGCAACAAGTACCACCGCCTGGGTCGCTAGTTTCGATTACATGATCAAATTTAATTTTTTTGTTGTTATGAAAGCGCCTTATTGGGGTAATCAACTTCAGACGTTTTTCATTACAAGTATCGTATTCCGGATGTCCTTGCGCGAAACATGGTGTCGGTACTCCGGGGTTGAAAGTAGCACATTGTCAGTCCACCGATATTGCAAATCGCATCAATGATGACATCGCTTTTGGGGTCCAAATCCCGAACCGAATTTCTAACAAAAGGACCGAAGGTGAGCTTAATTGGCGCCGAATTTATAATATTATAAGGTAGTGTTGAGACTTTTCTAGATTCGTGACCCATTGTCTTGATATCGCAGAAAACAATTACAAATTAGTGAATGGATCAATGGCGGTGTTATTTAGGGGTCCAAATCCCGAAGCAAATTTTTAACAAAATAATCGCATCTAAACTTAACGTTCGCCGAATTCATTGGATTACAACGCAGTGCTGCGACTTTTACACCTACTGCACGGTTTCTTGGTATTGTTGAATGTATGACAATGGGGGCCGCTCTGCCTATAGTTCCACCAGCGGCCAATTGGCGGCGCTAGTTTTGCCACCCGACGGCCGGCGGCTAATGTCCGCGCTTGACGCATAACGTGACTTCAAAATCGGTATGTCGCCCAATTTTTGTCTGGATCTACACCCATGCAACTGCAAATAAGCGTGTGGCTTTCATACCAACCGCGAACACTTTAATCGCTGTTGTGCATTGGGTGGTTTGCGACACACTTTATGCACGGTCATGGCTAATGACACCGCGCATGCTGCTTCCCTGGTGGGCTGCGGGATTGGTTAAGTGTTCCGAGTGGTGCGAGTGCTGAACCCGGGACCTTGGTATCCAGAGCTAAACGCCTTGATTGATTAGATTATTTCGGCTTAAGGGCGAGCCCACTACATAGTCATTTCGCGCCCATGGGCTAAACACCTTAACTACTCGGCCACACTCGCCCCACTCTAATCGTTGAGACGTTAATCTACACTGATGCTGATAGTGCGAGTGGCCGTAGGTGATGCCCTTAACCGACCAGAATTCACCTACCTCTTGACGATGGTCCTCTTCTGCAGCACCTTGACGGCGTAGTTGCGCTTGTCGGTACGGTGCTGCGCCAAATACACACGACCGAAGCTGCCCTTCCCGATGAGGCGCTCGAACTGGAAGTCGCTTGGTCGGACCCTGCGGCAGATGACACACTCGGGCGGACACTGTAGCAGACAACACACTCGGGCGAACACTGTGGCAGACGGCACACTCGGGCGGACACTGTGGCAGACAACACACTCGGGCGGACAGAAAAGCAGACAACACACTCGGGCGTACACTGTGGCAGACGGCACACTCGGGCGGACAGAAAAGCAGACAACACACTCGGGCGTACACTGTGGCAGACGGCACACTCGGGCGGATACTGTGGCAGACGGCACACCCGGGCGGACACTGTGGCAGACAACACACTCGGGCGGACACTGTGGCAGACAACACACTCGGGCGGACACTGCCAGACGCACACCCGGGCGGACACCGTGGCAGACGGCACACTCGGGCGGACACCGTGGCAGACGGCACACTCGGGCGGACACCGTGGCAGATGACACACTCGGGCGGACACCGTAGCAGACAACACACTCGGGCGGACAGAAAAGCAGACTGCACACTCGGGCGAACACTGTGGCAGACGGCACACTCGGGCGGACACTGGCAGACGGCACACTCGGGCGGACACTGTGGCAGACGGCACACTCGGGCGGACACTGTGGCAGACAACACACTCGGGCGGACACTGTGGCAGACAACACACTCGGGCGGACACTGTGGCAGACAACACACTCGGGCGGACACTGTGGCAGACAACACACTCGGGCGGACAGAAAAGCAGACTGCACACTCGGGCGAACACTGTGGCAGACGGCACACTCGGGCGGACACTGGCAGACGGAACACTCGGGCGGACACTGTGGCAGACAACACACTCGGGCGGACACTGTGGCAGACGGCACACCCGGGCGGACACTGTGGCAGACAACACACTCGGGCGAACACTGTGGCAGACGGCACACTCGGGCGGACACTGTGGCAGACAACACACTCGGGCGGACACTGTGGCAGACAACACACTCGGGCGGACACTGGCAGACGGCACACTCGGGCGGACACTGTGGCAGACAACACACTCGGGCGGACAGAAAAGCAGACGGCACACTCGGGCGGACACTGTGGCAGACGGCACACTCGGGCGGACACTGGCAGACGGCACACTCGGGCGGACACTGTGGCAGACAACACACTCGGGCGGACACTGTGGCAGACGGCACACTCGGGCGGACACTGTGGCAGACGGCACACCCGGGCGGACACTGAGGCAGACGACACACTCGGGCGGACACTGTGGCAGACGGCACACTTGGACGCTGCGTGCAGCTGTGTTGTCCAATGGGGTGCTGTACTTGCAATCATGAAACCACACCAAGACGGAAAAATGAAGCAATATGCTAATAGCACGAATGATTGTATCAATACATTTGCAGGTGCATTACAAAGATGACGAAATATATCCGCATAGGTGGACGCACAAGTAGTCTTTCCGCAGGCAGGTGGTGACGCTGTAGTGACCAAACCTACAGTATCACAAACGAGTCACGGTGTGATTATGTCCGTGGCCGTGTGCGACTCGTGACCGTGGCCGTATGTGGCTTGTGACCGTTACCGTGACTCGCGGCCGTGGTCGTGTGTGGCTCGTGACTCAAGACTGACCGTATGTGACTCGTGACCGTGACCGAGTGCAACTCATGACCGTGACCGTGTGCGACTCGTGACCGTGACCGAGTGCGACTCATGACCGTGATCGTGGTCGACTCCTGACTTACTGTATGTGACTCGTGACCGCGACCGTGACCGTGACCGTGTGCGACTCCTGACTTACTGTATGTGACTCGTGACCGCGACCGTGACCGTGACCGTGTGCGACTCCTGACTTACTGTATGTGACTCGTGACCGTGACCGTGACCGTGTGCGACCCGTGACCGTGTGCGACTCGTGACCGTGACTGTGTGTGACTCTTGGCTGACTATGTGTAACTCGTGACCATTGTTGTGTCATGAAGCTACTTTGAGTTTAGTTCTAACATGAATGCGAATATGAATATGAATGCGTCGCAGGAAGGACAGGAAGTGACGTCATGGCGATCGGGTTGTTGTGGGTCCGTTTTTCGGATATACAGAGAGGCTCCGCTGGCTCGACCTCGAAGGTATGTATCGTGACTTATACGGCTGATTAACCACAAGAGTCATAACAAATTGGCGACCAGGATCATTGACGTACTCTTACTTCACTTCTTTTACGGCTGAATAATTGCCATGGACATCAGCCAAGGGCCGCCACCATTCCTCGCTGCGCCAGGTACGCCGCCTATACCATGGACCACGCGGATCCAGTTTTTTGACAATTACTTATTGGCTATTGGAGGCAATGCATTAACGGAGAAGAGACAGAAGGCTCTATTACTACACTGTCTCGGAGCAGAGGGACAGAGGGTGTTCTATTCATTGCCTCCTGAAGTTAAGCAGGAGGATGAAACCGAGCCGGAGCTTGCTCGGCGGACTTTGGCCAATTTCTTTGTGCCAAGGACTAACGTAGTGGCCGAAAGATACAAGTTCAAGGCGAGGACTCAAAACCCAGAGGAAACTACAGCCCAGTGGGTCGCTGCACTTCGGCAACTGGGGACTACCTGTCTCTATGGTGAGAGACTCGAAGAGTTTATACGTGATCAAGTTGTTGAAAAGACTCTCAGTGAACGTTTTCGCCAAAGATTGCTACTAGAACCAGGACTCACTCCCGAGAAAACTTTGGCATTGGGAGATAATATGGAGACAGCAGAACGGGAAGCCCACCTAATGGCCAGTAACGCAGACGGTGACCTGAGTGGAGTCCATGCCATACGGAAGAGGACCCTGCCACATAACAGGGCAGGATATGGGAGACACCGTCCCCCGCCCCGACGTGAGCCCCCATTTAATTCAGGCACTGTCAGGCCTTCAGCTGGTGACTCTGGAACTCTTCCAAGTGCAACGAGGATGGGAGTGCCAAACTCTGCACAGAGGTTGAGTGTCAGTAGATCAGTGCAGAGGTGTTTTTGCTGTGGAGGACCCCATTTGGCAAATTCTCCTGTCTGTCCCGCACGTGGCATTGAGTGCCACAAGTGTGGTAAAATGAACCATTTTGCCAAGTGCTGTCGTGGTCGGTTCTCAGCAGCGGGTGTGCGTGTCATCACTAACATAGCCCAGCAGGTAGCAAGGGACAAACTGCAGGTGACTGTCACTGTAAATGGTAGCAAACGTAAGTTGGTGGTGGACACAGGATCACCGATATCGCTCGTGCCTGAGGGTTATGTGAAAGGTAAAGATCTTGAAAAGTGTGATGAATCATTCCAGGCATTTGGGGGTGCCAGGTTGCAAGTGTTGGGAAAGTGTAATGTGAACATGTTTCATGACAAGAGGTGTAATGTAAGTGTTTATGTGATGCCATGTGGACCAGCTATAATGGGTCTAGACCTGATGAAGTTGCTCAAGGTTGATGTCGTAGATGGTGCAGTGTGTGATATAACCCCTGTGTTGCCAGACACCGATCCTGAACTTGCCTCACCACAAATATCCGCACCTACAATCCGTGGCTACGAGCACAAGGTTTTGATGAACCATTCCGTGGAGCCAAAGCGCCAACCTCTGCGGCGTCTACCATTTGCAGTGCGAGAGGAGGTAAGTGCAAGGCTCAGGGAGTTACAGGACCAGGGTGTCATTGAGAAGGTAGAGGCAAGTCCGTGGGTTTCACCCATAGTGGTAGGACGTAAGCGAGATGGATCCATTCGTCTCTGTGTTGACTTGCGCCAGGTCAATAGGGCAGCCATTGCGGACGGGTACCCGATTCCCCATATGGAAGATGTTTTGCACAGACTACAAGGGTCACGGATGTTTTCTGTCATAGATCTGCGAGACGCATATCACCAAGTGCGCTTACATCAGGATTCAAGGCAACTCACCACATTCATCACCCATGAGGGACTCTTTCGATACACTACGTGTCCTTTCGGTCTTGCGTCTAGTGGATCAGCGTTCCAGAAGATTATGGTGGATATATTGAAGGGGATCAAGGGCGTCGAGGTGTACTTGGATGATGTAGTCGTCCATGCCAAGTCAAAGGCAGACCATGATCATCAACTGGATAAAGTGCGTGCCCGGTTCAGAAGACACGGTGTGTGCATAAATGAGCAGAAGTCCAGGTACGGTTGCGAGGAAATTAAATTCCTGGGACTAGTAATATGCGATGGGACAGTCCGTGCAGATCCAAACAGAATAGCTGCACTTGTACAGGCAGCAGCGCCTAAGGATGCTGCACAGTTGAAATCTTTCCTGGGCGCTGTCAGTTTCCATGCCCGTTTCCTTCCAGGGTTTTCGAATATGGTCGAGCCCCTGAGGGAGATTCTGCGGCAGGACGAGTTCACCTGGACAGAGACCGCCTCTAAGGCATTCACAACAACGAAAAAGGCAATAGGGGAACGCCCATCACTCACTATTTGATATGTCCCTTCATACGGTGGTGACTACGGATGCCAGTGACGTAGGGTGCGGTGCCTATTTGAGCCAAATGAAAGGGGGAGAGGAGCGCATCATCGCATATGCTTCCAGAGTGCTTTCACCCGCCGAACGCGGATACTCCACTGTGGAAAAGGAAGCTCTCAGTTGCGTCTGGGCAGTCGAGAAGTGGCACACTTTCTTGTGGGGCCGCAGATTCCTCCTGCGCACGGATAATCAAGCACTCCGTACGATATTTGGCCCAAAAGGTTCAAACAGGGCTGGACGTCGCATAGCTCGATGGGAGACTAGACTAATGGCTTACGCGTTTGACGTACAGTACATTCGCTCAATTAGTAACGTAGTAGTTGATGGGCTGTCGCGTATTCCAATTGCAGACAACACGTGGGAAGATAGCGACGACGTCGAAATAGGATTGCTCCGAACGGCAGCTGATGCAGTGACGTCTGACGAGTGCGTGATTGAGACAGCTAAGGATAGTGATCTGCAGCTGGTTCAAACCTATCTTAACACTCGCTGGCCAGATCGCCAACAGCTGCTGGCCAGGCTCGTGGCGTACGCACAAGTTCGGCTGGAGCTGAGCCTGGCTCAAGGTTTCATTTTCCGAGGTCACCGATTGGTGGTACCTGCTTCACTCCGTGCACGTGTCATAGGGTTGGCACACGCAGCACATCAGGGTTTGGTTCGTACCAAGCAGCGCCTTCGTGATCAGTACTGGTGGCCGAGTATTGACAAGGAAGTTGAGTGCATGATTCGCGATTGTACTCTGTGCGCTACTCATCCGAAGAGTTGTGTGCCGCAAAGACCCCCTCTCCAACCCATTCCGCTGCCACCAGGGTCATGGCATACTCTTCAGTTGGATATAATCGGGCCAATGGCCGGTCCTAGCGCCTACCGATACCGGCTAGTTCTGGTGGACCCGTACACAAAGTGGCCTGAGGTTGGATTTACGGCGGATGTTAGCTCTACTGCAGTCATTGAGTTTCTCGACGGTGTGTTCGCCCGAGAAGGGGCCTGTGAACGACTGCAGACAGATAATGGGCCCCAGTTCTGTTCGAGAGAACTTCAGAAGTTCGCGAAATCCTGTGGGATGACTCTAGTGAGGAGTACGCCCTACTCCCCACAGACGTGTGGATTGGTTGAAAGGTTCAACCGGAGCCTGAAGGACGCTATTCGGGGCGCAAAAATGGCGGGAGCACCATTGCTCGAACATGTTCGAGCCTACTTACAGGCCTATATGGCCACAGTGCATCCGGCGACAGGAAAGTCGCCTTTCCTTCTTCTTAGGGGACGTGAAATGAGGACGCCTCTCAACGTCCTGCCTGCTGTTCCGCCTCCCGACAAGGAGGTACGGGAGCATGTGAAGGAGTATCAGGAAAAGTATGCGGCAAGGTTTAACAGGGGAACCCATTTGCCTACCTGGGAAGAAGGTGAGTATGTGAAAGTAAGGGTCCCAGGGGTGAAGAGTAGACAGTATGGGGATCCCATTCAAGTCGAGCGGCGAACCGGACCGGTGAGTTTCCAACTGGCCGACGGGTCACGGGTGCACGCCCGTCGTCTGGTATCTGCTGGGACCACTAGGAGGATACAGCAAAGCCTAGACCCAGTGCTGGGCCAGTGGAATACTGCTTCCGACGCCTGTGCTCCAAAGCCGTCCATTCCCGCCCAAACCACGCCAAGTCGGCGCGAGTACCCTCGGGCAGCTGTGAACCCAGACCATGCAGCTCCCTTCAATCCTGCTATTTTGCCTAGTGCCCCGCGCAGGAGCTCGAGACTGTGTAGAGCACCTGATCGTTACTCGCCGTAGAGGAGTTACTCCTTTAGTTTTTTTTTGCGAGGGAGTGTGTTGTGTCGTGAAGCTACTTTGAGTTTAGTTCTAACATGAATGCGAATATGAATATGAATGCGTCGCAGGAAGGACAGGAAGTGACGTCATGGCGATCGGGTTGTTGTGGGTCTGTTTTTCGGATATACAGAGAGGCTCCGCTGGCTCGACCTCGAAGGTGTGTATCGTGACTTATACGGCTGATTAACCACAAGAGTCATAACAACCATGACTGTGTGACCCATGGCCGTGACCGTATGTGGTTTGTGGCCGTGACCGTATGTGACTTGTGGTCGTGACCGTATGTGACTTGTAGCTGTGACAGTGTGCGATTCGTTGGCCATGACCGTATGTGGCTCGTGGCCGTGACCGTATGTAACTCGTGGCCGTGACCTTATGTGACTCGTGGCCGTGACCGTATGTGACCTCGTGGCCGTGACCGTATGTGACTCGTGGGCGTGACCATATGTGACTGGCCGTAACTGTGACTGACTGTGACCGTGATCGTATGTGACTTGTGGCCGTAATCGTGTGTGCATGGCGACCGTAATCGTGTGTGACTGTGACTATGACCACACGTGGCTCGTGACCGTGTGTGGCTCGTGACTGTGACAGTGATTGTAGACAACTCACTGGCTTCGCTCGCTGTCGCCCAGGTAGACCTTGTCGTCCGAGCCGGATGACGAGTCGTCGGTGAGGTTCTCGTCAGAGTCTGACGACCGGTGGTTCAGCTGAAGGAACTCCTGCACGATTGTCCTGAAGCGCCAGAACCGCCACACTGATTTCCGCATGCTCAAAAAACAAGTCGTCTTTCTGCGAATTTTACAACAGTCGACCAGATGATCAATTAGACAACGATGGTGAGGGTCACTTTCCATCCTCCCCTCTATTCTTCCTGTATGAAGAGGTAGAGTGGCACTACGGTTCTCAGGGGCGGGTGGTACGGATGGAAGGGATTTTATGTTATTTCCTAACAGCCGCACGCCAAGTGGTTGACGTTCAGAGCAAAAGCAAGTCCGGTGTGCTCTCCCGGCGTGCGTATGTCTCCACTTGCATGCTTTGGCGTTTGGCTGGCTCCAAATACATCCTGTTGAAATTACCCTCCCGGACGAGCCGTTCGAACTGGACCTCTTACCCCTCCCCAGCTTACTGAATCTTACGAACAAGCGACTCGTCCAGTCTAACCCTGCTAACAAGCTGTCTGTTCTGGCTTCCTCGGGAGCGTATTCATGTTCGTCGTGCAGCCTGGTGGTCAGCGGAACCCGCAGCAGGCCGGTAGTGTGTGTCACAATGGAGGCCTATCGAGCGGGAGATCGACGCACAGTGAACTCACGAGCTGGCGGTGGTACACTGACGAACTCACAGTGATCGGGTGCGCTCGTCGGCAACCAGTCCCTTGGCGAACTCGTCAAGCCCGTGCTGTCTGTCACGGACGAACTCGGGGTCGAGATTGCCGAAGATGCGCTTCCCAGGCAGCTTGTGTGGGAAAGTCTGCACCTGAGGTCAGGGTGGGTCGATATGCGGCACGGTCGGAGTACAGGCGAGCTGCTGACACCAGCAGGCCGAGCCAGCTCCCAACACGGTGCGGGCTCGCTTGCGGTCCGTGGGAAACCCACGACCCTTGGAATGGTTACACTCCAGATATGCAATTTAGAAAACAAGTGTACGAACAGTATTTGAGCCGTTGCAGTTCAGGGTTCGACCGCAATTGCATCAAGTTGCAGACCGACTGCAGCTGCAGCCATATTCAGCTGGAAAAAAAATCATTTTGGTGCAGACACGCACACATTTAGCAATAATTGTATTATTCGTCCCCTCACAGGCAGCCAAATATCTGGTGCACCTGCTGCATCAGCGACCTGGCAGCTGCTGCAGCCGCTCTGGCGTACCTGTTTCTTGAGCTGTTCATACAGCTGGTGGAACTCTCTGTAGCGGCGGTGGACGAACCAGCTCTGACTGCCCCGCCGAATGACCAGCTTGTACATCTGCCGCCACAGGAAGCGCAGAGATAAGCCACACAATGGGCGCACGCCCTGTCAACGGCCGGAAGCAGTCCGCAGAACAACTGTGCTGAAGCATTCACTTCACTTGATAGGGCGTAACTGACATCACAGGTCGTTGAATCAACCTCAGCTGGCACTGGGAACGCTCTCTTCGACAAAATAGTCGAATTCTTCATTATAATCGTGAGGCCCGGAAATTCTCGACGCATATAGTCGCTATGAACTAGATATGCATGCTGTCTTCTCAGTTAGAGGTTGATATACTTAAGCCACGCAGTCTCTCCGGTCAGGGGGGAGGTCGGGGATTAAAAACCCCAGCCTAACTTTCAAGCTAAGCGTTGCACGAAAACGAACGGGGTGCCTTCGGTAAGGGCCATGACGAATAGGGTCCGAACATTTTCTTATATTTCTGGGAAATCTGAAAGCCAAAATGTCGATTTCTTAATAAGAATGGATTTTTCATGCCCACTGTACCTTGGCAAGCTACGGTAGCTTACGTCGTGAATTGCAACTCCGACACCATTTAGGCCATGGCAACTCGAAATAAACATACAATGACAGTGTCTAAATATGCTTAGCCCATATTGCGCACCTCATCATACCCTGACATCAGGCCACTTCACGGAGGTTAAACAAATTGAACACGGAGCCTGATGCTTATGCATGCATACCAAGGTAACGATGTCATAAGATCATGCATATCGCAAAGATTGGAAAATTGACGCAAAATAAACCAAATTGACCGTAATATCGGGTCTCTGAATAGACTTCAAACAGAAATCCAAGATATACAGTTTGAAGACACTGCCTAGTTGCACTCGCTTCGCGAGTTTCATTTTAATACATCTCTATGTGTGCGAGTTATCGATCTTCATATATTCTTGGAGGTGGTTCTCTTTGGCCCAAGCCTGAGCTGGGGCCTTACATGACCTGAGGTTGACATTCCTGTTTGTTTATTGGTTGGTTCACGACACACTTTATGCACATTCACGGCTAATGGCGCCGCCCACACTGTTTCGCCGGTGGGCCGCGGGATTGGGAAATGTCCTGAGTGGCGCTAGAGTCGAACCCGGGACCTTTGGTACCCATAGCCCGACACCTTAACCACTCGGCCATCACCGCCCCGAGGTTGACATTCCTATTTCAGATGCAAAAATGATCTGAGAAAGGTGCTGGAAACCTTGCGACGCTGCGCGCCGCCGTTTTCACACTCGCGGAGAAATCCTGAGTGAGGAGG
This sequence comes from Imbricaverruca yamaguchii, assembly GCA_034440575.1. Lineage (NCBI taxonomy): Eukaryota > Metazoa > Arthropoda > Thecostraca > Neoverrucidae > Imbricaverruca > Imbricaverruca yamaguchii. Next base: position 758,350 of record JAOTOL010001430.1, read on the forward strand.
AGGAGTAAAAAGACCCGCCGAGAGTCAAGCAAGATGCATTAGCATTCCTTTGCGTTTACTGGAATTAGGCGCGGCCACGGGTCCTGCAAACTCATTGGTCATGTCAATAACTTTTCCTGCATGGTTTGAGGGACAGGAACAGGAGAGGACAGTGGCAAACTCAGAACGTTCCTTTTGGAGGGGCAAGAATCTCCCAAGTCCATGCGACGCTACCGGCGTAATGTTAAACTTCGCGAAGTTTGGGGAGAAGGTCGCTAAATTTCACGAATTCTCCCTCATGTCTCCTGTTGTAGTAGCGATGAACATTGTTGTAAGCATACTATTGAGTGCCATACCACGACAGGGGAACATGTCGATCAGACATCATACCGCGACAGAGGAACGTGTGGATCGGACACTATTCCTCGACAGGGGACGTGCAGATCGGGCACCATTCCTCGGCAGGGGAACGTGCAGATCGGGCACCATCCCTCGACAGGGGACGTGCAGATCGAGCACCATCCCTCGACAGGGGACGTGCAGATCGGGCATCATCCCTCGGCAGGGGAAGTGCAGATCAGGCACCATCCCTCGACAGGAGACGTGCAGATCGGGCACCATCCCTCGGCAGGGGACGTGCAGATCAGACACCATTCCTCGACAGGTGACGTGCAGATCGGGCACCATCCCTCGACGGGGGACGTGTGGATCGGGCACTATTCCTCGACAGGGGGACGTGTGGATCGGGCACCATTCCTGGACAGGGGGACGTGTGGATCGGGCACCATTCCTGGACAGGGGAACGTGTGGATCGATGGCAATTGCCGTACCTCGACAGCCTGCAGTTTCACTGGATATTAATCGGGACCGGCTGATGAGAACATTGCGGCTAAATCTGCTAAAGTGCAAAATTAAGCCACCCGGTTTCACTTTGAGCGGCGAACCTACGCTTGGAGATTTTATAACCCAAAACAACAACAACAAAAACTATTGAGGCTTCAAAAGCGTGACGATCGGGCCGAGTTGGACCGGGTCGATCAGATGAACTTTTATCTTGTATACCCGCGAGTAGACCCGTGCGGGTTTTGCCCTAACACTTGATTACCTGAGCAAACAAGACTTAAACAGTAAGATGTCTTTCCTCAAATCGGATTGGTCAATTGCTTCTTTCGACTTCCTTACGTCCTTGCTCGCATAATTTGCGTAACATGATTCCCATCATAAAAACGTGCTTTTTATTTCCGCTATTAGTAGCATCTTCATACCGTGTACTTATGGTGCCAGGTCTCAGAGTCGGTGATCTCCACTTCCGGGGTGGACATGGTGACGTAAGAGTAGTCGATGCACTCGATAAGACTTCCGCAGCGCTGCCGACAGACGTTATTCTCAACAAAACACTTTTAGACGGACCACATGCACAGCAAAACATCCTATGTTGATCGACAGAACCAGCACAGCACACACTTGCAGTAGCATAGGCAGATGGCGACCATAGAGGGCAATTGATGTTACTCTTGACAACGCAATCTATGCTTTGACAATTAATTCTTCAGTTTTCGGCTGGATCATGGTCAACACAGAGTAAAATGTGCCGCGGTCACCCACGGCCACGCCAAAATGGTGGCGAGCACATCACACACTTGCCGACACAATGTACACAGGAGCACAGCTGAGGAGGACCCTGCGGCCAAACATGGGCGTCAGCAACTCCCCGGCAGGGCCCCGGACTTTCCTGGGTGCACCTCTGCACTGAGGTCGACGACCCTCTCATCATTTCAGCATGTATACTCGTAATTTGAGTCATAATAGTATAGTTACGCCAGACACAAGATTACAATGATCATACCCGATCCGTCAATCTTGTATGAACTTGCCAGCTTATCGTGAAATTTTGTCGCGATAAACTGGGTTTTCCAAATATTTTAATTCATCGAGACATTTTTTGTCGCAATAAATTGAAACGTGTGCTATGCATAAACCATGATCGGTCGGGAGCCGAGTTCATAGCGACCTGCGGTGCTGTCCGATAGATTATGCCATCTCGACATGAACAAATGAGCGGAATTGAACTTTCTGTAGAGCTGGGTGCACCTGTACTCATACCAGACTGTACCAGGTGCAAATCTGCAAGTTAGTAACCGAAATAACTTCATATTTGGGCTGCCAGAATGAGACTTCTCGCACACCCGCCATTTTGTTTTTGCGGTGACGCCTACATGGTTCAGAAGCGATGATCCAGTAAGCAACTTTTCGCCAACACTATCCATTTTTATGACGTCGCCTCGTCCCTAGGTATGATTGGCGTAGTTTGATATTGAAGGAGCAAGGCAGCTGACTGAGGAAGTTCCACCTAATCAGGAGGAAAATCGTAACGTCACAAACGCACGTCAAATCATTATTGCCGACCCAGAACGCAACTGGAAATGCCACCCCTGTGCCCCGGTGTTGATGTCTTAGTTGTGGTAAGTCTTCGTGAAATGTGACGGCCACACAAAGATGCCACCAGCCCTCCTCCTGGAAGACAGCTAGTCTTGTCAGTGCAAAGGAAACACGAACGGAAACAGATACAATTGATAACGATTTTTGTCTTAATGATAAATGCGCAGCAGGCACACTAGACGCAGCGAGAAAGCGGCAGCACGCTTTGGTAGGCTTAGGGTCCATGACCTCAAACTTAGTTGCGGACCTCGGGCTGTCGGTGAAGTACTGATAATATTTTGCGACGTACAGCACAGTTGCATTTGTGTAGGATACAAACCAGGTCCCCTCGAGCGGCCTCGGAACAATTTGTCAGTAAACACACGTCGAGGAAGACTCCGATCAGCACTGCTCTGATGGTGGAATTCCAGGTGGGGGCGTACTACGCCAGACGAACCATAGGTGGCTCCAGGACCTGAGCGCCCCGGCCATGGCGACACCCTTGATGCCCTCGGCCCTCTGCTCGAGGAAAACGTAACGTTGGGCTAATGAAGAGGAGCCACACATTCTGCGTCCAAAATGCACAGTGCACCCACATCCAAACTATGATAGAAGCAATCTATGAATGCAATCAGTCACACACGCCACGACTACAGCAACGTACGTGCATCTCTCGCCGAGTGATCAAGTCACGCGGCGTGGATACGTATCCGGCAGTCACCTGGCGCGCCACGACACCGGCCAACTGGTGCGACTCATGACTACATGGACGCGTGACCGGCAGCCACCTGGAGCACCACGACACCGGCCAGCTGACGAACGTGATTCACAGGCGTCCGGCGCGTGTGGCGATCGAGCTAAACACCGCTATCAAGCCCGCCACGCACAAAAACCGACTGCGCAGCGTGCGTAGCGCAGCTCGGCGTGTCGCCGGGACGCCGGGGTCGCACGGGCCGGCCAGGCGAGCAGTGAGTCACCGCCGCCGTTGTCCTCGTCGGGAAGCTGGCTCTACGCGTCTGAGTCTGGGGGCCCGGCTTCTCAGACGTAGCTGGCCGGGTCTGGACAGCGCGCCGCCGCCGATTGGGGCCGCGGGCCAGTGTTGTGGCGTCTTTGAATTTGGGACGTTCACAGACCATCTTGGGTACAAGATAACTAGCCAGTGTATCCGCCATCGCCCTGATCTGTCTTCAATGCTCAAGGTGCTGGAATCCCACGGAGACCCAGGGTCTTTGCTGGTGCTCGTGGTTGCTGCACTACAAAATGCGTCAATTATGTTATATCTTGTTCACTAAGACCATTGAGAAGATAAAGGTCGGAAATTAAGAGAACCCAGACGTCTCAGCAAAGACATAGAGGTAGACACATAACACAGACGTATTCTACTTGATATGAGCATTTGATTACTTTCTATACTCGTCATTACGAATATATAGTCATAAGCGGACCCACGACTATTCGCTGTTGAAATCCAGTGATTTTTTTTTACATCGGAGATACTTTGTATATTTGTACTCTAAATAATGGCTTTGCCCGAAACACATTAGACCGAATTGTGATAATATTTTACTTAACATGATCATCTAGTTACTCGTTAGAATCGTCGTTAAACAAATATAGTTAAAAGAGGACCCACGACTGTTAGCTGTCAAAATCCGGTGAATTCTTCGACATCGGAGATATTGTGTATTTAATTTGGGCTCCGCCTCAAGCCAGGCTTTTGGAACCGATACCTGACCCCACGCTGCCTCCGGCGACCAGTCGTCATCTGACGACACGTGCACGCTGCAAAACACGAGCGGCTGGCGTCCGACCGGCCGTCACAGCCTCAGCCACCGTCACGGCCCCAGCAGACATACGGCTCTGCTGACGTACTTGACACAGCAGCAGCACCAGCAGACATACGGCTCTGCTGACGTACCTGACACAGCAGCAGCACCAGCAGACATGCGGCTCTGCTGACGTACCTGACACAGCAGCAGCACCAGCAGACATGCGGCTCTGCTGACGTACCTGACAATTTACAGCAGCAGCACCAGCAGACATGCGGCTCTGCTGACGTACCTGACACAGCAGCAGCACCAGCAGACATGCGGCTCTGCTGACGTACCTGACACAGCAGCAGCACCAGCAGACATGCGGCTCTGCTGACGTACCTGACACAGCAGCAGCACCAGCAGACATACGGCTCTGCTGACGTACCTGACACAGCAGCAGCACCAGCAGACATGCGGCTCTGCTGACGTACCTGACACAGCAGCAGCACCAGCAGACATGCGGCTCTGCTGACGTACCTGACACAGCAGCAGCACCAGCAGACATGCGGCTCTGCTGACGTACCCGACACAGCAGCAGCAGCACCAACAGACGCGCAGTGCTCTGTGTTTATGTTTCCGGTCGCTGGGAGCGGTGCTGACGTCGGTCATTCATTTCCGTCGTGGCCATCGCTCCGCAGCAGCAGCTGAACTATTGGCTCACTCGGCTGGACACAGGACGTTCAGCGGGGGGGGGGCACCGCCAGAGAGTCTAACAGGTCGGGCCGCGGCATACCCCCGACACACCCCTATATCCCCATCCCCTACATCCCTATATCTTAACCCCCTGTTGACGTGTTCGGGCGCCGGAGGGACACTGTAGTCGATGTACCCTTCAGCCAAAAATAACGAACCGATGCAAGCAGACGCGGGCAGTACAATGCTGGACCTTTCTCGACAAGGATGAAAGCCAAATATCGGCCGTGTTAAAGCACTTCTCCTTCGGAGTGAGAACTTCTCGTGAATGAAGACTTTCCTTCTTTACCGCTAGGTGAAAAGGAGTAAAGCGCAGAAACTTGTACCACTTTGCATTTCGTCGTTACAGTGGAGATGCGATCATCAGTAACACCATCATTGTCATCCGCATAACGTCGGCTTGTCAAGGCACCGAGTAGGCTACCAGTCTCCGAGACGATGTGAACAACTCAGAGACATTGAAGAAGAGCAAATATAGTGAAACCGATGGCTCACTCCAGATACTTAACCGAACTAGGCATCATTGGATCACGACACTAATTCGGGCACCCGCAGGGCACTCATGGGGCATTCATTCGGCGATTACGACCAATTGCGATCAAGTAAGGCTGAGATGCACACGAGGAAGGCGCTGGACCACCACAAAAAGCCAGGGAGGAGGGACGAGAAGAGAACATCAAGCTGTTTTGGTCGATTCTTTCAATGCCAATGTCCACTGGAGTAATGCAGAGCGCCGAAAATGTTGGGGGACATGTCCCATCTATTCCCTCGTGGCGGTGCCTCCGATATGCGAACATTTGATCTGCTGTTTGATTGCTGACCACACAGGTGAAAGTCAGGTAAAAAAAGGGCGGGGTCAGTGCAGGTCAGTCGCGTATAACTGTCGGATGGTGACTGGATGCCAAGCCAACAATCGCGGTAGCTATCTCCGTTTGTATGTGCAGTGGCCGCGAGGAAAGAGTGATCCAATAACAACATCCTAAACTACCAATCGGAAGGTAGTGGATTCAGGACTCGGCTGAACTTGGTCCCCCTGCTATAATCCCGCCACCTGCACACGGAATTTTGCGCTAGCGAAATGATCCGGAATGTCACAGTGTGCCGCCACACTCGGCAGTTGCCATCTCACCTTCCCGCCACACACGGCAGTTGCCATCTCACCTTCCCGCCACACACGGCAGCTGCCACCTCACCTTCCCGCCACACTCGGCAGTTGCCATCTCACCTTCCCGCCACACTCGGCAGTTGTCATCTCACCTTCCCGCCACACGCCGACGGACTACCAGCGTCCACCAGAGCTGGGCGTACACTGGCACGAGACCGTCGCTGCCCCGACAGGAGACCACCCGAGCTGGGGGTACACTGGCACGAGACCGTCGCTGTCCCGATAGGAGACCACCCGAGCTCGGCGTACACTGGCACGAGACCGTCGCTGCCCCGACAGGAGACCACCCGAGCTCGGCGTGAACTGGCACGAGACTGTGGGTGCCCGACATCCCACCAGCCGTCGGCCGCCAGCCTATCGCGTGCCGGTCTGTTCCACCCCTCCCCTCCCGCCACAACCAGCCCTCTGTAATCTCCAGCCTTGGGCTGCCTACACTACGATCTGGCCGGCAGAACACCCCCGCCGGGGGTGAGCATGGGCGCGCTCAGAGTCGCGGCGAAATGGGTGTGACAGCCATCAATGAAGATCATGGAGCATCTGCACTAACACGTTTTTGGTCGCCCTATGCGTTTTCAAAACAATTAAAATCAGGCGCATCGCATAGCATGGATGATGGCAGCAGGGCCGGATACCGGAGGAGGAAGGATTGAAGGCGTGCTCCCTCCATGGAAAAATGGCGTCCCGCCGGGTGGGAGAGGCGGAAAACTCTAGTGCAGTCCACCTCCTCGCTGAACGATTTCTTTTTCGCCGATACTTTTTTATTGCCCCTCCGAGGAGATATGCCTGCCCATGAAAAGTTCTGGGTGCGCCCCTAGTTGAGGATAATAGAGACTTTTATAGTTGGTTCCTATCCCACAGACGTCAAATTCGTCCTACACACTTCGTGTATGAGAACACAGTTGTAATTGTTCAAACAAGCTGATGGCTATATGAGAAGCGGACAAGAAAGGAAAATTGCGGAAGTAGATATCGCTATGCTTTGATAACCTAACCCAAACCTAAACCAACCTAACCTAACCTAAAAGGAAGACACTTGAAGAATCACTTGAATAATGTAGTCGGAAATTAAACTGACATAGCCAGCCATGGATAGTGGGGACCACTTTGTGCGGTCAGGTCAGATCTAGTCATGTTTAGTAACACGCCCGATCTCCGTTCTTCCCTCTCTCCCTCCCGAACCTAGTCCGGTCAGGATTAGCCCGGTCCGATAGTCGGTATGTCCCGGTGGTGCTCCTTGTCAGCTCATCCCTGGTAGGATGGTCCGGCCAGGTATGTCTGGCAGTGCTCCTTACCCCCTCCTCCCTGATAAAGTAGTCCGATCAGGTCTGGTTCAGTCTGATTTAGCTTCCCATTCACTTCCTCTCCTCCACCCCTCTAAGCAAAAACAGGGAACTACGCAAAAACAAGACTTCGTGTCTATTTGGAGGTACTCGAACATTCCCAACCTTTTTTTCAACATAGCCAACGCTTGGAGCACTACCAATGTTTTACGGAGAACGTTCAAGTTTTGATAAGTCATGGCTAGGTGAGCTTAGTATAGTATGGATGCACGCTAAAGATGAATGGTGTCACCCCTGGAGCTTCATGCACGCAGGGGCGAAGCCAGAACTTCTTAAGGAGGTCCGACTCTTCCTGAAGAAAACGGGAATAGGGACCTGCGCGTGAAGCGTGCCGACAATTTCAGGCTTGACGTAGAGAAAACATGAAAATGTATCGTCACACCAAGTTTATTTTTGGTTCCTGGGGAGGAGGAATACTTCCCCGTCCACTGGCTGCGCCTCTGTGTACGTGTTACATCCTATACAACTACTGTTTAAAATGTTTTCGACTTAAATGCAAATAGTAATCTGTTATCTATTGTACTTCAAACCGCGGCATTAAGGAAGTGATTTCTGCCAGGATAATGAAGAAAATAGTTGTGATATCATACGATTAGCTTCAAAATAGTTGTCGTGACCCTAAGGCGTACCTTCGTGTTAACTCCAGTAGTCAGGCACCCTGAACGTCGCAACTTTACGATCTTCGCAGCCTCAATTAACATCACGCAACTGTTCGTTCATCATTTTAAGTGAGTTTGTTATATATGGACCATGGCGGAGTACACGGAATGAAGCCTACATCTCGTTCTCCGGTACAAATGCAGTCGCCGCTGCCGCTAACTTAAGCAGATGCCAAAATTGGGACGATCACGGATCACAGAAGGGCGCAAAAAGAGCAGCAGAAGGGCACGCAGTGGCTCATAGGATAGGATGATGGGGCCAGCAGCACTGTGTACACGTGCGACAAGCGTCGCAACTGACTGTAGCCTTGAAAGGCACGCCGCATCGTACAGAGCTCGCCGGCCCAGCTGGCTATGTGCTGTCCTGCTGGGCGCAGACAGGTCTAGCGTGGCGCAGCAGACGGGCCTGGCGTGGCGCAGCAGACAGGCCTCGCGTGGCGCAGCAGACGGGCCTGGCGTGGCGCAGCAGACGGGCCTGGCGTGGCGCAGCAGACAGGCCTGGCGTGGCGCAGCAGACGGGCCTGGCGTGGCGCAGCAGACAGGCCTCGCGTGGCGCAACAGACGGGCCTGGCGTGGCGCAGCAGACGGGTCTGGCGTGACGCAGCAGACGGGCCTGGCGTGGCGCAGCAGACGGGCCTGAAGTTACGCAGCAGACGGGCCTGGCGTGGCGCAGCAGACGGGCCTGGCGTGGCGCAGCAGACGGGCCTGGCGTGGCGCAGCAGACGGGCCTGGCGTGGCGCAGCAGACGGGCCTGGCGTGGCGCAGCAGACGGGCCTGAAGTTACGCAGCAGACGGGCTTGGCGTGGCGCAGCAGACGGGCCTGGCGTGGCGCAGCAGACGGGCCTGGCGTGGCGCAGCAGACGGGCCTGGCGTGGCGCAACAGACGGGCCTGGCGTGGCGCAGCAGACGGGCCTGGCGTGACGCAGCAGACGGGTCTGGCGTGACGCAGCAGACGGGCCTGGAGTTACGCAGCAGACGGGTCTGGCGTGACGCAGCGGGCCGCCAGTCGACCCGACCGTCCATCTGACGGTGGGTGCATGGACGGCATATCGACCACGATCTTCTTTTCGTGTAATTAAGCGCATCGAAATTCGGGTGTCGCCACCGATTCTGGACCCCACGAGCAGAGCTTCGAGCGGAGCTTCGCCACTCTTAATAGCAGCTTGAAACGCACAGACGAAGTGAAGGAGAAAGCGTGATTGTTTATGCTGATCTTGGCACAGGCCAGTCGTGCCCATGCTGACTCCCAACGTGATTGATTATCAATGGGAGCGAGAATGATATATATATACAATGAGAAAGATGTAAAAAAGCGAACCTGCAATGAAGGTCCAACAGTACGATAAGGCCCAGCAAAAAAAACGTTTAGCTGTGGACCACAACCAACAAAAGAACACCTACTCGGAAAATAAAGTTACATCTCCGACAACACATCCCCAATGAAGACATAAATATGGAAAAAATACGATTGCTCATCTCAATGGACACAATTGCTTCTTTCTGTTTTCAGTTAAGTCCGGATATAGCTTAACAGTATTTATATTCATATTCATATTTATAAGGGTATTCATAAGGATGAGACCCACATTGTTGCGACCGTTGCGACTTTGTCTTACCTTCATACTACCTGAAAATGAGGCGTGGATGCTAGTAGAGAAAAATAAGTACTAGACTTAAGGACAGGGAAAGGACGAGCAGCATGTTTAACACTCGCACGTCCGGCGGTCCGCGCCAACTTCGCATGTCCGAGAGGAGGCAGATGTCTGCCCCCTAAGGTCTCTAGAACTATGCTAGCTAGCGACAAACGTAAAACGGCGTTGGGTAGCAGGCGACAGGCTCTATCGAAAGTGTTTCGGTCATTTTTTTCGCTCAGGTCAATATTCAGGTTACTGGGTCATCATAAGCTAAAGTCGACTAGATCGAGCGGGACTCAAATATTGACACTTATCTCAGGACCTGTAACAGATAGAAACTAACGGCGGACACTATTCGACAGTCCTTGAAATGTGCTACCGACAATAGGCGGTGTGATTTAAGGTCAGGTTAACCGAAAATATGACCTCAGGGCAAGGTCATGAAGTAGCCTACGGAGGACATGTAAGGTATCAATCGACAGGTCTTGACGACACAAGCACAAAAACGGCAATTTCGGACTTCTAGCTCAATGCAGTGCGATATAATGCGCAGAAATGTGTTAGTGATATCAGGTGGCCTCAGATGACCTTGGTGAGGTTACTGAGCAAAAATGTCAGCAGTAACATTGAGCATAGCTTCCAACTACACACCACAACCGTTGTGATGTCATTCCGAGGGGAAATATGTAACCAGGAAACATTTGTATGTTTTACCATAGCCCTACAACTGGGGAAGCCATGGCCGCGACCTGAATTCAGGGCAATGCTACGAGAAAAAAAAAACGATATATATGTTATGGTCCCTGATGAGATCATGACGTGTTATAAGTTTGGAATCAGTCGCCCAACTATTATGGAAGTTAAGCCATCTATAACTCCGAGGGATGTTGGGTCACTTCGCCTGACCTGGTGACCTGACCTGAGATGATCCAGGGTTAAACATGTATGAGGATATGCGAAAAAGATCAATGAGCAGCTATGCGAGGTTTGGCCTTGCTAACCCGATTAGTATGGCGGTAAATTAGGAACAACCACAGGGGGTGCAGATATCTGCCCCCCGGACGTGCGCGTCCAACGTACTGCAGATTGTTTCTTTCGTTCTGTTTAACCGGTGTCACCCGGTTCCAAGGCGAAGCAACTGGCACCTCTGGAGCGGCCGTCACCACAGCTATCGCTGACCTCTGCTTTGCTTTGTGGCTGTTGGGGCAGTCGTCACCGCTGAGGTGGCGGAGGGTGATCTTCTCATCCCTTGGCAGTATTTATAGCTGTCAAGGAAATCTTATCTATGAGGCTGGATCTCAGTATTCTTCGCACCCATCGACAGTTCGCAATAACTCTCTTGGCTGCCAGAGGTTCCGGTCCCTCAGGGGATATATTCATCAGCCAGGAGCCCTCTTGAACTTGCAAGTGGCATTTCCAGTCCTCGACGAACCTCTCTAGATTTCAAGGGGATCCTGCAACTCCGAGAGAGGCTTCACAATTTCTAGCAAACATCGTCAGCTTTCGGAATTCTTTTTAGCTCCACGGTGACTCTGGTGATCCCTCAGTGTTCCCCCAAGCATCAGGAGAATCACAGTACAGTCCTCTCTAGCGCTCAATCACACTTTCAATCACCAGGGGCCTTCTACAGCTGATAGACTTCCCAGTCCTTGGCGGTCTTTCTACTTCTGACGTTAGCCCTCCGTATCCTCATAACCACCGTTAGCCTGAGAGATTCTCTCCAACACTCAGGGGGCCATATTAGCCCACAAAGACTCCTTCAAGCTTCTAGGGGTTCTTTCCAGATATTGACAGTTCTTGTGGTTTCAATACCATTCTACTTCTTACGCTGAAACGCAATATCCCACACTGCAATCACCATCAAAGAAGGTATTTTTAATATCTCAGGTGACCTTGTTTGTCCATCAGGGATAGCTTTCAACCTCATGAGAATCCCAGCCCACTGCTCTCTGACTCTCAAAGATCCTCTTCATCCCTCAGGGCCCTCTCATGCTTTTAGGGGCCAATCCCAGTCCTCAATAGCTCTCATATTGTGGGAATTTAAGCTCTGAGATGGACTGTTACTTGTCTTCTTCAGCTCCTAGATGTCTTGTTCATCCCTTTGGGGACCATTCATATCCTAAGAGCATTCCAGCTCTTCCCGGTCCTCAGGCGCCCTGTTTATTTCTCAGCTGGCAGGGGCTCATTCCAGATGGCACTGCTTTTTCCAGCTGGCATGGGCATTCCAGCTTTCCAACCTCCAGGGTGGACGTCTCCAAGTGGCTAAGGCCATTCTCACACAAGCTGTAAAATGCGATTTACTTCTTCCTCGGATATATTTTTAGCCCGTAGGGCAGTCGTCTGGAAGACCTCATCGGACTCATTATACTTCGATCCTTGGTTGGTTACTTGGACTTAGGGGAGCATCGACTGCTTTGGTCATACAGCGCCCATCCTTCGACCCTTCATCACTTGGAAACGCCACTACTTTTCAACAGGCTGGGGCCCCTCCATGAGGCATTACGCAACACCGGGAACTCTCCGCCTCGGCCCGGATCGTCTCCGTAGTTTGGGGGCCTCCTGTAGGCCTGAAATCACCCAGTGGCACTGCACGTTCATCTCTGGGCCGATTCCGTCGGCTCATGGAGCCTTTTTTTCACGGCTCAGGACACTGTCCGTCGGGTTTGAATCTCTTCTTTCAAAAGCTTCGGTCTCCTTTATTGCATATGGGGCCTCCTGTGCGAGTTCCGTCCCCCTCCGCCGGCCCAGGGGCTCTCCATCCAGGCTTTGGGCCCTCTGCGACGGCCATGATCCTTTCCGTCGACATAGGTGCCCTCCTAAAAGCTCCAAGGCATCCTCTATCAGACCGAAAGCCTGCTTTCAACAGCATGGTGACACTCCATAAGGCCGGGGTCTCTTGTACTCTTTGGGCCAATCCGTTGGTCAATGTGTCCTTTCTGGGGCTCTGAGGACCCCTCCAGCAACTAGGGCCCCTTTCGTCGCCTTAGGATCCTATTTGACGACCTAAGGCGTGTCCGACAAACCACGGGCAAATTTTAAAATGCTTGCCTTCTCCTCCCCCAACAGGTCAGAGGCCCTTTCTTCGGCTTGGGCCCCGCCGTCCGCCCAAGAACACCTCAAATTAGCTCGGGTCCATCTCCGTCAGCCCAGGGATCCTTCAAACCATCCGGGGCTCCCTCCATCCATCTTGAAAATATTCATGTTAGTCCAGCAAACATCTTCCTTAGGGAACTCTCCGTTGACTCGGTGGAAACCCAGATTATACATGTCCCCCAAAAGCAAAGGCGCAAAGGAAGGGTAGAGAAGCCAGCAGGGCTTACACCAAACTTGATAACTGCAACTAAGGCTAAGAAGTGTTTTCAAGAAGTGCATTCAAGTGTTTAAGGAAGCTCCAAAAACGGTAAATCGAAGGTCGTATCAAAAAGCTAGACTCCGTGAAGTAAAAAAAAAACAGCAGCAAAGCGAGCAAAAGAATTGGATTTGGCTAGGAACTGTAATGGGGACAGCAAAATTTCCATAGCTTCTGCAAGCCGACTAAAGTTTCTAGCACAATTTGTCCACTGGAAGTATATGGGACTAAATTGGGTGAGAATGGTGAGATGTCTGAGGAGCTGAGCAAGCAGTTTAAATAAATGTTTACATTGGAAGATATGACTAATCTACCAACCGTACACCACAGTTCAGTGGCATGTGATCGGATAAACGATGTTGATTTCATTGATAGTGATTTTGTTTTCAATCGCATCAGGAAAATAAAGCCAAACAAGGCAGCAGGACCTGATGAAATTTATGTGAGGGTTTTGCTGGAAGCTGAAAAGGAGCTGGCATTTCCACTCAGTAAAATATTTTGTAGATCAGTTTCACAGAATGAAATTCCAACAGATTGAAACAGGGCAAATGGGAAAAGGAAGCTTTGCTGTATATAGGTCAGACCACATTTGGAATACTGCGTCCAAGTTTGGTCTCTTAGCTATGAAAAATATTGTTGGCTTTTAGAGAGTACAAAAGAGGGCTACAAAAATGGTTAATGGTGTAAGTAACCTGGCATATGAGGAAAAATTGAAGAAATTGAATATGTTTTCACATACATATGGAAGGCTGAGAGATCTCATTGAGGTCTTTAAATTTTTCCATGGTATGGAGAAGAGTTGTCTGAAGGAAATATTTGAATTCAATTAGAGGTCATAAATTCAAAATTAACATTAACCACAAGACAAGGTTAAGACAGTCTTTCTTCACCAACAGGGCAATAGAACACTGGAACCAGTTTCCAGAAAGCATTGTCAGTAGTAGCACTTTGAACATCTTTACAACAAAAAAACAGCATAGACAATCATTAGAAGAATAGAAGGCTTGCTTTTCAGTATTCCAGTGAGGGCTGATCGACGGATTTTGTGGGAAACTGGTTGAGCGTTCAGAATGCATCCAAGAAAGGCCCTTGTGGCTCATAGTTTCACGGATCTTTCATGTCTATCTCTGTATGGGAAAGATCGAAGCAACGGTTAAGGAGTTATAGCATCGGCAATTTTTTAGAGGTCACCTAAATCTTTGCTTTGGGGACTTGGAACTCAATCAAGAATAACACGAATTGTACGGACATATATATATATATATATATATATATATATATATATATATATATATATATTCATTATATATCGCGGAATTCGTCATGATCCACTGCATTTTGTGTCGAATTACAATTTTTATTCAAGCGTTTTTTATTGTAGGGTTATGACCTAAGATGGCGTGACCTAGTTTGACCTCGACAGTTACAATACTATTTCATAAATTTAGAGGCGACGAATGGTGATATGAGAAATCCTAGATCGTCACTTGTTAGGAGAAAAGTAAAAGAAATGTTTTCACATTATGGAATGCAATTCTGCCTCAATGTCAGCATATACAAATGTACCATCATATTTCACCCACAACAATGAAGGTTTTTATCACCGCCAATCACAGCAATATGAACCTTCTGGCATTTCAAACCCCACATTCTGGAACTGAAAAGATGCACCTCCTTGAGTGAGTAATCGCATTGATCGTAAACTGCTTGATAACGAATTTGGATCGGAGGCATCCAGTGACACATGCTGGGCCTGAAAGTAATCGCATTGGACCATGAGTCGTCTACATCGGTGCAATAAAATATAGTAACAGTGTAACACCATGCAATGCAATACAATAATGTGTTCTAGTACAGTATTATAATGCAATGTAATGACTTGCAGATCTGCAGATCATCCCATACCTTGTCAGAATCCCAGTTCAGTTTGTTCACATAATCCAAGTTCCCAGTTCAGTTTGATCTGTGACTGCGATAATGTTAATCAACACAATTTGTATCAGCGCGCACACCAACACGTCTCACTTCACCCAACTACCATTAACACACGCCCCGCATCGGTAGGCAGTTCATGAACGGTGTTGTGGGTCTCTGCTGCGAACTCTTGATACTCCTGTGCCCTCTTCACCTTGATGACTTTTGCGAAGCATTCGGTGAGGTGGTCCCTGACGTCCATTGCCTCCTGCTTTGATACAAATATGAATTTGATGCAGGCGGCTAGATTGTGCGACAGATAATCAAGCGTGTTTACCGCCGTCAGTATCTGGTTATTAAGCGGGCGCTTGAGGTTCTCTTGGCCGCGGCACGCTTGGCGGTGCCCCCGATGTCGTTTCAAGCGCCCTTGCCATGAGTTGTAACAATTAGTCCACTCACAGGAAACCCCAAAATATGGCTGATGATAAGACACATTGACTAAATCATGCATATTCGTATACTGCCGTCTGTTAAATTTTTTTTTTTTGTCACGTACTACGGTCCGAATTTCTGCGATAAGCCATTGCGAGAACGCGTGCACCATGTCAGTGTCGTGCTTTGTGCCGTCAGAGATACAGCAGTAGCTCTGGTGGTACAGTACCTCGTCCTCACGCCAGTACATTACAAACGAACGCGCGGTGCGCTGGGACGAATCCCAGTGGAAGTCTTGCGCTGCATCATGCACCACAAAGGAATAATTTTTAGCGAAATGGTACTCGTCGTTCAGTTCGCCCCCCTTGCCAGTAGCACTTGCGTAAGTGAAGTGTTGATCCAGTTTTTCAGCCACACAAGTGGTTCTGGTCAGTTTCACGGTTTGCCGGCTCTTTCGTCTATAATATTTATGCGAGTGCGCAGCGACACGTGCTCATCCACTGTTTGTTCCCAATCTCATTAGATATCTCACCTGGGGATAAATTACCTTCGCTTTCTTCTCCTGATTTGTCTGCGAGGATAATTCTCAGAAAGTTCATCACCTCGTCTTCACCAGGGCAGTCTTCACGCTTGTGCATCCTACAATCACGGTTTCTGTGCCACATATAGCGTGATCGGGGAGGTTACGCTGTTTGAGACCGGGAAGGCCGAGAGCGGATACGCGCAGTTTTGGGCTTTGATGAAAAGTGGACATGCACACCTAGTGCGTCCCATTGCCAAGACGCAATGCTTTGGACGAAGAGCAACAAAGGTTAGGAAGCCGGCGCAATGGTTTTCAGAGTTCTACTTGTATATATTATATATATCACAATTTACCAAAGCAAGCCTTTTCTGAACTCTACTTCTGGTTCTATCAACATGTCGCACCTTGACACGGTCGGTCTTGCCGAGACCCACCCGGCTAGTCTAGCCCGACTCATAAAATAACTTTACTTTCACCTTGACAGCGTCCGATACTTTCAGAAATGTCCTACATTCACGGGCAGCACGCTCAGCGAAAGTGATGGTTGTGCGAATGAATTCTCGGTTATCGGATTGTGATTGCTGTATGGTGGATGCTTCTATCTCCTTGCAATTCATGGTGAGGTGTAACACAAATCACCTACAATCACAATTTGAAGACATTTCTGTCGTTTTGTTTAACCCTTTACCTCACAAGTTAGAACACTTGTGCAAGATAACATTCAAGATCAGATTACTAACATTATCATCCCATCTCTCGAACGTCAAAAGCCTTGCATTTCAGCAATATACCGTTCTAAAATACACATGCACAGGCAACTAGCGCAAAAACAACCATGAATGCCAAATTTAGAACGGATATGTGAAGTTTCATGAGCAAAACGCCATATTTTCTTTGCTTCGAAAGATAAGATATCCAACTTTATTTTTGCCATTTTGAAACCACATTGTGACCGTCCCAAAAGGCAAAGTAGGTCGCGATGTCATGCCTTCAATTACCTCGAAAACTAAAATTTCCCAATGACCATAATATGCAGTGGGTCATTGTGAGCTTACCGATATATATCTTTGCACAATTCAGATTGCTCTTCATAGAGTTTTAAAGACCTCCAAAGATATCCACCCTTATTCTGCGACATCCAAAAATACCCGAGGCTATAACTCCTTAACCGTTGACCTGGCCTTTCTAAAAATGGCACGGCTGGATTCGGCACATCAGATAACACCACACAAATATATTCATCAAAATATAATATATTGGGTGGAAAGCCCCTGAAGCAAGAAAGACTGTGGAAGGACAGGACAGTTCCCATAACGACTTGAATGGACCACTGACGATTGAACATGGCCACTGAGCGCCAAAGGACTGGACTGGGATGCCCAAGAGGCTCGGATCGGGCCCCTATAAGAACGTATAATAACATTGTCCCTGATATAGAGCTGACCGTACCGCGACGCGCTCCGAGGGTTGGTAGGAACATTGCGGGATGAGCAGAGCCACCTAAGAGCTGACTGCTGCTGCCACACTCACCGCTGACCCAGTCGGCGCCGAGTGTGATGTTCCCGGCCGGGCAGCTGCTCGGGGCCTCCACCTCGCGCCGCTCCTGCGCCACCCGACACTACCAGCCCTAGCCCCGGCCGGCCGCGCATCCATTACAACCGACAGTGACGTCACACAGTCGGGGCGTGTCGTCATCGGAGCCGGGAGCGGCCGCGGCCCATCCGCCCCGGCACAAGCTGCCTTCCAGATTAGATCGTTCGCCCGGACTGTTCGCGTCCCCTTCGACCCGAGCGTTCACTGTCCGCCGATAGTGACACCAGCACAACAGGTCGGTTGGTGTTGATGATGGGTCACAACATTACCATGGCTTTGGTGGCGGGTGAAAGCTTCCAGCATATCGTCGACATGACCGCACTGGCGGCTTCATTGCAACGCTTTTAAACTGCAATGATTGGGCGACTAGTTGGGCATGCCAAAAAGCTATCTTTCGTATTGATCATGATCGCGAATTTCGTAAGATGCATCAAGTTAGAGCACATATCCGGGTATTTCAAATACATATAAAATGCATCCGCAAAGGCTTCAGCGATCAAGCTTCCGTAACCCGGCAACATTGCACACTCCAAGGGTGATAGATGCAGACAAAGACTGAGCTCATGGCTGCTTATGCGATTATATGTCTGACGCAGTACGAGGCCTCGGCTTCGTCCCATAGCTGCGGCCCGATCACAAGTCCACGGAGAAATGCATGTCACGCGCAAATCAATACGCCACGAGCAACCAAAGATGCTTCATTAGCGATCAGCTGCTACATCGATTGATGATTCGGCCGCTACATTGATCCCCACGCCCATAGTTCATTTGCAAAACCTTCCGCTCTGATACCGTCACAAGGGTCAGGGGTCATCGAGCGTGACGAGACGATCAATGACCAAGAACACTGGAGAACGAGTGAAGCTGGCACGCTATTTGAACTGAACAATTTCACATATTTTGATATATACTTTCTGAAACAAAATATAATTAATAATAATCACAACAATAATAATAATAATAATAATAATAATAATAAGAAACCATTTCGCATATATACGCATACGCATATACAATACTTAGATAGACTGCACCACATATAGCTCTACAAAGTTCATGAAAGGCCGTCATCTGCTCCGTCAAATCACCATCAAATCACCCGTCGAACACCTCTGACAAGCCCTCTGAGATTTCACCTCAAGCATTTGAGTATTTAACCTGATGACAAATTTAGGGATGTCTACAACACACACAACGCATACTCAAACAGCATGCCCCATAAAGTTTGCCGACGAATCAACTAGGCCATTCCAAAACGAGGTTCTCCCACGTACACCGAAGTAAGCCACAGGGAAAATACGGGACAACTTAAGTAACATCTACAGAACCATGATGGTAACATAAAACGATCACGCAGCACGGCACCCGGAGGGAGCTGTAAAACACACGGGTTAGTCACCTTGCCGACAATGGGCGCAGAACACACTACCGAAAACGATGGCAACCATGGATCTCCCGTACAACGATATCGGATCTGACCTGGCATGTGCTGAGACCCGAACGACTCCGACCGATTTCAGTTATTCCCGTTGGCACGAGTCAGTCCCTCGTGGTTCACAAAATCAAACGGGACCACGTCAGTGTCGCCGCACACTGGTCCAGCTAGAGCGCCAGTCTGGGAACCCTGATCTTGTGAACACTCGGCGCACACCGCCACACTCTAAACCGTCCGCCACACCACACGCCTGTCGCCGCCTCTTGCAGGGCACGCGTCACACCGCCACCATCCGGACCACGGCCAGGGTGGTGTCCATCCGCACCACGGCCGGTGTGGTGTCCACGCGTCACACCGCCACCAATGCGTCACACCGCCACCATCCGCACCACGGCCGGTGTGGTGTCCACGCGTCACACCGCTACCATCCGCACCTCGGCCTCTGGCTAGTGCCGCACGGCTCCCCGACCTCTGTCGGGCCAGCTCCCCGGCCACTGTCGGGCCGGCTCCCCGGCCACTGTCGGGCCGGCTCCCCGGCCACTGTCGGGCCGGCTCCCCGGCCACTGTCGGGCCGGCTCCCCGGCCACTGTCGGGCCGGCTCCCCGACCACTGTTGGGCCGGCTCCCCAGCCACGTCGGGCCGCTCCGCCACGTCGGGCCGGCTCCCGGCCACTGTCGGGCCGGCTCCCCGACCACTGTCGGGCCGGCTCCCCGGCCACTGTGGGCCGGCTCCCCGGCCACTGTCGGGCCGGCTCCAGCCACTGTCGGGCCGGCTCCCAGCCACGTCGGGCCGGCTCCCGACCACTGTCGGGCCGGCTCCCCGGCCACTGTCGGGCCGGCTCCCCGACCACTGTCGGGCCGGCTCCCCAGCCACTGTCGGGCCGGCTCCCGACCACTGTCGGGCCGGCTCCCCGACCACTGTCGGGCCGGCTCCCCAGCCACTGTCGGGCCGGCTCCCGACCACTGTCGGGCCGGCTCCCGACCACTGTCGGGCCGGCTCCCCGGCCACTGTCGGGCCGGCTCCCCGGCCACTGTCGGGCCGGCTCCCCGACCACTGTCGGGCCGGCTCCCCGGCCACTGTCGGGCCGGCTCCCCGGCCACTGTCGGGCCGGCTCCCCGGCCACTGTCGGGCCGGCTCCCCGACCACTGTCGGGCCGGCTCCCCAGCCACTGTCGGGCCGGCTCCCCGACCACTGTCGGGCCGGCTCACCAGTGGCAGCGCTGCCCGTCGAGCTCGCATGGCTAGCACGAGCACGCATCGTCCTCCACCTCTGGAGCGGACACTTTGAAAGAACGGTCGTCGAGGCGCTCCAGCTCCTTCCTGGACCGGCTGGAGACTGCCACCTGGCGGGCGATCTCGGAGAACATCTCGTGCACGCCGTCGCCGGTGCGACAGGACGTCTTGAAGACGCCCGTCACCACGTTGTGGCACTGCTCGCTGGAACACGGCCGCACGACGTCAGCAGATGACGGCACTCTGCACGACAAACAGTGCAGACCACAGCAGGCAGGCCCGATGGGAACTGCAACAGGCGCTCCATGTGCCAGGCATCGACATTGCTGCTGTCGCCTCTAGATATTTGTTATATGTTCCGAGGGTAAATCGTGACCATGCTTGAAAAATGGCACTAGTTTCGTCATTCTAGCTTCACGTCTGTCGTTGTCCGCGCTGTTTTGCGCGCTTTAAAACCGCGATTAAATCCCTGTACTTTCCAACACGGACCTTCAAAAATGACAGGTTTTCAAAATGATCTCAAGCACTGCGATCTAACATCCGTATTATTGGCAAATTCCTTGCGTAATAAATTGAACAATTGTACATGAATGTTCACACCAGCAGTGAATCATCACGCAACCAGCACACAGGTCCACCCAACACGCTTCGGCACTTTTCCAAAGATGCTTCAGTATCCTCAACAGCTTCTCCCATGTGTGTCATAGCCTGCCTCCTAATGTCCTTCCCTATGCTAGCTTCCTTTCTCGTGAACCCCCATTCACGGCACTTTCTGATTGTCTATGGAAGTGCCTGCGAAATATTTAGCCAAAGTTCAAGACGCAATTTAGCCACACCAGCCGTAAATAGTTAGTTGACGTTCAACGGCACACCAACCGTAAACAGTCAGTTTACGTTCAACTTCATAACCAACCGTAAACAAACAGACCGCGGCATGTCCACTAGACAGGGCGACTTGTTTTGTCTACCTGGGGTCAGAGTCTGAGGAGCCGGATGAGCCATTTGTTTATCGAGCTGAACGGTTGCATAGCTGGTTATCATCGGAGTCCGCTGATATCTGACGGGCGGATATGGGAGGTGGAGTGGTAGCACGTGCCACACCACGGAAGGTGGCTCCCCTCCGGGAAAGCTCTAATGCGCCCTCCCCCAGCAACACGGATTTTTCAGACATACGTTGAGAGGAATACGCGTCCAAACTGAAAGGAAAAGGCGCCCCTTCAGTGTGTTCGAGTGCTCCCCAGCCCCTCCCGCTCAACGGATATTCGTCCGAAGGCACCACCAGGTAATTTCAAATTGGCGCCTCTCCGAAGAAATGGCGCCCCTCGAGACACGCGCACCCCACGACAAACTCTGGATCCGCCTCTAGGCTACGTACACCAGTCCATGCGTGCGCTTCGGGCCACAACCGCTGTCGCTGCTTTGATGCTGGTTCTGTGGTGCGGACTCATCAGGGTTTGATTTCAATGATCCTTTATGCCAATTTTTTACTGTCGCTCTTCAGTGCCTGCTACGTGTTTTGAAATTATGAATTTGTCGTGCTTACCTATAGACAAGTGTGTATGTGTGAACTGTGCCTTTCCCCGCCTTGACGTGGAATCGGAATACCCATGTGATGTCAACTATTGTCATGCATGATCCTGAATGTGTAAATAAATGAATCAGAGCACAATCTTACACCGCTGCGATCCGGGCTGCCAAAGTGAATCGACCTGAAGGTGCAACCGGGGTACAAACATATTTCAACTGGCTCGACAAGTCAGTATTACCCAGTTTCTCCTAAAAACCGCTATAACTTGCTAAATTGACTTTCGCATCAATTATGTTATGATAGTCACGAACGATTTGCCTTACATATTACACAAACACATAACAGCACGCACTGCTGCAAATTAGTTTAAAAAAAATATATTTTACTATATGCAGTTCATTTAAATTAAATCTTAACATAAGCATAAGCACTAACAGAAGTATTAAGTACCACATTAGTCTTTAAAAAAACATAGTGGAAGTAAAAGCAAGTTCACTAAAACCAAATGTTGCAATTTTATCTTAAGAAATTAGTTCATGAACAAAATGTCTTGAGATTGATAACACCGCATTCAATAGAATACATGTTTGTATGGGGTGTTTTGTCAGTGGTCTTACGAAGGTCGGCTTTAGGCGGTCATAACTAGTTTAAGCCGCCGGTTTCAACACAACTAGTGTGATCCAACTTGTTGCCAACCCTGACCGCAATGCTGACCGCATAATCAGCCGGAAGGACACCACCAAGATGTGACGCTGCTGAAGGACGCAGACTTCAGTGCATCTGCAGATGTGCCCATTACTGGTCGCTTCAACCGACAGCGAGTGGTTAGCAGATCCCTATCGATATCGAAAACATAAGAAAGAACAAGAACACTGCGGCCCACACCGACTTAAAACCGGCAGGCCGGCACACTGTGGCTTACCCACTCATAGATTAGCGGACCAGCACACTGCTCTAATGAAGATAAGCCACACCAATTCCGTGACAACAGACGACAAGTAAACCATCGCTATCTTTCCCACTCCGTGCTGGGACGAGCACTGGCGAGTTTTAATCAAGATCCGGCACACACGCTATTCACAGCACTTGTACACATAGTGCGTGTGCGCTGCTACTTTCCTATCTATCGTCCAGAGACAGAGGGACTCATGGAACATTTTATTGAAAACGAGCTTTTAGCATCGACTGATTCGTCTTGTCTTTACCGCAACCATCATATTTTCTTGCATTAATAAACTTATACTGCTAGTCGTATTCCCGTCAACATTGGATGCTTTGATGCTGATGGATGAGTGGGTGTTGATAAACATCAATAGTTTTCCAACGACGTATGCTGAGAAAATCCCGTCTTGCACTGAGGGAAGAACACGCAGAACTACTACTCCTAAAATTAAACAATTAAAATACCAGTACGGACTTGATGGCACCTGGGTGAGTGGGGGTAGGTCCATCGATAAACAGTCATTCCCTTCTCAAATGGATTAGCTTATCGTTATTTGGTGCGTTCAACTTACAACGGTAAACTTTGTTTGTTGACCGGCATTTGAATTTCACCGGTTGCTAAGTACGCTTGTCCTTCATCCAAGGGATGTTTCCGGGTGGTGAGTCAATCTCGAGGTTTGATTGCAATAGCTACCGCTGCTGAAAAGCCTTCTTTCAAGGAGTGTGACGACCGCAACAAACGTAAGGAAGGGAGGGATACCTGGAAGAAGACCGCGCCACGGTTGGTTGGACAGCCCCTTGCACAGATAATGGGTAGAAAGCTGCCGTTTAACAGTGAGAACCTCCGGCGGCTGTTCCATCTTCTGCCGAAAGAAAAGCGAATCCTACGGGATGACTCAACAATCGTGGACTCCGAGGTCATTAAATTGTGGTATCGTGCCAGAATTCCAGCGACTCAGAGCAAGCACAAGATCCAGAAAGTGAAACATCTGTGCGAGAAATAGCGCTCCCTGGGCAAGCGAAAGGACAGGATGACGGAGGTGGAAAGAGGGAAGTGAACTGGAGCTGAATAACCTCTTCAACTTGGCACACGCGGATGCCATGAACCTGCTAAAGAAGAAGAGGACAAGGCGTTTCTAAAGGCTCAACGGGAGGAAGGCCGTGAATGCAAAACGCTCGGAATCGACAGGAAGCAGTCCGATGCGGAAACGAAGAGGTATGAGAGAGTGGGGACTTCCAGAGTTTGGCAACTACGAGAACAGCAGCGGCGAGCACCGTTGACAGCTTCCGTTGAGCTGGAGGACTCTGAAGAAAACGAAAAAGACAAAGAACCTGCTCTTGGACAATCCACATCAGCTACGGCATTCTCACCCAAACAACGATTCCGATCTTGTGCACCTGCTATTACTCCGGAGGTGTCTAATACTCCGAACCGCACGAAAACCAGCAACCGCAACTCTATCCACGTCTTGGCTGCTGCAGCACCTCCGCACGGCACGCATCCTTCAACGATGCCTTTGAACCGGCAGAGCACCCGTCGGGAGCGAATCGAGGCTCGTGAATAGGTGGCAGCTCTGCGCTCATCCTTCAGGCCCGATGTTCCCATCACTGGGACGGTAAGTTGGTTGCTGATGAACCTGGCCAAGGAAAGTTCGGAATTGTTCCCGTCCCGGTGCCTTGAAAGGGAAATATAAAGTTGTTGAGCGTCTCCAAGCTGCGACTCGGAACAGCAGCTGCCATGGCGAAGGCAATCTTCGGTACTCTGCAATAATGGGACTTGTGTACGCTACCCTCCAATAATGGGACAATCTTTAGCAATCCTATTTAGACAATCAGAGCATTTCTGGTGTTGGCTGGTTATTGGTTTACGATACACCGACCGTTAAGTCATGTAGCGTCGCCAATCTCTCACGCCGATTGGTCGCGGGCGAAGAGTAGCGACAGGTGAGACTCGAACCCACAACCTTTCGATTGTGAGACGAGCAACTTACCCCTAGACTACTCGTCCCCTCCAACGAGGGACTAATACAGTGTAAGGGGGACACATGCATATTGACGGTCAGCGCCACCACCAAACACAATATCGGTACGTCGGTGTCAAAACTCACATCATCTGTATGTCAATATCTATGTATCACCATCGGTGTAAACACTCACCAGAACATCTGTATGTCGGCGTCGGTGACGACCTGCTCGTGTCGCAGGTCGGTCTTGTTGCCGCACACGTAGATCTTGGCGTGCTCGGCGTGCGACACGATTTCCAGCAGGTGCTGTGACAGCACGTTGAACGAGTCAACGCTGTCAAGCGCGAACACAAGAATGGCCGCCTCGGCGAACTTGAAGTAGCTTGACGTGACCGACGCCACTCGTTCCAGGCCGCCCGTATCCCACAGCTGGAGCTGATGATACAAATGACGTCACTGGTATCCCACAGCTGGAGCTGATGATACAAATGACGTCACTGGTGTCCCACAGCTGGAGCTGATGATACAAATGACGTCGGTGGTGTCCCACAGCTGGAGCTGATGATACAAATGACGTCAGTGGTGTCCCACAGCTGGAGCTGATGATACAAATGACGCCAGTGGTGTCCCACAGCTGGAGTTGATGATTCAAATGATGCCACTGGTGTCCCACAGCTGGAGCTGACGATACAAATGACGTCACTGGTGTCCCACAGCTGGAGCTGATGATGCAAATGACGTCAGTGGTGTCCCACAGCTGGAGCTGATGATACAAATGATGTCACTGGTTTCCCACAGCTGGAGCTGATGATACAAATGACGTCAGTGTTGTCCCACAGCTGGAGCTGATGATACAAATGACGTCAGTGGTGTCCCACAGCTGGAGCTGATGATACAAATGACGTCAGTGGTGTCCCACAGCTGGAGCTGACGACACTACTGAATGTCACTGGTGTCCCACAGCTGAAGGTGATGTTAAACTGCTGTTACTGGTGTCCCACGGCTTAGGCTGATGACACAAATAACGTCACTGGTGTCCCACAGTTGGATTCAATGATGCAGCTGACATTGCTGGTGTTTTAGGGCCATGACACCGATAAAAATGACGTCAGTAGTCTCATACAGGTAGGGATAGCAGTAAAAATAACATGCTCTTGTGAGGGCTTCAGAAACAAGAAGGCTTTCTAGAACGATGGTGATTTTTCACCACAATTACCTATCAGAAATCGTGCTGTAGTGACATCTATTGCATTCCTGAGCATTCTACACTCCAGAGAGCAAAATCATCACTTCTCTTCATGTCAACTTTGGTCAAAACTATTTCTTCCAGATTAATGCTAAAATACCCAGGACTAGAGCATAATTAGTGGTAAACACTGTATGCTACCCGATTTTCCTGCCCATTCTAGGTGCAAAACACACCTAGATTTTCTGCAACAGTGCTGTTTACCCTGACTGGCCATCAGCAGCACCAGCAGCAACCTACCTTGACTTGCCGCTCGTCCGGCCCGATCGCGTAGACCTTCTCGAACTGGTCCAGTCCCAGCGTGGACTTGCGGTCGGACGCCGAGACGAAGGTGTCCATGGCGAAGCGGCGGAACAGCGACGACTTGCCGACGCCATACTCGCCGCACAGGATCACCTTCTGGCAGGGCACCTTGAGCGTGGCCATGGCTGCCACCGCCGCTGTCGCGCCGCCGCTGTCACACCACCGCGGTGCACTCAGCCACGTCCAATCAGTGAATGGCAACACCTGATGGCAGCCAGCAAACCATGTAGAATGCCACTCACCAGCAACACACCTGTCAACTGCTTTGGCTGTTCAATAGTAAATGCTCCTCAGACACTGCAAATATGCACTACATCCAGGAGAATATATAAGAATATATTACTGTGAAAATACTAACCAAAGTACATACATCATCACATAAATATGAGTTGTGTGTGTAACATCAACTGGAGGAAGGAAGCTAGGTTAGCATTGGCATGAAGCATATTGAAAAACTTTTTGTGTGCATAGCTACATGCCAGTGAACATGGCACAACTTTTCTAAGCAGCACATCATAAAACAAGAGCTCACTTATCATTGCAGATGCATATCAGGTAACTAGTGGTGTTCAGCATAAGGGCAGAATATCTTTTAGGGGGCATGAACAAGATGATGCCCAATAAATGTGACCTCAAGTATTCCAGTAACACTAATCCCTGTGTACCAAAACATTTTCCAGTTTTTCTCTCCAAGTAATGGGGCAGCCACCCCTCACAACCTTGACCAAAATGAAAACTTAGATGAATTACAAATACCAACAAGTTGTCCTCAATGGACAAAAAAAATCAAACACAAAAGCTGGTAAAGCAGCAGCTCTTCAGGGCATGCTTAAGGCCAAAATTTATTGTGCACTCACAACTCCAATCAAGTCATAAAATGAATCTACATGAGAAAGCAAGCCATACAACACAATGCTCTAGGCATACATGCTATCATTTTTTAAAGGCCACCCAATGTCCATCACATTGATTGATCTTTGCTGTCTGAGGTGACTGACATAGATAGTCAGATGAGACAGAGACTCACATGTCCAATTTGAATAACAAATATATTGGCATACCACACAATGTCCTTTTTGTGAAATGAAATATTAACAAGTACACTGGAGGAAAGAGTCAAGTTTGCCCACCTGAATTGCTTCAGACAATATCTCATAAATGGTCAAAAATGTCATCATACTGACATTTTTGAACTTTGCAAACAAATTGACAAGAACATCCAATTAAACTACAATTGCTAAAATGCATGACTAAATGCAGGAACTGCTGGGGCTCAGAGTTGACTGACTGGATGCAGAACACTCAAGGCCACCATCCATCAAGAGACCAGGCATATTCCTTTGAGAATACAATAACACACAATTTCCTCTTTTTACATGGCACTACTTTTACTTTTAACTTCTACATGGTATTAATTGGAAACACCCTGGCCTTGAAAGCTGAAAATTGGCAAATAGCATCACTTACATAATCTAACTTATGAGAAAAGTAAAAAAAAAAACATCTAGCAGAGAAGCAATTGCACAGGTACACATGGCAATACTTGAAGCAGCTAGCAATTAGGCTTGCAACCTAAAAAAAAACAACATTGGCTAACCACTTCATACCCATGTCTGAGCTCAATTATTGTGGCTTGCGGCCCAGCCCAATATTAGAGAGGGTCAAACACAACCAATGGGGCATGAACCTCTTATGTAGGTAGGTAGTTATACTTTGGTACTTCTAGTTTCCTGAGCATGAATATATAAGTGCATATGGCCAGGAGGTTAGGTAAGCAGTCTACCTACATTGACAGGAACCTGGGTCAGACCTGAGGACAACTACAATTTTTGGTTTGCTTTATTTGAGAGGAGCATGTTTAATATTAATTACCCTAAGGTGAATGAGAGGAAAACATGGCAGATATTTACTTAACTGTCTTGTATAGCCATTTTGTATTGCCTGGCCTTATGAACTTTGTTGTTCTAATGTGAACCCATCCTTCAGATCCAATACCCTGCCCTATTTGGCTGCACACCAGGTGCTACAGGCTTGATCCAGCAGGTTTTCCTTTGACGAACTGCCCAACCGGGACAGCCAAATAATGAATGCTTACTCGGACCTTGCTTACGAGCAGTAATACTAACTCCCATTATGCCCACTGATATTTCCATCCTCGTTTTCTTTCAATCCCCGTCCTTACTTTTTCCAAGTCCGTGATCTTTTATGTTTTACTTTTGTCTTCCCAGCATGCTTATAATATACTTCGCCCCGCCCACTTTCTTCATCGGAATGTCAATATTTGGTACCTCCTAGATAAGATGAAGTATTTTGCGACGTGACGCCATACGAAGTTACACTTACTAATTAATAATATACATATTATGAATGTAGTACATCACACAGCTGCAATGCATCTTTTATTCGATGGACGTAGTCACTTTGCGCTGTAAAATATTTTGTACAATTTTATACCTTACCGAACACCCTAGTTTTGGACGGTCAACTTGCAACGGAAAGGGCAGGAGAAGTTCTGTAGATGCCTAAATACTGATCATATTTCATGAGCAAAGATTTAATGTAAATCATGGCAGACAGGAGAGGGGCAGGGTAAGTACCTTTTAATGGAAAGTACTGATGACGCAGGGTGGCCTGGAATATAGATGCTTCTGTGAATTCGACCAAGAATCTAAATCTCACTCAGGAGTTTAAGCATTTATATCACTGAACTTGCCAAAAAAATGCGTAAAAATATAACTGAAGTTGAGAAATAGTCAAAATGTTACAAGAGAACCGGTCTAAACGCTTGTTCGGCTTGCGATCAGTCTAAACTACAACCAATAAGCTAAACTAGACTTAGTATATTTTGTAGCCTTATCTGGTAGTCCATGCGCCAGTATAAATACCTACCTAATTAGTATGTGCCCTTGGTTACAAGATAAACATAAGTTGTGCACGTGAAAGAAGGAGATATATACCAGACGTGTGCAGTTAGCCTGACATTGAAAGTGATAACAGCTATCCCGGACCCGATCGTCGGTTCAGAGGTTTAGATATATTACCCCCACACGCAGAATCACGTTGAAAGGTTGCACCTGGCGTAGGAATAGGAGCAAATCTCCCCGAGTGTCGAGCTTAAGCAGGGGAGGATGGGTGTTTGCACTTTCCCATGGTCGGCAGTTATCATAACATGTGCAACAGAAAGGGAATCATCCGCACTGACACAAGGTAGGCACTTACCTACATAACATGATCCCAAGTTGTGGTCATGACCATTAAACCAAAAAGTCTGTATTTTGTATTTTTATGCTTTAAGGTTTTTACACACATTTGCCTCTATGAAGCAAACAACTGGTTTAGATTAGGTTAATTTGTGTTTAAGCTGCCAAATAAAAAAAAGTATTTCATCCTTTGTAAGCAGCTCACATACATAGGATGGGTTTGGTTTTTAGGTGTGAATGCTTTTTTAAAATAAATTGCTTGACATTTTCAAACCTTTTTCTCTCAAGGGAGGCTTGGTTAGGTTGTGCTGCATTTTTTAAAGGCATATCTATGCTGTGTTATGAAATTGAAAGCCCTGTTTTTGGCATTATTTTGCCCACAACCTGAAAAGTAAGCATTTCCACAGAAGGAAGTGGTCCCATAATCTTAGTCACCTTCATGAACATCATATTAAAAAATACCTTCAAGCACCCATTTACCCTAAATTCTTGCTAGGTTGGTTTTATGGACACAGGTTCTACTGCTAAGCAGTGCTTGTTGTGTTATGATTAATTATGACAAAGTCATTGATGCAATGGCACTGTTACCCCTCATCTCTGACCATATGTGTTATCTTTAGTAGCTTTTTGCTCACAGGTTATGTGTGCTTTGGTGTCATGTGGGCTTTAAGGTTTTTGGAATGTAGAATGGTTTAAATAAATTGTATTTATAACACTTCTTCTAACTATGTTTTCTTCCCACCACCAAGCAACAATCAGTATCAATGAGAAAGCTGCAAAAATGTTGAAACAAATTCATAATATTAACACTTGCACATCCGGTGGTCCGCACAAACTTCGCATGTCCGGGGGGGGGGGGGCAGATGTCTGCCCCCTAATATCTCTGGACCTATGCTAGCTAGTGACAGAATACTGGGTTGGATAGCTGGTGATGGGCTCTATCGAAAGTGTTTCGGTCATTTTTTTCGCTCCGGTCAACATTCAGGTCACTGGGCCATCATAGGTCAAATTCGACCATATCAGGTGGGTCTCAGATATTGACACATATCTCAGGACCTGTAACAGATAGAAACAAATGGCGAATGCTATTCGACTGTCCTTGAAATGTGCTACCGACAATAAGCAGTGCAATTTAAGGTCAGGTCAACCGAAACTCAGGTCAAGGTCATGAATTCATGACCTCAGGTCAAGGCCTAGGGAGGTCATGTCAGGCATCAATTGATACGTCTTGACGATACAAGCACGATGACGGTAATTTCAGCCTTCTAGGTCAATGCAGTGCGATGTAATGTGCATAAATGTGTAGTGATCGCAGGTGACCTCAGAGACCTCGGTGAGGTCATTGAGCAAAAATGTCAGTGATAACATTGAGCATAGCTTCCATCTACATGCCACAACCGTTGTGAGATCATTCTGAGTGCAAATATGTAACTGGGATACATTTGTATATTTTACCATAGCCCTATAATGGGGAAGCTATGTCAGCGACCTGACCTAAGGTCAATGCTACGAAAAAACCGAGATACATATTATGGTCCCTGATGTGATCATGACATGCTATAAGTTTGAAATCAATCACCCAATTATTGTGGAAGTTATGCCACCTAGAACTCCGAGTGTAGTTGGGTCACTTTGCCGGACCTGGTGACCTGACCTTAGATGACCCAGGATTAAAAATATATTAGGATATGCGGAAAATACCAATGAACAGCTATGCTCGTTTTGGCCTTGCTAACCCTATTAGTTTGGTGGCAAATGAGGGAAAATCGGAGTGGGGGGGGGGCAGATATCTGCTCCCCGGACGTGCACGGGTTAAATGCTATGCAATGTTTGTTTGTGGTTCATGTCAGGATCATTTTAGTTGAATCCAAGAATGATTTGAAGGGATCTAAAGTACTACATGGAAGAGCAAATTGCCACCATAAAGCCACCTTTTATCAGGTTGGTTTTCAACTGAACCTTCCAGTCAGCAGCTCAATGTGAGCAGGTGAAGGGATTCAAGCCCTTTTTTCTGGACAGGGGAGATTACCCCAGGCCACATTTTAACCAACTGAGCTATTTGGGCACAAACTATGTTTTTAGGAATTGAGTCATAATTGATGAAGATCTGAAGTTCAGAATGCAAGCAGGTTCAGTGGGCTTGAATGCCAACAGAGTTCTCAGGCTTATTTAGAGGCCCTTTTCACAAATTGATGCTCAGAAGCTTCCCCTTCTGTAAAAATATCTGGTCAGACCACACCTAGAATATGGTAATGCAATCTGGGTTACTTTTAATATGGCAGACAAGAAAATGTTTTTGGGAGTACAGCACCATGCAACCAAGGTACTGACAGAAGTCAAATACCTTTCCTATAGACAGCCTACAAGTGCCACAACTCCATTCACTACATTATAGGAGCATCATGGTGACATCAGTGACTCAACAGGAGAAGGATTTAGGTGTTATTCTAAACACAAAACTGGGGGCATCAGAACAGACCAAGGAAGCCAGGAAGAAGGCACTGAGAATGCTCGGGGCAATAAATAGGAATGTATCATACAGAAGTGAGGAAGTGATCAGGAAGCTTTACTGTGCATACGTCAGGCCACATTTGGAATACTGCATACAAGCTTGGTCTCCTAGCTATGAAAAAGATTGTTGGCTTTTGGAGAGAGTACAAAAGAGGGCTACAAAAATGGTTAATGGCATAAGCAACCTGGCATATGAGGAAAGATTGAAGAAATTGAATATGTTTTCACTTAGATATAGAAGGCTGAGAGGAGATCTCATCGAGGTCTTTAAATTTGTCAATGGTCTGGAGAGGGGATACCTTGGGGAAATGTTTGAATTTAACAGAAATGATGCAATTACAGGTCATAAATTCAAAATTAAAGTTAACCACAGCAGAACAAGGTTAAGGCAAACTTTCTTCACCAACAGGGTAGTGGAACACTGGAACCAGCTGCCAGAAAACATCGTCAGTAGCAGCACATTGAACATCTTTAAAAACAGCATAGACAATCATTATAAGAATAGAGGGCTTGCTTTTCAGTATTACAGGGAGGGCTGATTGACATATTTGGTGGGCAACTGGTTCAGTGTACAGAGTGCAACCAAGAAGGGCCCTTGTGGCTCATAGTTGCACTAATCTTTTATGTCTTTATGTCTTTATGTTGGCCTGAATATCTGACTATTGAGCTGGTGATGCTGTGTTGGTCTTGGCATCCAACCACATAGCTTGTATATGACCTATGCAGTTGATGCACCCATAAACTACAATAACTATGATGACTAGCCACAGAGCTGATCATGCTGTGTTACACTGACTGTGTGTGTGTGTGTGTGTGTGTGACAACAGAGCTGATGGTGCCATGTTGGCCTGACTGTGTCTGACGATGTCCTACAACAGGGCTGGTGATGCTGTGTTGGTCTGACTGTCCGACTATGGGGCTGGTGATGCCATGTTGGCCTGACTGTGTCTGATGATGTCCTACAACAGGGCTGGTGATGCTGTGTTGGTCTGACTGTCCGACTATGGAGCTGGTGATGCTGTGTTGTTCTGACTGTGTCTGATTGTGTCTGACTATGTCCCACCACAGAGCTGGTAATGCTGTGTTGGTCTGACTGTGTCTGACTATAGTGCTAATGATGCTGTGTTGGTCTGACTGTGTTTGATTGTGTCTGACTATGTCCCACCACAGAGCTGGTAATGCTGTGTTGGTCTGACTGTGTTGATTGTTGTCTGACTGTGTCCACCACAGAGCTGGTAATGCTGTGTTGGTCTGACTGTGTCTGATTGTGTCTGACTATGTCCCACCACAGAGCTGGTAATGCTGTGTTGGTCTGACTGTGTCTGATTGTGTCTGACTATGTCCCACCACAGAGCTGGTAATGCTGTGTTGGTCTGACTGTGTCTGACTATAGAGCTAATGATGCTGTGTTGGTCTGACTGTGTTTGATTGTGTCTGACTATGTCCCACCACAGAGCTGGTAATGCTGTGTTGGTCTGACTGTGTCTGACTATAGTGCTAATGATGCTGTGTTGGTCTGACTGTGTCGGATTGTGTCTGACTATGTCCCACCACAGAGCTGGTAATGCTGTGTTGGTCTGACTGTGTCTGATTGTGTCTGACTATGTCCCACCACAGAGCTGGTAATGCTGTGTTGGTCTGACTGTGTCTGACTATAGTGCTAATGATGCTGTGTTGGTCTGACTGTGTTTGATTGTGTCTGACTATGTCCCACCACAGAGCTGGTAATGCTGTGTTGGTCTGACTGTGTTGATTGTGTCTGACTATGAGAGCTGGTAATGCTGTGTTGGTCTGACTGTGTCTGATTGTGTCTGACTTGTCGATGCTGTGTTGGTCTGACTGTGTCTGATTGTGTCTGACTATGTCCCACCACAGAGCTGGTAATGCTGTGTTGGTCTGACTGTGTCTGACTATAGAGCTGGTGGTGCTGTGTTGGTCTGACTGTGTCTGATTGTGTCTGACTATGTCCCACCACAGAGCTGGTAATGCTGTGTTGGTCTGACTGTGTCTGATTGTGTCTGACTATGTCCCACCACAGAGCTGGTAATGCTGTGTTGGTCTGACTGTGTCTGATTGTGTCTGACTATGTCCCACCACAGAGCTGGTAATGCTGTGTTGGTCTGACTGTGTCTGACTATAGTGCTAATGATGCTGTTTTGGTATGACTGTGTTTGATTGTGTCTGACTATGTCCCACCACAGAGCTGGTAATGCTGTGTTGGTCTGACTGTGTCTGATTGTGTCTGACTATGTCCCACCACAGAGCTGGTAATGCTGTGTTGGTCTGACTGTGTCTGATTGTGTCTGACTATGTCCCACCACAGAGCTGGTAATGCTGCGTGACAAGGGTCACCTGCCGGCCGACGCGCTCTGTCTGGCCGTGCCCGACCCAGCGCCGGACCTGGGCAGCGGCGGCGTCACCCTCAACGCCCTGCTGGTGGTCGCAGAACATCTGAGCGCTCGCGCCGGTCATACCGCGGTCAGTGGTGCTACACGGCGTCGTCACGGTGGATACGTAGCGACGGTCAGCGGTGTGGTATCTGCGGCCGTCAATTGTCGGTCCACAGGAAGTAGTTTTGCATCGATGGCCATTGCTGTTCCGTACACGGTCGGTGATATCGTATCAGTGGCCAGTAGTCTTCTTTTCCCGGTCAGTGATATTGTATCAGCATCCAGTAGTCTTCTGTTCCCGGTCAGCGGTGTTGTGTTGGTGATGCCAGTGCATGTGTAGCCAGTGTGCACTTCATTGTTACCTGTTGCCCTCAGTATGTCAGGTGGCCCTGGTGACATTTGGTTGTGGTACAGTTGGGCGTCATGCGGTGTGGACACCAAGACTCTGTTGGGCATCTCATCACGATCATCATCTCGTCGTCGTCTATTGCCCTAGTTCAGAGTTAGCCTGAAGCAAAATTACAGCATCAGCTCCCCAGACAATATGACCCTACCTATCTCCATATGATACAAGTAGCGGACCATCAGTAGTCCTGCCAAGAAGTTGCAAGAGGTGTTGGATTGTCACTCTTATGAAGATCTTCTGTCACTGACATCTGGAATGCCACCTTTAGCTGTACATGTAATTTTCACTGTGGATAAGTTGCTATGCTGTTACAGCTGACAGGTGTCTTGTTGCGACTGGGGTCCTACCACGATTTTGGGATTAGGTGGGCCGAAATTTCATTTACGACTTCCCGAGGGGTCTGGGCCCCATCATTGTAGAGGTGCACCCACTCCATTTTTTTTTCTCATTTTTATTTTGAATTCTTTGGTACTGGTTGTTTTTAGTAGCCATTTAGTAAATGTAAGGGAGCTTCAACGGAAGTCATGTTCCAATCAGCTTGAGGTTTGGATGCTTGGAGCTCTCTGCTATGGGTCAGAGATCTCCCACAGTGTGGGCCTCCCCATGTTTTCAGAAGCTTGGGTCTACAACCAGGAATCTCTCAGGACTTTAGCCCTTCCGTGCTTTCGGCCATGGACTTTCTCCGCGAAAGTGTATGGGATGAAATGCATTACGTGCCATCCTTCCTTTCTCCCCTGAAGCAAGATCCATGATTACAGCCGATGTGGTGTGCCATTATAACACATTAGGTCACATGCACTATCATTATACCTAACATGTTGTGCTGTTCCTACCATTACAGCTGGCATGGTGTGCCATTATAGTGCATTATGTCTCACACACTCTTACTACACCTGGCATGTTGTGCTGTTGCCACCATTACAGCTAATTATTCACATTATAGGTCACATGTTGTGCCATCAGAACTAGTGTACTTGCATTACAGCAAATATGTGCCCTTGCTGTTGGCGTGGTGTGTCTGCCTACATTAGAGCAAATATGATATGTTATTCATTATTACTACTGCTATGCTATGTCATTACTACTGATGTGTTGTGCTGTAGCTGCAGACGCGTTGTCAATGCTGACACGTGGGGTTGCTATGTACAGTACATACAGCAGCCCCGTGCCCCACCATGACCACTGAGCGGTACCGTTGTCAATGCTGACACGTGGGGTTGCTATGTACAGTACATACAGCAGCCCCGTGCCCCACCATGACCACTGAGCGGTACCGTTGTCAATGCTGACACGTGGGGTTACAACTGCCCCACCATGACCACTGAGCGGTACCGTTGTCAATGCTGACACGTGGGGTTACTACCTACGGTACATACAGCAGCCCCGTGCCCCACCATGACCACTGAGCGGTGCCGTTGCAGCTGGACTGTGACCTGTTGCGGTCGTCCGGCGTGCTAATGCTGCACCAGGGCCGCCGCTATGTGTACGAGCCCGGCGGCAAGGGGTTCGTCACGCTGGCCTGCCAGCAAGACGTGCGGGACTGCTGGCCAGCCGGCGCCGTCATCAACAACAACCTGCTGCACCTCGTCCACATCTGCTCTGAGGTGCGGTCCGATGTGTACATCTGACCTGAGGTGTTCTGATCTGACAGAATCTGACAGAACAGATGCACATGTTCTGTGCATCTGTTCAGATATGCGGCACATCGTATGCATCTGTTGAGAGGTGTAGTAAATCGTATGGATCTGCTGAGAGGTGCGGTTCATCAGATTGAAGCATTTGATTTGAGGCGCAATATTTTTGTGTTTGATATGAAGTGCAGTATGTTGTATTCCCTTGTTCAGGGGTGCAATCTGTCGTATATGCTGTATGATCCGGCAGTTGTTCAGAATGGCGTATCGCCGCCCGCCCGGTAGCGTCTGCATGTAGACCCGTGTGTATGCGTGAATATGTGTTATATATGTGTTTGCATGAGTACGCT